>JAQPPZ010001920.1:1800000-2227033 GCA_028583015.1 Wollemia nobilis
AAACAAATATGTCACAAATACTTTATTTTAAAAAATAAAGCTAACTCCTTATTCCTCCAATTAACCAAAATGATGATTAATTAAGATATCTTGTTAGAACAACGAACAACAATTATAATATATTGAGAAGAATTTATACACAACAATTAAGCTAATCTGGGAGGTAGGTTGAAACAGTCCGGCAAGCTGAGCGTGAAGCCAAAAGACGTTCCAACTATACAACCGTATATGCTAACATCCCCCCTTATTACATTATTTGGTGGAGTGGATAGCTTAGAATATCTGATTGTATTTGTATACCACTTTGGATTCTTCTTCTGAGGTGTTGAAGAAGATGAAGAGGGACCTCCAGTTTGTGTTGACGAAGGAAACTTCTCTTCCTTAGATTCCACAAGATCTAGGTATACATTAGATGTGCTTTGTGATGTGAAAGCTTCATCAAAAACAACATCTCTATTGACATGAATTTTCTTGGTCAAAGGATCTATCAAACGATAACCTTTAGAGTGCTCATCATAGCCAAGAAAAATGCATCTCAATGTTTTCTCATCTAGCTTCTTCCTTTTCTCTTTCGGTATGTGCATGAAAGCTTGACACCCGAAAATACGAAGATGAGATATGGAGGGTTTACGACCACTCCATGCTTCCTGTGGAGTTATTCCTTTTAGGGCCTTTGTGGGTGCCTTATTCAACAGATATACTGAAGTGGTGACAACTTCTGCCCAAGAGTAGCTCCTGTGAGCATACAACGAACCATTTCCATAATAGAACGGTTCCTCCTCTCAGCAACTCCATTTTGCTGAGGAGTGTAAGCAGTAGTTAATTGTCTCGAGATTCCATGCTCAGTTAAGAATGCTGAAAATTATTTAGAGGTAAACTCCCCCCCTCGATCTAAGCGGAGGGTTTTTATAGAAGTCCCTGACTCCTTCTCAACATATTTCTTGAATTGTTGGAAGAAATCAAAAGCCTCAGATTTCAGTCGAAGAAAGAAAACCCACATCTTTCTTGAGTAGTCATCTACAAATAACTGAAAATACCTCTTCCCCCCACAACTGTTGGGTGTGAAAGGACCGCATAGATCGGTGTGAATCAACTCCAGAGGTTTCTGCACTCTTATTGAGCTCTTCTTAAAAGGTACTCGATGCTGCTTTCCTGCAAGCAGTCAGAGCACACTGGCAATATGGAAGAAAGGGAAGGAAGACCCTTTACCATCTCATACTTACTAAGCTCAAGTAAGTAGCCAGAACTAAGATGCCCATATATAGGGAAGTTGCCTCCTTGGTAGAGACTGTCATGGCAACATGGGGAGTAGAGATAGCATCTAGGGCAAATAAGCCATGCTTATACGAAGCTGTTGCAATCTTCTTACCCTTACTGGTGATTGTACAACACTTCTTGCCATCCTCAACACGAAAGTTGACAACCATAATTTTATCCAGGATTTGTGTGACCGACAACAAATTGTTGGCCAATCCTGGAAAATAGAGGACTTTGTCAATCTGACACTTGCCATCAGGAAGAGTGACTGAAACTGTACCCTCTCCCTGAACCTTGTAGGTTTTGTCATCAGCAATAGTGATAGGTCTCCCCTCTTTGGCCACAAATGATTCAAACCACGATCTATCTCTAGTCATATGCTTACTAGTGCCAGAATCGACATACCATACAAGATCCTTCTCCTTGGAGGTTGTGGTAGTCATGAGCACCTTGTGTGCCCATTCAGAATCTGAGTCAAATTATTCAACAACATTCACTTTGGGTTGCTTGTTCTTGTTTTGTGGTTTTTTTTGGCCTTTTTGGTTATTCTTATGCCAACACCTGTTGGTGTCATGGTTGTCTTTATCACAAATTTTGCAATACCTCTTCTTCTGTTGAGGTTGTTTCCCTTTTCCTTTTGAATCCTGTTGAGAATTACCTCCTTTCTAAAAATTACCTTTCTTCTTAGAACCCTATCGGTTGGAGTATAGGGTTGTATTAGAAGAATCATCCCTATGAAGTTGGCATGCCTCCTGTTGTTGAAGCAAATTGACCAACTCAATAAAGGTAATTTGTCGTTGTGACACCTGAATGGAGGTGATCAATGTATCAAAGGAATCAGGCAAAGCTCTCATGACTATTGAAGTGAGAAGCTTGTCGTCCACTGTATCTCCCAAAGAATTCAATTTGCCTTTTAATTCAAAAACTCTGCAAAGAAAGAGTTCAACTGTCTCACCTTGTCTCAAACTCAGATTGTGAAGTTGTTTTTGAAGATGAAGAATAGTGGAATCATTATTTCCCTCATAAATGGTTTGAAGGGCATCCCATGCCTCTTAACCACTTGCTTTGTCAGCTATGAGGTTGAACTTCATCTGAAACAACAAACAAAATGAGCACTTTTGCTCGATTGTCTTTCTTATCAAATGCGATCTGATCAGCAGTGAGAGCTGTGGATCCAGCTGCTGGTGAAGGTCTTGTTGTTGCTCCAGAAACAACATCCCATAAATCTTCCATGATGAGGACTGCCTTCATTTTCTTTTTCCATGGTGTATAATTAGGACCTTTCAATAACTGATGAGCATCAGTCATTAAATTTACAGCAGAAGCCATAGTGAAGGTTCCTTATATCACCAATTGGTCACCCTTTCTATATACCTTAATGCCAGGCCGCTATACCATACAAAATACCTGCCCTTACGTGAGGGAGACTTTAGGTATTTTGAAAAATCAAAAAAAATTACCCGCCCTTACATGAGGGAGACTATAGGTAATTTTTAAAGATTATATGATACGTGGTACTTAGGCGGTACTGAAAGGGAATCGACTTGTTGATGACACCTACCATAGAAAGTCATCAATCCTCATGCATGGGGGATAACTTCCCCTACACACTATGGATGTCATAACTCTCGTCAGGATTTACGCCTAAACACAAGAACGATTAGGGTAGTGGATGGAGAAAAAAATAGCAAAATGGCAAACTTATCTCTCCCCGATGATTGATAGAGAACAAGCTCAGACGTCATTGTGGCAGCTATATTAGGCGGCGGATACAGTAGCGCAAACACGACAGCTTTACCTGTAAGTGCTGGCCAGAGGTATCACAAATACCGAATGTTGCAGTGCAATAAATTGCACGGATGGGTTTTAATTATTCCGAGGACTTAGGGAGTGAATTTGATTTTTAACTTTTAATGAAGTAGTGCAAAACAGAAAGAAAATGCAACCTACAACATAAAAGTGCCCTCAGGAATTACCCGCTAGGTGTCGGGCGCGGCCGAAAATGCACCTTTACAATAATGCCAAAAAATTTGCTTTTTTTCAAAAAATTACTCAATCCCCCCTTGATTTTCCAAAAAAAAATCACTTCCCCCCTTCGGATAAATTATTTTCACAATTTTTTTTTTTTTTTTTAATTAAGGTTAAAAAAAATACTTTTACTTTAATTTACCATAGTAAAAAAAACTATGGAATAAAAAAATTAAAGTAAAAAAAAAATTAATTTTTAACCTTAAATAAATAAAAAAAAATTACCTTTTTTTTTTTTTTTTTTGACGGGGGGTGAACGGGGCTTGAACCCGTGACCTCTGGGTTCCTAGAACCCACCACGCGTGAGCCCGTGGGCTGATCTGGGTATAGGAACCCAGGTCGGGCCCCTTATACCTCCCGGGCCGCAGCGATGAGCGCGCGAGGCTGCAGCTTCCTCTGCTGGTGGTGGTGGTAGGGGCCGCGACTTCCTCTGCTACAGGCGGCGACAGGGTCCGTGACTTCCTCTACTGTAGGCGACAGCAGGGGCCGCGGCTTTCTGCGTCACACGGGTGCAGCGAGGGTCGCGCGACTGGGGCAGCCGCAGACATTACGCAAGGGAGGGGGGTGCGAGGGTGGTGGCACGCGGGGTGGTGTCGGGGTGGCGCAGGGGAGGAGGGACCGCGCGAGGGTGGCACCGGGGTGGGGAGTTCACGCAGGGGAGCTCTCCAGCCCTTAAAAAAAATTTAAAACTTCCAGCCTTAAAAATAAATTTCTCCAGCTCGCCGGGGTGGGGAGTTCACGCAGGGGAGCTCTCCAGCCCTTTAAAAAAAATATTTAAAGCTTCCAGCCTTAAAAAAAATAAATTTCTCCAGCTCGCTCGACTGCACTTCTTCGTAAAAAATTATGCCTCCTCTCAGACTGGCTCTGATGCCATGTTAGAACAACGAACAACAATTATAATATATTGAGAAGAATTTATACACAACAATTAAGCTAATCTGGGAGGTAGGTTGAAACAGTCCGACAAGCTGAGCATGAAGCCAAAAGACGTTCCAACTATACAACCGTATATGCTAACATATATTTTATCTAACCCTTTAAACTCCCTAGGACCTCATGTCAAACCTTAGGCATCATAAAATATATTCAAAATTTTATTACCTTTGCCTTGGTGGGACTCGAACTCACGACGCCGCCTCTACCAGCGCCCTAGTCGTGGCTCCAACCGTCGCGTGAGCTAGGCGCTTGCTTAGGGAGTAAAGAGCACCACGTGCTCTATATTCCTCCCTTTGTGCGCCTATGCAAAAATCATGCGTCGCTTCCTTCGACGCTTCAAACACAACCAACCAAAAATATTGTTGTCGCAAATCAATCGTGGGTCACTCCGTGCCCAAACACCTTAGCCTTTGACCACTTGCCACTAGGCCACACTGCCTAGATGGTTATTGAATTTTGGCCCTCGTCGACTTTATCCCTTTTTCGTTGGCACTTAAGACAAGAATCTTGTCTTCTTCGCACGAATTCTCACAACACACGATTGCACTTTTTCTTATTCGAACAAAGGATATCCAAATGCCACTAAGGCATATAGTTTATATACCAATTACCACCTTCAAACTTGAACGTCGACGCTTCGATATTTAACTAATTAATTTATAAATTATTTAAATTCTTTAGAATTTAAATATTATAAATTAACTTTTAAATCCTTTTGGCTTTATTAAAGCCTTCTTTGATTTTACCACTTTGTATAAATAATATTTATTTATAAAATTTAAATTCAATTTGAATTTAAATATTTTATAAAATAAATATTAACACTTCCTTGGGCTTTTATGAAAAACCTTTTATTTTTGCTCATCCATGGTTTTAATAAAAACCCTCCTACTTATGCTTCCACATAATATTAAAAATATTATGAAGCTCTTTTGCCATTAACCTTTGCATTGTTCCTTTTGACCTTTTGACATCAACGGTAGCTTATTCCTTGACATCAATGACAACTTCGTTCCTTGACATCAATGACAACTTTGACTCAAAATGTCCAACAATTGTAATTCCTAATCTTATGTATTCTTCCTAGTATTTAATGTTTCCTCTACATAAACTATGATGACCTTTTCCATATAATGAAGCAAAGGTGATTTTCTTACCATATTATTTGTAGTGGAAAATATTTGATATGATTGAAGCTTTTCATCTTTCTTAATCCTTTCCATTCTGTAATCTTTTACCATGTGTATAGTCTTACGATAGTTATTGCTTTAAAATATGATGTTTTATTACTCGTTGAAATCATTCTCTTGATCCAAATTTGATCATAAGGTATTTTGATCATTATTTTAAAATTTCCACAATTACACATCCATATGTACAAATGAAACCTTAGAAAAGCTCGCAAAACATTATAGAGTTTATCCCTTGTGCTTTAGGATTTTCAAGGAAATCACACCTATTTTAGAAACATATAGAAGCAATACATCCACTCAAATTTTATACAAAAAGTGTAAAAGGATGAGAAAAAAGAAAAGAGACACAAGAATTATAGGTATCCCATAGGCACCATAAAAAAATCATTGTATTATCCATGGATAAGAATCACAACACTTTGATGCAATGGATGGAGTGATGGGGTTATTTATACCAATACCAAAACCACAATTACATAAACAATTTTAACCTAAATCAATATAGCAAGAGGGATTAAAGGTTAATTATAAGTTGTAAGGTGGGTTTAACGATAAAAAAGTTTGTTGTGGTCCATAGGGCTTACATGATAAAATAATAAAATAAATTAAGTTTAGAAACACAATGATTTCTCGTGGTCCTATATAAGATTATATCATACAATGTCAAATTTGGTCATAAGTTAGATTACACTTTCAACATACCCTCAATATGAACTTAGGGGCCAAGGAGTAATCCATTAGCGAAAATTTTATCCTCTATAATGGATGCTCTAGTGGGCCTCCACACTTGCAAAAGACTTGTCTGGATCCCCTTCATCTTCTAGAAATCTACTAGCGTCAAAATACCTCTACACAATAATCTCCATAAGCTAGATCGTAGTCATCATTTCCACTATGATATACTCCCATACATATCCAAAGAACATGTTCACTAAGACTCTATATGAGGAAGAGAATTCAAGTGTACTCCCTTTAAAAAATTACTTTATTCTTCTATAATCGCATAAGGTAAGACTTGGAAGCATAGATTTTACTTTAACAACATACATCATCTTATTTTGAAACTTCAAATTGATTTTAGGCCACCTAATTTCCATCACCAAAAGAGACTTTTCATGGACCTCTTTATAAAAGGATCCATTACAAAATTCCAAGAGTACTTGAGCAAAGAGTAAAAGAGAGACGAGATCATGAAAAATTAGATCTTCATGGATAAACTGAATAAATAGCCCAAAGGAGGAAGAGAGATTGACTAAATCATATTCTAAATCCTCTTCTTGTATACCTCCAAAAGACTCAAAATATTTGCAACTATCACTAATCCAACTGTATCTCCCATCACCGTAGACCAAAGATTTTGATTATATAAACTATTATAAATTTACTCTTTTAGAATAGGGAAATAGGATTTGAAGATAATCATACAATGATCCATATATCTAATTGAATCATGCCCTTAAACAAATATCACCAAAAAGCTAAAAAAATTGTACAAATGGAAAAAAATGGACTCATAACACTTTTGTATTCAAAAGTTATGGCTTTTGGAAGTTTTCCCTCTAAAATAGCCCTAGATTGATGTTTTGAAAAACATCAGTTTATTTTAAAGTCCCTATGATTTTTCTACAAGGAAAAGGAATAAAAAATAAATTTCTTCTTTTGATCCTTACATCAAAAGGTAGAACACCCTTATGTCATGCCTATCTAGCTTAACTGCCACCATCACTTCATAGGTCCAAAGGTGTGCCCTCTCTATGCATGATCCATAACAATAAAGAGCTCTAACCATTGAAATGGATATGGTGTATAAGATTTAAATTGAGAAAAATGAATATACCTCTTTTTCCTTCTTCTATCCAAGGCACCAAAGCTCCCAAGTGGGATGAAAGCATCACAAATCTCCCTCTTTATCAATGGCATCAAGCCCTCTTTGTGAGGAAACAATGCTTGACTCTTTGTGAAGTTGTCAAGAAACCCTTATGAAGTTAAAGCAACAATATTTTTTATGCTATAATTGGTTTGTATTTGCACAAAATAGATACAAAATATTCTAATAATACTAAAACATAACGTAGAGTAGGTGTAAATTCTCCCAAAAAAATTAGAATAATTGGAGAGAAAAAATTGGATGTTCTCTTTGCCTCTTTTACCAAAGATGCTTATGAATCTTTGAGAAGTAATTTGTCCTAGAAATCAAAAGAAATACTGAAGGCTCTAAATATTTTTGTGTGACCAAGTGACGAAGATCTATACCCACTCAAATATCATGTTGAAATTCACACCTGTTTTAGAAATGAATAGAAGCAATTAGACATAAAGCATAAAGGGTGAAAGAAAATAAAAGATATTTTTTGGGGCCTTTGTAGGCACCATAAATAAGCACTATCTTATATGTGGATAAGAATCACCACTCCAATGCAATGGATGGAGTGGTGGTGGGTATTTATACCAATATTAAAACCCCAATTACATAAATGAGTTTAACCTAAGCTGGCATAACAAGAGGGTTGAATGTTAATTACTAGTTATAAGGTGGGTTTAACTATAACATGGTTAACCATGATTCATAGGGCTTACATAATAAAATAATACAACAATTTAAGTACATTTATACAATGGTTGCTTGTGGGCCTATATAAAATTATAATATACAATGTTGGCCTTGGCTTTAAGTTAGTTTACACCGACAAAAAGTTGTATAGATGGTATCGACTACATTTTAGAGTTTCCATGGCAACATAAAAACTCAAGAATAAAAGATATTTTGGCAAAGGTTTTGAAATTTCATAAAAAATCTAATTATCCCAAAAAACTCATTTTCTTATTTTTCCAAGGTTTCACTTGGATGCAACATCAAAATTAAGTTTGATAAACCCATTTTTTGGACACTTTCATTTTACCATGAGTTGATGTTTATCATTTTCACAGATCCCATTATTGCAAATCATCCTTACTCGTATCTTTAAATCAAGTAACCAAGTGACTAGTGCATTTATTTCCACTTCTAAGACTTCTCATGATGAGCACCATGCCTATAAATATTTTGCAAAAGACAACAATAGAAATCCAAACATATACATGATTTTGAGATTTTTTCTTGAAAATTCTATTATTTATTTTAAGCCATAAATTATAACAAATAGTGGAAGGACTAGTCCTCCATAAAATGCTTAATGCTTTAGCCTTGAAATAATTAATCTAAGATTTTATTTTATCTTCTAATGTTGATTTAAAGACATAGATTCTTCTTTTTTAAAAGTATCTCAAATGTTGTAATTAAATGGATAATGAAGAATCAAATGATTTGATATTTGTAGCTTCTTACATAGACCACACCTAGAAGGTCCATGATATCCTCCTTTTTGTAGATTATTGCATGTAAGAATTTTACTTTGTATTGCTAAAGAAATGAATGTTGAGGCTTTATGGAGGGTATCAAGTGACCAAATAGTCTTATAAGGAAAATATTTGGGCATAGGTAAATTTGATTGCTTCAAAGAATTATATATTAAAGTTGACTATGTACCCACCATCTTTAAATAGATTCAAAACCAATTTATCTTTTTATGAAAAATGGGCATATAGACTCAAAGCATTTTTAATCACTTATTCATTGTTTGTTTAAGGTCCTCTCCCTAAACCAAATTGCTAATATAAATTGAATAACTGGAACTATTACTCACATTGATAAATATTTTGAATTTTGAATCCATACAAGCCAAAGAAACTCAAGCAAATGATTACCATTTGGGTCTCAAATAAGAGGATAAGGCTTCAATCCGACATCGAATAAAAAATTTGCAGTATCCCTAATTGATTAATCACCTTATTTGTTTCTTGAACAATTAAAACTTTTTGATATGAAGTTTCATTTTGTTGAACCCCTAGGCAAGGTTCTTTTGCTTAAACAATTATATTGCATCAATAGTACCTGGTATATTTTTTAAGTATTAATTTTTTCAACTCTTTCTTTGATTTTTGAATAGTATCCAACCGAGTATATGATAAATTGATAAATCTACAATTTCACAAGCCTTTCCCTCTAATATTATTTCCTTTGCAAACCATATCCCATTTGCAAAGAGGAAATACAAATTTATCCTCACATTATTTTCAAAGAAAATGTCTCCGAATTTTGTCAAATTTGGATTCTATAACTACTAAAAGTATTGAACATGATATATCATGTATATATGGATAGATGGTAAGCATATTTTATGAGTTATCTTCTAGCCATGGTTAAAATTTAACTTTTCAACTTACCAAACAAGACTTCGTTCTATTCAAAATTATGTCTTCCTTTTCCCTTCATTAGACAAAGGAACACCTAGATACATTGATTAAAAGTTTCTAACTTTAAACAAGGTAATGCTCATATATGTTGATAGCAATTTCCTAAATTTAAACCATAAATGTTTTTACTAATCTAGGGCAAATTATAGGAAATTTTGATAAAAACAATCGTAGAGTTTGACACATTAAATAACTATTCAATAACATTATTATAGTATTAAACATTAATTTAAATTGTATGGCTTCACTAATCAATGGATTATCTAAATAAGAGTGGCATCAACATATTCGAGATGAGATTTAAAAGAACCATATGTCACAACTTGAATACCTATGTTTTGGAAGTAGCATAAAATTTTGGTATTTCAACCACCTTGTTAATTCATATCTCCCAATATGACCCTTTCTTTTGTAACATATTATGATAGTCATTATTTTCTTGCACATAAGTAAGTCCATATATTCTATTGTAACATATTATGATAATCATTATTTTTCTTGCACATAAGTAAGTCAATCTATTCCATTGATTCTCTCTCTCTCTCTCTCTCTCTCTCATAAATCCTTGAGGTTGGATTTAATTTCCCCTTCTAAGCATGTTACTAATGGATTTGATATTCTTAATTTTAAACTATACATTTAAGTATTTCATTTTTTGAACAAATCTCTATATACATGACCCTTCAAACTATTGGAATTCATAATACTTTTCAAAAATGAATGAAAGCACAATATTCACTCAAATCTTATACGTGAAAAAGGATAAAAGAGAATTAGGAGAACCCATGGGCACCATAAATAATAACTATATCTATAGATAATATTACCCAACACTCCAATAAGTAAATTAGGAGTGGGAGGGGGTATTTATACCAATACCAAAACCTCTAATTACATAATAAAGTTTAACATAAGCCAACATAATAAGAGGGATTTAGGTTAATTACAAGTTATAAAGAGGGTTTAACCATAAAAAGGTTAACTATGGCCCATAGGGCTTACATAATAAAATATTACAAATAATTAATATATTGTACAATGAAATGCCCTTAGGCCTATCCAATACATCACACAATGTTGGCCTTGACCACGAATTAGTTTACAATTTCAACACCCCCATAATTTGAACTAAGGGGCCAAGAAGAGGAGACATTAGTAATAATAATATCATCCCCCATAAACGATGCTCTAGTGGGCCTCCATATTTTGATCTAGATTCATCTAGATCATATCATCATCTAAAATCTATTACTGTAAAAATATTTCTTGCACAAAAGTCTCCTTAGGTTGGACTATAGTCACCATTTCCATTATTAGACTCTCATAAACAACCTCAAAATACTTATGCTAGGACTTCAAATGAAGAAGAAAAGTTAGAATCACCACCTCCTTTAAGGGTAAGCTCTTTCAATCTTATATTGTCGCATTAGGTATACCTTTAAGGAACAACGCTTTCACTATGACATACATCACCTTATTTTAAGACTACCTCTTCCTCATGGGCCAATTGATGTTAATAACCAAAAGTGGTTTTGTATGAACCTACTTAAAAAAGAGCTATAACAAATTTTTAAGAGTACCTAGATAAATAATAGAAGACAAAAAATATCATAAAGGATTAGATTTTAATGAATAATATGAATCAATCACCTAAAGCAGGAAAAGAGATTGACTAAAGCATATCCTAAATACTTTTCTTACAATCCTCTAAAAGACTCAAAATCTATCACAACTGTCACAATCCACCTATATTTCCTGAAAAATCAGGCCAAAGATTTTGATTTGACCAAAAACTATAGTTTTGCCCATTAAGGTGAGTAACTAAGGCTTTGTGGTCCATATTACATAATTTGATCCCTACTAATATAACAATACATAAACTAATGCCACCATAGCTTGAAAAATTATACGATTTGAAAAAAGGGCTCAAAATGATTTTGTATGCAAAAGTCATGTCCAATATTTTTTTCTAATATACCCCACCAAATTAAAAATTAAAGGATAAAACCTTAGGGTTATAAGGATCAAACTCGACTTACCACTTGGAAAAATCTAATTTGCTACTATGATCTGATCACTTTCTTCCACATTAGCTCCTCTAGTTTTCCTAGTGAATGACACTTACAATATTTTGATTGGATGAGGGGATATATATGAAAAAATTATTTGACATGGCTCTATAGAGGTCCATGTCATTCACCATGTTGGATAGGGGTATGGTCTACTTTGAATAAACCAACAACTTGCCTATGGGGTTTGAACCTGATCCCTTTGATTATTGAACACCTTGGTGTAACCAAGGTAGCAAGCTTCCTAGTGAGAAGGGGAAGCCAAGGTACCAACCTTATCTTCAATATTTTTATCATCCTCAACAAAAGGCTTGCATGTAGATACTTGCTTGCAACCTTAGGGTCCCAAATGTGCTGTAGAGGGCTACCTTGATAGAAGACCATGGGCTTCTACTATGATGTGCATAACAATGATGTTGTAGCTAATATTTCCTAGGTCTTCATTCAAAACCAAGAACGTCATGGTGGGTCTCAAACCTAGAGCATCCACCTTTCAACTCCCTTGCAAATGCCATATTGGCTAGTATACCATGTTGTTGATTGGAAAACAAGGGCTCCATAGAGCCACTTGGTCCTTATTGATGGCCTAAATGCATAAACCTAGGTCGCATGGGGAATCAACCATTGACCCTCCAATGCTAAAGAACATGCACTCCATCGTAAAACCATTGCACCACCTATTCAGTGTAGATAAATCTAGTACAACCCTTGTGGAGGGCTTGCTAGATGTCCCAAAGTAAATAACATCAGTTGTGATGCATGCATGCCAATGCAACTCACACCATATTGCATCGCCTCTTCAATGTAGATAAATATTATGCAACCCTTGTGGAGGACCTGCTAGATTTCCCAAAATAAATAACATTAGTTGTGATGCATGCATGCTAATGCAGCTTGTGCCACTATTTTTAAATTCAAATTAAAAATTATTTCCCTCCATTTTGTAGCAGTCTTGAATTTGGATCAAAAAAATAGATGGAGAGCCAATGGAACTCTAATCACAATGGAGTAAAAGGAATATTTGATCTATTTTTTTAATATTGCTTAAAAAAGGGGAAAAGAATAAATTTTTCATGTAAATTGAAAGGAGGGCCAAAGGCTCTAAAGGTACTTTATTTGTGACCAAACAATGCCACTGCAAACTCGCTCTGATACCATGTTGGAATTCATAATATTTTCCAGAAATGAATGGAAGCACATCATTTACTCATCTTATACCAAAAAAAAGAGGACAAAAGATAATTGGGTGCACTCGTAGGCACCATAAATAATCATTCTATCCATAGATAATATTACACAACATCCCAAGAAGTAAATAAAGAGTGGGAAGGGGGTATTTATACCAATACCAAAACCCCTAGTTACATAATGAAATTTAACCTAAGACAACATAACAAGAGGGCTTTAGGTTAATTACAAGTTATACAGAGGTGTTGACAATAATAAGATTAACCGTAGCCCATAGGGATTACATAATAAAATATTATATTTAATTTATGCATTGTACAATGAAATGGCCTTAGGTCCATCTAATACATCTCACAATGTTAGCCTTGGCTATGAATCAGAATACAATTTCAACATAAATATTTTTTTATTACAACATAACAAAACCATTTAGAATCAATCAAAGTCTTGGAGCCATAGACTAGAAATAAACTATCTTTGTGAAACCATTTTTTAATAGAACACAAATTTAGAGAATGGATTTATGATTTGATTTTGCTTGCAACAAAGTGTTTAAAGATATCGTACACTCTATTTGTAATCAACCATAATAAAACAAAATAATGTTCAACTATAAGTCAAAAAAATTATGTTCAATATTTATATTATATGAGGTTGCTTAATATTATTGTTGTCCCATATATATTGAAACATTGAAGGAGTAACATCTCAAAGGGAATTTAAATTGACAAAGGAAGCACAATCCTTCATTGATATGAACTAGCCAAGAACTTTGGCTAAATCCCCCTCAAGAATATAGAGATTGAAATTGTGAATCATCATTGAATTTATCATGAACAAACTAGGGTCCTTCTGATATCTATCTCAAAGAGTAACTACATTTAGATCATTATACATTTATGACTCAATTTTATATTTTTCTCATTCCTACAAAAAGTCTAAAAACCTAGTTATTTTATTTCTATAAATTATCCATCCTATTAAGTTTGTTCCCTACAATTGTGATGTCTTTTGAATATTCCATAGCATAGACCATTTGATAATCCCCCATATTTTTAATGTTTTTTGAAGGCATTCTTATGTTCCTCACTACCTAATTTTTTTCTTATACCAAAATAAATTCAAGACTATAACAACCTCTTATTTTCTTGGTAACTCTTTCTTGGTTATTTTTTATATACATATATGGAGGCCAACCAATCCTTATAAGCCAATTGTCACAACTTGATTCATCATTTGTCATCCTTGTCCCAGTTTGCAGTCTTATCAGTGAATGACATCAATAGAGACGACACCTAGAGGTAACAAGTGGTAGTTCCTAGTTGGTTGAAATGTTTCTAAGGTCTATAACTTAATTTTATACATATTTGAGATATTATATGCTAAACTTTTTGAGGTCATAGAATTTGTATATGGAAGCATTTTGGGCCCTTTTTTCAACTTGCACAGTTTTTTGAGCTCTACAAATCACTAACATTAGCTCAATGACCTATTATTAAATTCTGTGGGATTTTCTCTATTGAAAATGGACCCAATTGACATTATTCTCTGTGGTGAGATATTAACTCCAACAGTCTTTTGGCATCACAATTAGAAAATTTTCTCACATTCAACTCATGTAGATTTGAAATCCTTCTTCCACAAGGTCACAAGTTCAAAATCCATTTCCTCTCATTTCTTTTATCATAGTAGGTTTGATGTCTTCACGAAGAACCAAACATCTAATTCCATTTGAAATTGTTTGTGTAGTGGTTGGTTAGCTATACTATATTTGAGAGATTTTAAATTTCCTATGTTTATCCTTCTTATTTCTCATAGAGGATGTTTACTTTAACTCCAATAATCTATTGGTGAAGTGATTGATAATATTTTGGGCTGTAAGAGGAGTAGGTTTTGGAAGATCAGTGTAAGATATGTTAGGAATTATTACATCATAGTAGGTATTTATACAAGTTGAGTAACCACTCAACACATGGTTTGTATGATCTAATGTAGGGCAAAGGTTTAACCACCATCATAGTCCATGTGATCTTACCATCCTTCATAATGTCCATGCATGAGGTATAAGATAGAAGTAGTTGCAAGTTTTTATGCCTAAATAAGACATCCTATGTATTTTAAATACCTATAATTATATAATACAAAATATTCGAAGATTAATTTCTAACATGTGGTATCAGAGCAAGTAGAAGGAAGAAATAATTCTCCTTCTAATCCTCCTCTAGCTTCAACATAGAGAAAGCCAAGGTGCACTTTGTTTGAGGAAAATTTCAAGATTGAGATAAGAGGTTTCAAGGGTAAAATTACCTTGTGTTAAATCATCACTATGAAGAGAAATTCCATGGTTGAATTAAAAATATTTCAAGGTGGAAAACCCTTTCCAAAAGATAGAATTGAGCAATAAAAGAAAGTTGTTGAAAGATTTATAAAATAAAATATTGAAAGCAATCCATTTGAAGCTTATTTTAAAAAATTACAAAGAACCCATTGAAGCATTCTTATAGATTGATACGAAGAACAACTCCCCCTAAAAGTGTTGAAGTACATTTTTCAAGAAAATTATTTTTTTCCAAAGGGACATAAGAAAGTTTTGGTACATATAAGTTTAAAAAGACCCAAAGCCTTTGTGAAATATTAAGAAGTTAAAGAAGAAAGGGTAGCAAATATCTCTAAAATATAGCATTGATCCTTGAAGCTACTCTTAAAAAGTAGCATATAATTGTAGAAACACCAAATAAAGGTGTGAACTGGATAATTGAAAGATATCAAGAAAAATTATTTTGAATTTTTTTAAATATTGAAGAAGCTCATATAAGAAGAATCAAAGCAATTCTATCTCATAAAGAGAAAAATATTCCAAGAAGCAACGTGCTTGGAAATCAAGAATTGAAGGAAAAAGAAAAATTAATCAATGAAATTTTTTAAGCAGACACTCAAAGGCATTTCAACATAAGGAAAAAACCATGTTTTGTTCACAAGAATTGAAGAGAGTGTTCTAAAACTTGAATGACACTAGACATTGCAAAAATTAAAGTCCAAACTAAGAAATCGAGAATAGAAAAGTGGATGACACATAAAAACATAACACCAAGAAAAATTTTAAGCTCACACTCCAATGGAAAAGTGTGAAATTATTGTCAAAATCCAAACAAAAATGAAGGCCTTGTGTTCCAACCAACATCAAAATCCAAGAAGATTATATAAGCAGGAGAACAACGATAGGCAGTGAACGAGAGACAAGCACTCATAGTGAGAAGCTTAGAAAGAGAAAGAAAGTACCTGCTCATTTCAAACATTGCAGTCCATTGTATAGAAAGCTTTGAAGCAAGCTCATGTCAACAAAAAACAAGAGAAAATACAAGGAAAAGTGCTCCAAGAGAAATTGAAATAGAAGAGAAAATTTGATATAATTGTCTCTTAAACATCACGACTTAGAGAAGCATCTAAAATATGGACACACACCCGAATAACACCTAGATCACAAATAATGTATTTGAGAAGATTAAAAATGCACTAGATTATTTTAGGAGACATCACCATTTGTAGCTTAGTGCCATTGTAAATTCTCCATATCTCTAGTCGAATAGTTTGGAATAGTGATTAGAAGTCTCATTAAAAATCGATAACGACTCAGTTTTTATTAAAATAGATGTTGATATATTGAGTGATAAATATAAAGGTGTCGCCTTAGTCTTCAAAAGAACAAAATATTGGTCAAGATATTTTTTTAATAAAAAGTAAGGTGTGCATTTAAATGCAAAAGGATTGAAGTTGAAAGTAAAAGAAGAAAAAAAATTTGAACTTCTTTCAAAAGCAAAAATTAAAATCCCACATTGGAGAGTGCAACGTTCATTGGGACTGAAGAACACAAGCTTATACTGAGAGGGGGGGTGAATAGTATAAGACCACTTTTTACTTTCTTTCCAAATCAATATCAATTAATGTCCTTAATTGCAATAACCAAATATAGTAGTGTGCATTAATAACTCAGATAGCAGTAGTAAGCAAGAGCATAAGTCACCACACACAATTGAGATACAAGATTTAACGTGGTTCCCCCAATGTGGGGTACTCCACCAGATAATATCCTTATAATATTTCACACAAAAATAAATATCCTTATCCAATACAATGATTTATTTGATCTGCTCAAAGCCAGGAAATAATAGGTTCACACAAAACTTGTCCAAATCTGAATAACAAGCTCACACAGAACTTGTCCAAAAATGAATAACAAGTTCACACAGATGGTTAGATGACAACATTTTAACCAACAATGATATTTTTTCTAATCTGAAAGAGGATATAGAAGATAGATATGTTAAAAAGGTTTGTGACTACACGACTTTATTGGATAACCAGTTGAGCTGGAAAGATCTAGAGGTAGGCCCTGAGAATTTAGAGGCTTTAAACCTCCTTAAAGCTAAAATAAAGGCTTATTGCTTAGGTATTGTCAAGCAAAGAGACTCTGTGGTTTGGAGCAAAAATGAGAATGGTGAATTCAGCGTGAAGACAGCCTATGATATTTTGGATTCTGTTGTAGATAATGGTTTCCCTTGGAATACAATTTGGGGTAAGAGAGCTATTCCTAAACTGGAGATTTTTCTTTGGGAAGCAATCCGGAATAAGATCCTAACGGTGGATAATCTTAAGAAGAGAGGTTTTTAGTTACCTAATAGATGCAGTTTATGTGAAAAGGCAGAAGAATCAGTGGAACACATCTTCTTGGAATGTCCCTACACTCTAAACATTTTCCAGCTCCTCATCAACAAGATGGGCATCTCTTGGGTGATGCCTTCTAATATGGTTTTGTGGTTACAACAGTGGGAGAACCCTTTTTTCAGTCCTCGTCTTAATGTAATTTGGAACCTGATTTTGTTTCATTTTGTGTGGGGAGTATGGTTAGAGAGGAACGAGAGAATTTTTAGAGGGGAAAAAAGGTTAGCAATGAGAAGTTTTGGAAGTATCACCCATTTTTTAGAGGAGAATGTTAAATCTATCAAGTACCCTATCAAGCCAGAGAATACTAAAGATACTATGATAGCTAAGGCATGGAATTTGGAACCCATTAGTGGTGGAGAGGCAAATGCTTAGGTTAGAACTGATGTAAAATGGCAACCACCCCGAGATAAGTGGTTGAAGTTAAATTTTGATGGGGCATTCAAGGGTAACACAAGTAAGGTGGGAGCAGGAGAAATTTTGATGGATAATCAAGGTAGATTGGTGGGGGCGGCCTGCAATTTTTTGAGAACTACTACTAGCCATAAAGTTGAAGTTAATGCTTTACATCTGGGCGCAGAGCTAGCTAAGGATCTAGGTTCTAAAGAAGTTATCTTTGAAGGAGACTCCTTGAATATTATCAATATTTTGAAAAAGGAGGGAGAACCTAATTGGCAAATTGATTACATTGTGCAAGATATTAGAGACATTGTAAAGCATTTTGAAGTTGACTTTGTTCATGTCTTTAGAGAAGGTAACAAACCAATAGACTGGCCGATGAACTTTGGTGCCATTAAAGAAGAGGATAGGAGATGGATTCCCCTAGGGGTGGTCCATGAGGACTTATAAAAGCTCACGAGGGAGGACTAGAGCTAATTGGGATCCAAGATGGATATTGTTTGTCTTACGTCCAGGGGATTTTTGGCTACTTGCCCTTGGTAGCTGTGCAATTGATGGGATGACTTTGTGTTGTAAAAGGGTCCAAGCCCTTTCAAAATCCAATTTTTACCCTAATAAAAAAAAAACAATTTGGTTGAGGGAGAGGAGCTCAAATAAGCATCAAATGGGCTCCAAAAAATGCTTCAAGAGCTTTAATGCCCATTTTTTCATGAAAGGATGAGTTGGTTTTAAATCTATCAAAAGATGGTGGTTACTCAGTCAAGTTGAGATATATTGCTTTGAAGCATTCTACTCCCAAGGATTTCCTTGTAAGAATGGTCCCTTGTAAAGCCTCAACATTCCTTTCATTAGAAATCCAAATTAAACTTCTTACGGATGAGTCTACAAAAGTAGGATATAATGGACCTTGTAAGTAAGTCGTATGTAAGGAGCTAAAAACATCAAATAATCTCATTCTTCATTATCCCCTACTTCCACTATTTGGGCTACTTATTGAAAAAAATAATCATTAATATTATTAAAAAAAGAATCTATTGTATTTCTTAAACATTAGAATATTTGATATCAAGTGGCATTAACTCAACCGGTTAGATTCCTCAACATTTAAGGAGGAGACAAAGGTTCAAAAATTGCCAAGCGATACATGGATAATATCTAAACTTAGTTGTAATACCACTATGGTGTGAGGATGTAATACAAGTGGGGCACATTTCAATCCTATATAACCAATTGAAGAAAAAAAAATAGAATATTTTATAAAAATCTTAGATTAATTATTTCAAAGCCAAAGTATTAATTGTTTGGTCCTATTGTAAGTATTGGCTTGAAATAAATAATAGAATTTCAAGAACAGATCCCATAATCATGTCGAGTTCTAGATTTGTATTGTTGCCTCTTGTAAAATATTTATATAGGCATGATGCTTATAATGGGAATGGAACAAGATTAAATGATCACTTGGTTACATGATTTAAAGATAAGGGTGATCTACAATAATGGAGTTATCATAAACTAGAAATGTATAAAATCATTGCACTTAACTTCGATGGTGCTACCAAATGAAACCCTAAAAATTTATCAATTTTTAGAAATAATCAAGGTAAGGTTCTCCTCAACCACTTAGAACTATATGGAACTTCAACAAACAACTATGTAGAGGCTAGGACACTCCTTATGTTGATCAAGGTGGCCATCAAAAAAAGGATGAAGACATTACAATTGGGAGGAATTCACGTATTATCAATAATATTGTTAAAAAAAAGATGCTATGTTATAGTGAAATAAAACAAGGTTTAAAGGATCATTTATGTGTGTATTTGTTCAAAAGATGAAATATCTAAAAGGGTAAGATCAATAATATCAAATCCATTGATAACCTACCTAAATCAAAGAAATTCAATCCAAACTCAAAGGATCAACGAAATTCATCATAACCTGCCTAAATCAAAGAAATTCAATCCAAACTCAAAGGATCAATGGAATTCATCAACTTACTTATGTGCAAAATCTAGGAAGAGATGGTTTAAGAAGGTGCTCAAGTTGCGACAAATCAATCTTTCAAATCTCATTCTCCAATTTGTTGATGCCACTTTTCTTTTAGGTCATTCTTCATTTAGTGAGACCATGACGTTTAAATTAATATTATCATGCTATGAGAAGGTTGTTGGATAGTTGTTTATACATCAAAGTTTAAGATCTTTTTATCAACACTACCCTCGATTTGCAATGGTTTATGACAAATATTTTATGGTTTAAGCTAGGAAATTGCTATCAACATATATAAAAATTCCTAAAAAATTGCCATCAACATATCTAGGTATTTTTTTGTTTGATGAAGAAAAAACGAGCTTTCAAACTCAATTTTAGATAGAATGAAATCTTGTTTGTTAGGTTGAAAAAGTAAGTTCTCAACCATGGCTATAAGACTTTAACCAATAAAAGATACATTACAATCTATCCTAAATATATGATGTCACTTCTAATATTACCAATAGAAATAGCATCCAAATCTCACAAAATTCACATAGATTTTCTTTGAAAAGTGTGAGGAGAAATTTGGATTTACACTTTGCAAATGGGATATGATTTGTAAAGGAAAGAATGGAAGTGGTTTATGTAATTATAGAATTATGATTTTGACAAAACCTTGGTTGGAGAAAGTGTTGGACAAAAATATTACTTCAAAAATATAATAGATTGTATTGATGCAATAAATTAAGGAAAAGAATCTTTGCCTAGGGGTTCAACAAAATTTAACTTCATGTTAAAGCATTCATAATTGATCAAGAAACATATTAGGTAGTTGATTAATTAGGAAGATTGCATATTTTTAGTTTGAAGCTTGTTTGAAACCTTATTCGCTTACTTCAAACACAAAATGACAACCATTGCCTCAGGTTTCTTTGGCTTATAGAGATCCAATACTTATAAATTTTATGAAATTTATATCAATGTGAGAAGATTTCTAGTAGCAATTTAGTTGAGGAAGAGGACCTCAAACAAATATCAAATGAGATCCAAAACGGTTTAAAGAGTTATACATACCCATTTTATATTGATGAACGGTGGGTTGGTTTTGGATCCATCAAAATCTATTGATGCAATAAATTGTTAAGGAAAAGAATCTTGCCTAGGGAGTCAATAAAATAGTACTTCATATTAAAGAATCTGTAATTGATCAAGAAACATATTAGGTAGTTGATTAATTAGGAAGATTGCATATTTTTAGTTTGAAGCTTGTTTGAAGTCTTATTCGCATACTTCAAACACAAAATGACAACTATTTTTTTTTTTATGCGAAAAACCCCTTGCGGGGCTGCCTTGGTCTGAGAGACCACAAACAGGAGGTTCTACACCGTCAAAGTCATCCGGGAATCGCACCCGACCCTGCCCGTACAAACATTATCAATTGAATTTTGGATACCCCATTCAGCTTTTTGGTAGGGTGGAGATTTGAACCTGGGACCTCCCTTGGAGGATTGCCCTCTCCTCTCCAACTCACCTACAACACCTGGGTCACAAAATGACAACCATTACCTTGGGTTTCTTTGGCTTATAAAGATTCAAAACTCATGAATTATATAAAATTATATCAATGTGAGAAGATTTCTATTAGCAATTTGGTTGAGTTCCAAAAATTGCTTTAAGAGTTTTACATAGTTGGTTTTGAATCTATCAAAAGATGGTGGACACTTAATCAAGTTGAGATATAATGATTTGAAGCACTTGAAATCCTCTAGTCCCAAGAATTTCCCTTGAAAGAACGGTCACTTGAGACCCTCACTAAAGCCTCAACATTCCTTTCGTTTCAAATTAAAATCCTTATAGACAAAATTCTTACAAGCCTTTTTTCCAATTTGTAGCTCCAACATGTAAACTTGTACAAGTAGGAAAGCTTAATTTGCTAAATTATATAAAAGTATAACTTGCATAATTTACAAAGAGACCAATTTATATATTGCAAATAAGAAAGGTAACATTGCTAACTTATATCAGTTGTATAATTTAGAAAAATACCATTTTAGAAGATAGTATGTTAATTGTTAGATGCTTTCTTAAATAAAATCTGCACCCATTCAAATTGCTCGAAAAAAAACATGATAACGTTATTATTTTCTACCAACTAAAGTCAAATTCCCAAATCTCATTCAAGGGCTTGATTAAAAATAAAAAATAAAAAAATTTCTATAACTTTATAAGAACTAAAGTTCAATCCCTGATTCTCATTCAAGGGCTTGATAACACACCCAAAAAAGAAGTTATATTATTTTAAATAAATTAGTAATTCAAGAAAATTCAAGTGAATCCAGTTAAGCAATTTTCTTGCTGCAATGTAGATCTCTTAAAAAAAAAAAACTCACTTGCCAACTCAGCTTTGAACTTGTGATGTCGAGAAGCTCCAAAGTAAAATAATTGGACATTAAACCATAATAGCAAACCTATTATAGCAAATTGCATATACCATAAAATCAATCAAATGAAAGGAAAAAGTACCTTCTTTAAATGTGCATTGGTGATCAGAAGAGATCAACCAAGCTTAATCGGTTACAATAGCGTGTGGAAGCGCTAGATGGGTCCTCCAAAGAAAACAAAATTACATGTCCATATATAAAATGGCATCACATGTATACTACAATCAAGGTAGAGAATGAATGCATAAATATGTATCCCTTCAACCTCTTGAATTAAAAATGCAACAATATGGACAAGTTACCTCAGATTGTGGAACTTCACACAAAATTTCTGACAAAAGGAGTTCATGTTATTCGTATTGCCAAAATCTCACAACTCAGAGGCATGCAGCTAAACATTGTAAATGCCACTAAAATAAAGGCATTGTTCTTCAATTGAATCTAATGCACATTGTGCTCTAATTATGTGGTCAGATAATCCCACCTCATGTTGGATGCACAGCAGAAATGAAGGAAAAACACAGACCATCCTCCAACCCAGCCCAAGCTAAGCAGATCAAATTTTACTTTTTCCTAAAACTCTAGGAAATGAATGCATGACAATACAATGATAGAATATTGGAATGCATACTCAAAGAAAGAAGGAACAGCAAAAACGATGATAGAATTTGAGAAACATCCAAACTAATAAATTAGAAAAGAAACGAAAAAAAACACACATGAAAAGAAAAGCAAGAAGAAAGGAAGAACATTGAAATAAATAATCAACTAGTAAATCTATTAAAAACACTTCCTTTGAGAAACATCCAAACTAACAAATCAGAAAAGAAACGAAAAAAAACACACAAGAAAAGAAAAGCAAGAAGGAAGAACAATGAAATAAATAATCAACACTTCAAGGACCTTTTGATCTTTTGATCCTTCATTACATTGTAACGTATTCATATTGCTGACATAAATACATTTGTCATATTTTGCAATCATTTGTTTTCCCAACTTCTAAATTATATAGCTTTTTCAGATATTTCATATTAGGCCAAAAATTTTGTTTGCCCCAGATATCAGTTCTGGGCAATGAAGCAGGACGGAGATATCCAATGTATTTAAAACAGATGGGGATCAAGCAGTTTCATGTCAAAACCTATGCCAACTCCAAGCCCCACTCAATACTATTTATCTATGAGGTCAACTGGATAGATTCAGAATACATTTGTCATTGAAAATTGTGTGCATGCGCATGCGCGCACACATGCACACAACAGCAAAATTGAATTAATGTTTGCATTTTTTGCGAGAGACTTGAAAACATGTATACCTTATTTCCCATATATCTAGCTTATTTGGTGGTTATTATTAA
The DNA here is from genome assembly GCA_028583015.1 of Wollemia nobilis. Classification (NCBI taxonomy): domain Eukaryota; kingdom Viridiplantae; phylum Streptophyta; class Pinopsida; order Araucariales; family Araucariaceae; genus Wollemia; species Wollemia nobilis. Next base: position 1,823,852 of record JAQPPZ010001920.1, read on the forward strand.
TACATAAAATAATAAATTTGTTTATCTAATTTTAAAATTTTACTATATATATAAGAATATATATTACTCACATCAATGACTTCTGGCTAGCTTTGCAAGCTCCTGCAAAAGTTAAAACATTCATCCTCTTCACATAGATCTCTTATGCTGTTAAGATCGTTTAACTTCACAGGCCAAAAGAGTAACCGTGCAAATGCTCTACTTAGTCCAGCTAGAGGTCCTTCCTCTTCTGGTTCCAAAGACACTCTTCCCATCATGAGATTCTAAGATTGATCTCATCCTATTTTCCTCAACTTCTCCAACTTCTTTATCCTTAATCATGTTGGCTCTAGGCTCTTATCGTCTATTCTTGTTTGCTGCTTCTGCACACTCAAAAGGCTCTATATCTAGGCTATCCACACCTAAAAAATGTCATTACTGACAAAAACTTCTCCTTACTTGCACATTTGCATCTTGTTTTTGCCTCTTTTCTTCATATTTCCTTGGAAAATCCTTTACTGCTTTCAAGGCTAACTCATAAGCCTCCTCAACTGAGGATTTCATGCGAACTTAATTCATCCTGAATGATCACCTCCATATATCTCCACAATTTCTTTTCATCATTCTCATCTTAACAAATTTGATGATCTACTTGATAAGTTCTTTATGTATTCCTTACCCCACATCCTTTAGACACAGATTATATTGCTGCTTAAATAAAATTTGCCTCTAGTCAGATGGTGAAAACTTATCTTTGGACCTCAGAAACATTTAATTCCAAGTCTTGATCTACTCCCATCCATTCCTTCTTCCATTTTTCATGTGGTCACACTAAGGCATCACCTGCCCTTTTAACTTGGTGCACACAACTTTCACCAGTTTGATATCAAGCATATGCTCAAACTTGAATTAGTTGTCCATCTCCACAATCCAGCCACTGTCATTTTTTGGATTCAAACATAGGGACATTCATTCTAAACTTACTTCCAATGTTTGTACTGCTATAATGTGTTCTAGAGGTGCTCTTCTTACTTCAGTTTCCTCCTTGATTATATCTTTTTCAATAGAATCTTCATCATAGTCAAGTGTAGCTCCTCCTCTATGTTGTACCACCTCATCATATTGTCTCTGCAGAGCTATCAAGTCCTTGGCAATTCCAATGCATCTACCAAGGGGCATGCTCAACCCCTTCTTTCTATGCCTCTTCCCATGGCTACTGCAGTGGTACTCTTCAACCTTCAACCACAGATACACACTTCCAATGCATCTACCAAGGGGCATGCTCAACCCCTTCTTTCTATGCCTCTTCCCATGGCTACTGCAGTGGTACTCTTCAACCTTCAACCACAGATACACACATTTTTCTCACTGTAGAATAAAACCATCAATCATACCATACATGGTGGAATAGAGTCAACTTAATGCCTGCCAACTGCTTAGCCAATTAGAGCATACAGTCACACGTAGATCTATACAAAAACGGAAAGCAAGCAAAAAATTTCATATTTTCATTACACACTAAATAACATTTTTGAGGTATTCTTGCTCTCCAGGTGTACCCAACCAATCCTAACCTCCAAGTTTCTACCTCTCCTTCAAATCTTTGTTTCCCATGTAGTTTCCAAAAAAGATTAATGCAAAAAAGTTCGAAGCACTTGTCTGATTGATTCATCTTAAAGGCTAAGCAGATTCTCTCATTTCCTCTAACTGCATGATGACCTCTTAATCCTCTAAAAAGCATTAACAAACAGATGTGCCAAAACTGTCGTCAATGGCATGTAACTAACAAAGATTCTCCATGCAAAATACATAACAGAATCTCCATTTTCCAGTGCGGGAGTGCAAACGCATGATGCAAAGAAATGGGGAGCTTATTGCATAGGCACTAAACTTATTGAGAATGCAAGATCATGAATTGTGGAACTTGCAATAGCATGGAACTCCATTTTTGAACCTTTTGCACAATGAAACCCTGCATTAGCTATTTATTGGTTGATTGACAAACTGAGGAACTAAGGAGTTCCTGATTAAGGAGCTACATAATATGTGAACCGAAGAATATGCATAACCCTGTTAATGAATGATCATTCTTGAGCATTTTTGCATCACTATGTGCCTGAAGCTCCTTCTGCGAACTTAACTAATGATACTTCTGCACTACATAAGTACATACTACGCATATCTTACTAAAAAACAGCACACATCTAGATGTGGAAATCAGCAAGATAATGAACTCCTAAGGGATGCTCCTACATTAGCATTAGAGCTTGTCCATTTGGTAATCAAGATGCAAGACATTCCAGTTGATGCTGTATCAAGGACTTGCAACAGTCTGCTTAGGCCAGAAATCCTCGGAGTTCCTACAGCAAAAAAGTCTGGATTTCCCTGAGCTAGAACAGCGTCCCGATCCCCAAATCTTAGTGGTGCGAGAGCAGCCATCTGCTTTGCTTCATTTAACATTTGACATTATTTACGCATTTGTTAAAGGATTAAATTTCTTTGAACAAATGATCAAGCAGAATTATCATATCCTTTGAATTAATTGTACTGTGATTGCCTAGGAGCCTTTCAATCAGATGCAGTTTATCCTCCATATTATCTCAGTAACTGTTGAACCAGCCAGCCAATAGTTGATATGCTCGGCCAGTGCTCTGTCACTTTGTAAACTGCTATGCTCCTGTCACTACATAAAAATTGAAATAAATTACAGAGTTCAGGGTTTTCTTGGAAAAAAAAATAAAGTCTGGATTTTCCTTGAATGACAAAAATACAGTGTGGATCACCAAATTTGAGACTGGTGTGCAAGCATCCTTACACTTTCCTTCATTGAACTTTCAACATTATTTAGGCATTCGTTAATGAATTGAATAAGTGATCATGCAAAATTATCATTATCTTTTGAATTAATTGTGTTGTGAATTAGAAGCCCCTCAATTAGGAGACTGTTGAAACCATCCAGCCAAATACGGGTACTCTGTCAATTTGTTAAGTGCCATGCTTCTAGTTCTGTCACCACACAAACAATGAAAGAAGTTTCATTATTCAAGGTTTTCATGAAAAATAGCGTAGATGGCAGAAGATCCATGGAACAAGGAATATATGCTGCCTAATTAAAGGTTCAAGATGTTTCTAGAATTTTTTCATTACTTCTCACCTATATTCCAGTTTAACATTTCAAAGTGTCTGCTTTGACCTTTTCAGCGTACCTCGGAGTTATCCAGTCGTGTTCTGCTTACAATGTTACACTCCCAGTACTAGGAGAAACCTATGTTCATAGGTATGCATCCCAGAGCAAAGAAGTGTCCTTCCATCCCAAAAATGTGTGATGCTTCTCGGCTATGTACCAGAAAGCTGTCTCCCCATAGAAACACATCCTACCTTCTCACACCGTCCCTGTCCCATAAACTTTATGCAGCATAGGAAGAAACCAACACAAAAGTAATTCACAACATGCCCCTTCATGGAGGTCCATGAAAAAACATTATTTTATTCAAATATATATTATAAATGGAGATTTTTTTTGCCACTTGCATTATCGGTGATGTGATCCAGGTTCAATCCCCACGGCAGACGTGTATAAGAAGTATTACTCAAAAAAATTAGAAAAATATTTTTAACAATGGAGATTTTTATACCAGTTCCCAATCCTCTCCTATATCATTAGGGATTGCTTTTGGTTCTCAGATTAATCATGATTGTGATGGGACCACCGTCATTTATACCATGTGTTCCTGAAAACTAGTGTATATGCACACGATCCACTGCCACATTCCCAGATTGAAAGTTGGTAAAGTATGGAAATAGTTCTTAACTTATTATAATCATTACTCAGCCAGTGCGAAACAATCCTTCATGAATCACCAACTTCTAACATAGGTGGAATAAATTGCTAATGTTTGCAGTATTGTTTTGTCCATTTGTGCCATTCTTAGCCTCCAAACGCAAGCAAGAGGGTAAAAGATCCCATAGTCTTCCAACTATCAATTGATAAATCACTGCTTTGATCACCTTCACCATCTGTATATTATTTGAATTGCAAACATGCTTTCTTCTGTGGGTTCAAATGCTCCAATCTCAGAGGCATCATCATGCAAGTCAGAGATTTCCACCTTCTCACACACTGCTTTTATTCTAAAATCAGCATTAACATGTACCCTTTTGGTCTGTTGCTAATCAGTCTCTTTTTCACTCATGGACCACTTACATAATATGCAGCCTCTCGCAGCCAAAACAGTCTCATATATAGACCTCAATATAGATGACCACAAAAGCTATTGCAAAACTTTCCTCTCTAATTTTACCGCTTGCATGGGTAAAACTTTTAGGGGTTCAATCCCATAATAGATTGCCATTTGTAATTTGAAGCTTGGCATCCACAAGGTAGACTTTCCCACCTCATGTCGTGTATCTTACGCCCAGGTCTAATATTTTGAAGAGGTTCTATGGCCTCGGAATCTATAACCTCATTAGAACCGGCAAATGCAATAGATGCTTTGCAAATTTGGTTTTCAACCCTGTGAAGCCAATATACCCTTCACAGTTTACTGCTTTCCATTATTTTATTGTGCATGTAACATGGTTTTGTCATGGCCTTCTGCGTTTTCTCATGGGCTTCACACATTTAATGGTTCTTAGTAATAGTTGTGTTAGAGTAAGCTGCTTTTTCAAATACAGATCTGTCAAATGCCATTGTAGTATCTTCTCCTTATTGCACCATATTTATGTCAGAGTCCATTTACCTAGGCAATTATCATACTTGTGGTCACATGGCCCACATCATCAATACATCAACATGGGATTATTCTTTTGTTTAATAGGATAATCATATGCATCATGTCCTCATCCACTACAGTTCCTCCATTTCATGATTGGCCTACCACTGGCATCATATTGAATTTGGCTTTCTCCACTACCTTGCTAATTCCAAAGGTCTATTATTGCTGACCATGACACCAACCAATGGTATTGTAGATGTCTATTTCTTGGTCTGAAAGAAGCTATACCTGCCCAGTACATCACAATTATATATGTTAGTAGTAAGCCCGGTTTCCAGGACCTTTTGGATTTCTTCTGAGTCATCATGCTGATCTAGGTCATCATATGGCAGCCCATGGATCACTAATTTCTGCTGTCTCGAGATTTTGGTATCCATGATTCCATGACTTAGGGTACAAATATACTATTATGCACCCAACCTTGATAATAAGCTATTGTACTCTTTTGATTTGGGCTATTGAGCCATCAAGATTATTTGGTGTTTCTGGACACCAATTCATATGTTCATGTACTTTGCAACCCTTTGCTTGCATTGCTTAAGAGTTTACTTGTGATCAACATTCAAAATATATTAAAACTATCGGAGCGTATGAACTCTTAGCTCTTCTTCTCCATCTGAGCAGGATAAACAAGAATGAGATACAAGACTAATGAACAAAGACCAGGATAAGTTGGTGATTATTATCTATAACAGGCTCTAGTCAAGTATATGATCAAAATTTGTTGAGGATCCTAATGCAAAGTGGTGACGAGACTTTGTCAGAAAATTTGAAGACAAGATTGATTCCTTGCAAAGCAAAGAGGGCTTTGACAGGAAGTTCGTATCAAGTGTGTAGGCCTTAGAAGTGGTTATAGACTCTAAGATTGAAGTGGTAAAGCTTGTCTTATATTCCCTATCTAGGAAAGGGTGAAAAACAATAGATTTGAAAGGTATTCCAGCTAGCCACCACTAGGAAACCAAATCCAAGGGAAGCCAAAAGGAAGTCTAATCTCAGGGTAGCCTGATTAGAGGGAAGTGAATTTGGTGAGAAGCCCGAGTCAATGGATGTTGTAGTTAATATTTGCTTTGGTGTCTTGCTTTAATATGTCTAATGCACTTTATGTTGTTAAGATGGTCAAAAGAGTAAAAAATTAGTCTTGTGATACTTAGAGATAAATAATTTATCATGAGGATCACAAGGGTCATAACCTAACATCATAAGTGATACATTATAAGGATTACGACTTATTGTTGTTAACACCTAGTGATCATTTTAGTGTATATTATCCCTTTAGGTTGATGCAAGACAAGTGTCCAACATGCATTGTACTTGCATGTATATGAGAAAAGCTACATTCCTGAAATTTTTGAAACGGGGATGTTGCCAAACGGCGGGACATGTTTTTGGGATGGCTTTTTGGGACTGCAAGACACTCTTTGAGAGTGCCCTAAAGCCCAAAACGTGTCCACATGGAACATAGATGAAACGTGTCCAACATGTAGAGACTAAAGTGTTGTATTAATCCATATAATAGTCCAAGAACTCAGACTTGGAAACAACTTGGCTGTTCATAATTCTGACTTGGACTTGGCTAAACATTTGGTGAAAACTTGACAAGCCGACAGCAAAAAGAGTCTCTCTCTCTCTCTCTCATAGAAAACACTTCTTAAAGGCATTAAAAGCAAACTTACAATCAAACAAAAGAACCTTGTACTTAGAGAGCTTAAAAGTTGCTTGTCTATTGGATCTCATAAAAAAGTATAATGACAACTCATGAGAGTTGTATAATTACTCAATGATCATTATACACATAACAAAAATAGAACATGTTGAAAATGTTTACCATCTTCTCTTCCCTTTCTGCAGCACACTTACACTAGAACTTGGAGCATCCTCAAGTATATTCTCCCCCACTACTTGGCCTTCCACTACTTTCGTCTCCAACTCAGCGATGTCCTCCTCAACAAACATGGTCTCCACATCATCGGCAATCCAATCTGAAAGTGGATAAAGGTCATCTGAGTCAATCGCGCCATGAGACTCCTTCCTCTCCACCTATTTAACACAAATTCGAAAATTGTATTCCATAAAGACGAGGTCATTGAGCCGCTCTTAACTCAACCTGTTCTGATTCTTGGTGTGTGCACCATTAAACAAAGCTCCAATTATGTTGATAGCCGGTAGAACTACAAGGCTCGCACAAAATACAGATAGCTAGCTTTTGAAGATTTGTGTTCAAGCACCATAATCATCCTATAACATAACTACAAGAAGAATACTTATAAAATATAAACTTATAATTTTGTAAATAAATTAAAACTGCATTTCTAAATTTTAAGATGTAAATCCTATTAATCAAAGATGTTTACCCAACCAAATGGTCTTCCTCGGTCAAACACCTATAGATAGACAAAAAGGTGCCTCCCTAGCAACTATGTAAACCTGCAACTCATCCCTGGTTTGGTCTCTATGGCTTTGTTCAAGTATCATCCTCTCTTTGCATGCATAGGAGCCATCCATAATCTCCTCATCAGGCTCAAACAAATCACCTAAAAAAGAAAGTAGGGGGCCATAGAGTTGTCTACTCCATCATCAATCAATTATATGCCAAAGGGGTTCGTATTTGCAAGCTAATTTGGAGCATAAAAAAGTTTGATGTCTCCTTGGCCCTGTCCATAGCCTCATATAAATAACCCATTAGTATTTTATCGCCATCAACAAGGCAAAGAACCTTGGCCAAAGGTTTTGTCACCTAAAAAGTTTCAAAATTTGCTTTAATTAGAAATTAGAATTTAAATCTCAAAATTAAAAATAAAAAGTTAGAAAGACAAAATTAAAACATCAATATTTTATAAGTAATAAAAAAATTTGAACTCTGTAAAATTTAGTAAATATATGGGGTTGAAAAGTTGGAAAGACAAAAAATTAAAACAACAATATTTTATAAAGTTGCAAAGTAATAAAAAAATTTGAACTCGTAAAATTTATTAAGTATATGGGTTGAAAGCACATGCCTTACCCATTATTTTGTCTATTTAAACTTGGTGCACAAACCTTACCCCCCTTCCAGATTCAAACCTAGGATCACCTATTTCGAGTACCTAAGCCTTCACTGTCAAGCCCGCTCAACCTATATAGAGTAATAAAGTTTGTTAGTTTAGAAGTTTATAATTCAGTAAGTTACGTTCAGTTCTTCTCCATGACCTTCCAAAGCTCATCATTAAAAACCGTCTTGACAACCTTTTTGCTTCCTCCCTCCTACAAAATGGCAACTCGAACCACCATTTGCTCTCAAACATCCTCTTAAGGAAAGCTTGTGTAATATTCAATGCTTTACATGACGAGAAGTTTGTGGCTAAGTGGGTGACTCCCACTTGCTCAAGCTCCCTCCCATTAGTGGACTCTCTCATCAAACTCGGTACCAATGTTTGGATGTAAATGAATTTGCTAATAACCTTATCATCTTCAACTACACTATTCACCCATCATAAATTACCAATCTCCTCAAGAATCAATTCAATGCAAAGGGCTACACAAAGCTTCAAAATGTCATGGACTGCCTCTTCTGAAAAAGTTACCCTATAGCTACATGGGCTATTGCATTATTTGTCACTACTTGGAAAACATTTTCCACACCCACTTCAAGCACCACCTCCTGTAACAAACTGCATATAAGTTTTGCAATCTTTGCTTCCCATGAGGCATCAACCAACTTTGGGGGGCCCAATGACCCACTTGAAGCCACTAGAAAATTAATTAGTCTGACTGCTCCCATCTGTCCACCCATCAGACAAAATGCTGCAGCCCTTTTTGTGCCAAATTCGCTTTTGTTCATCTATAATGCCCTGCATTTTTCTAACTGCTTCCCCCAACAAAAGCCAGCAAACAGGCATAGGGACCTTGAACACTCTACCAGCCATGGTGAATGCAACTGCCATCCTCTCCTAGTACAGGCATTTCGCCACATTGAGTGGTATGTTGCAATAGAACCAAAACATTGCTGCAGGAATTTTCACTTGTGTTTATCTTGATTGCAAAAGGTACCTTCTAGTAAAGGCTGAACATCAAGAGTACTTTCAGATGCAAAGAAGCTCTCATGTATGCTTGTGATGTCTCCCAAAGAATGCCCAATACATGGGGCAAGAATACAGTGGTCTAACTCAATACGGTCAAGGGAGAAATCACCAAAGTCATCTTTCATCGCTCCAATGGCTACCTCAGTCCTACTCTCTTTCTGCCTTTTCCTCATAGCCAGCGGGAGGGCATTCATCTCATGCATCACTTTCGACTCCACAGCAGGGCAGAATTCTATAACTGAGTCACAAATTCTACCAAGATGTTATGTGAGGAAATAGATGCCTCCCATCATCAACTCGTCATAATACTCGCATTCCACCAAAGAAGAAAGATGCCACTTTTTGCCATGCTTCCAAGCAGGATCCCTCCCTAGACATGGAGTAGCATGGTTTGGCCCTCCCCCAAAGATGCCACTCTACACTACAAAAGAATAATAATTATAATTATAATAATAATTTAGAAGCAAGAAAAAGAAAATTGAACTCCAAAGCGAAAACCCCTAGCATTCGCTTAAAAACACATAAACCCTCCCTTTGAAAATTGAACTCCAAATGCTGAGATCAGGCTCAAAGATGATCTAATCCCCTAAATTCCCCATGAAATGCGATTGACAAAGTCCCCTCCCTGTTTGGCAGGGAGCAAGAGAGATAAGGAGGAAGAAAAGTGGCAAATCTGGTTTTTTCCCCCTTTTAATAGCCATTCCTTCTCTTTTCCATAAATACACAATTCCAAGCTAGTTTTGGCAAGTACTTGCCAAAAATCAGCAGCAAGTCCCAAGCAAGTGTGCTATGCTCTCTATCCGCAAGTACTCACAAGTAGCTCGTCGGTCTTGTCGCTATGATCCATAGAATGGTTTATTCAACAAAACATTAAAATTGTGGCAATGAATGGAATGGCAGATTAATTCTACCAAATTTTCTGTGGGCCATATACTCAGCTCAAGCTGAAACAAAATTTCCTATTAGAAAGGGCAGTGATATCACATTGGTAAATCCCTTGTTTGTGCAGCCATTCAGTCTGTTCTGTTTGTATGATTTTGTACAGTATAATAAAGATCATTGTTGATGATTTGGGGCTGCTGTTTGCTTGTGAACAGTCCATACTTGCTGCTGTTTGCAAGCTGATGGTCCAGATGTGGTGTTTTTAGACAGTTTACGCTCCAAACATGTTCATGTTAGAGAGCTTACAGTCCAGAGCTGTTGCTGTTAAGAAAGCTGATAGTCAAAGACTTCTTATTGTTAGAGAATCTTATCAAAGATTATAAACCATGCAAAACTCCATATCAGTCAGGCATCACACTTGTAAAAGATTGTGATTTCTCAAAATTGATGCCACCCTATACAAGCAACTCATTACAGTCTTAGTCTTATTTATTTCTCCATAAGGATCGTCCCATATGGCCTATGGCCTTATGGACATTAAAAACTACTTTATTTTACTTTTTACAGTCTGAATTATATACCTCACTTTTGTTGTAGGTGTACTTTCCAGATTCATGCAGAATCCAAAGAAAATTCAAGTACAAACTACAAAGAGGATCATGTGACATATCAAAGGCATTCCCATTCCCAAAGGGATCACATTCCCAAGAGGAGGCCATCTTAAAGCTGAGAAGCTATACAAGCTCAGATTACACCAGAGATCCAAATGATCAAAAGTCTACCTCAGGAAACTTTCGAGTGTAATAACAGCTGAACCCATATTTTTCTCAGGACTTTCTGTTAAATAGTCATCACTGCTGAACCCAGCAGCTCCAAGTCCAACACCAGAGCAGCTATTAACAGGTAAAGAAGCAGGCTGGGTGCCTGAGCTTTGCCTGTGATTGGTACCATCCACAGCAGTTGTTGACCCAGCTCCTGGTGGAGGCTTTCCACTTGAACTTGATATGGCACTGGCCAGTGCAATTGGCATCAGACAGAGTCCCTTATTTTGCAAATACTGCATAGCCATGGTCATATTGGACTCCATGAGCTTTGCAACTTTTTGCTCAAAAGCTAGACCATCCTCTGACAACAATCCACCCGTTTGACCCAAAGCTGCTGGCACCAGACTACCAGATCCCTATAGGAAACATTAATCAAACAATAACTACATTAGTATTTTTCTAAAAGAATCATCCTGGTCCAGACCATTTCCTCAAGTTACATATATAACTACAAGCATAAAACATATTCAAGTTACTCAAAAGAATTTTCTAAAAAATCAACAGTTAGAGGCATACCTCAGATGGAACATCAGCAATTAGAGGTGCAACTGCACCTGCCCCACCTAGCCTGCTCATGCTTAAAACCTGCATAATACAATTTAACTCCAGAAATGGCGATTACTTCCATAACCACAAAACGTAAAGGTTAAAATACCATTGAATTGAAGTCACAACCTTTACTTGCAGCTGTAGAAATTTGACATAATCGATAATTTCATCTAGCATGGATGCTTTATCTGTCTGCACACAAAGAAAACAAGAAATTAGAAGCTTTTTATACAGGATGTTGATTTACTGGTGATTATTCAGACAAAATACACAACAAAGTGTGTGCCCTTTCAAACTGTCATTCTTCAACCTCCCATGTTAGCCACTATAATCCTAGAAGGCAGAAACGAGGTAATGTTTTCTACATTAAAATAATAATGTGAAACTACCCTATGCCAAAAAAAGCACATTCAAAAGATAGACGCATTTCCTCCAAAACCACTGGACACTTTTGAGTATCACTGTTGTATACATAATAGGGATATTTAATACAAATATGACTAGGACGCATTATCCCTTACATTCAAGTTCTCAAATATGACTAGGACGCATCATCCCTTACATTCAAGTTCTCATGCCATATACACTTGGATACAATGGTGTTGTATCCAGGCCATATCTAGATAGTCACAGTTGTATCTGAATCATATTGAAGCCATATCCAATCATCCATCAAGTATGTTATAAGAATACCTATTTATCATGTCAAATTACTAATCCACCATGTTCACTAAGCATGGATGTAAAACTGACAAAAAAAATTATTTTAGAGGAGACTGGAGCATCTCCTTTAGAATTTCTTATTTCTTATAGGTAAAGCTTGAAAAGATGCATCTAACAGAGACCAAGATAGTGAAAAAGTCGCTCATTCCATTCAAAGTCCTAAGTACATAAACACTAAGATACATCTGAAGCCATTGCCATTTTAGACTTTTAGTGCATCAATAACACTAGCAAAGGAAAGAACAATACAAACAAGATATATAGATATTAGAGAGTATTACAATCAAATGGGCCTAATGTTAAAGATTTGGAACTCCAAATAGGAGGTTCAAGGTTGGAATCCAGCTGGGTGTAGGGTTGTACACCATGCTCCGATAACCAGATTTTGTAGACACATATTGGATAAACATCCTCCATGAGGATTGTCCCATATGGCCTCAAGGTCATTAAAAACAACTTTACTTCAATTAGACATTCACTCTATACACAAATTTACCTTATACAAAAGGCATGCAACAATAGGGGGAAAATGACATCAGAGTGGATGCTGAATGCAATCACTATTTTCAATCGTGTTTAACTCAGTATTGTCCAAAAAAAACCCAGCAAGTGCTACAAAAAAATTGCACCACTTCCACATGGATTCATAGCCCTAATTTACTACAAGATTAAAGCTCACCAGTTCACAACGAATTTCTGACCTTAACTTATTCAAATAAACATGCAAAGTCCTCCAAATCTGATTCCCATTTTCTTCTTTTGTGCTCTGTTCTATTTCTGTTTGTCATCTTAGAGAATTAACTTACTCAGATAACCCTGCCAATAGGCAGAACTCTGAACTATTCTGCTTTCCTCCCCTGATATAAATAAGATACATCCTAACCTTGATAACTTCATAGCCTGCATGGGGAATATATATTTATATCCAGAATGCACCTATTAGCTCAAGTGGACTATACAACATGATAAATTCTCTAAACAAAAGGGAAATTATTCTCCACACCCTTTAAAACCATATTACCCGCTAGCTCAAAAAAACATCAAATATTTCTCAAGAGCAGCTCTTCAATCACTAACCACCACGATAACAGATAAGATCTCTTTTTGAAAATCTAAGTAAAATTAGCCCTTTAAACTCAGACCTACGATTAACTAATAGATGCCCCAATACAGTCTACTGATTTTTCAATTAATATTTCAAATTTAAATGAAGATTTTGAATAAGGAGAAGAGAAGCCATATTTTATACATGCTACAAAAGCAAATCAGAATGCAGACAACAGGATTCTCAAGATGCTCCGAGTGAAACTCAACTCACAAACATTAATAAAGAGAAACATGGGGCAGGAAATTCGAACCAAAAAGCTCAAAGTATGTGATCTACCATGCTTCAACTTCAGCAAATCCAACTGTATACTAAAACAAAAGCAAGTGGCATATAAAAATGAAAAAGCAAAATAGCACATATAAAAGGACTTCAATAGGGCTATTGTTAGATGCAAACATAAGATGGTAAGCACAAATTTGAAGAGTGACACTAAATTCTATCCATAATTAAACAAAGCTGTGGTGCATACCAATCTCTCATCCCAATTTGTATGCTCTGATGGCTCATTTGACAATAAGATTTGGTCAGATTTGCTTTTTCCAATTTCTCCAATTCCTCTTCATGGACTAAGCATACACTCATTTTGATAAAAAAAAAAAAATTATATATCAAATACACCTAAAGATTTTGTAATGATTCACTTGGTATTTTAACAGACCAAGACAACACAATATCCATATTTAATTTTTTTTTTTTTTAAATACAGAGAACATTTCCAATACTAAATATGCAAAAGAAGAGCAACAGAGAGAAAAAGTCTGCAAAAAAATTGGTTTCACAACAAAAATACAAGAATCATATCTTAACCTCCCATGACATTAGGAAAACATCTTTGAAGTGTCTTGCACAAACTCCTCCAAGGCTTTTTTCAAGCCAATTTTGTATTTATTATTTAATTTCTTCATTATACCTTATTGGAATTTGGAACAAGCTCCTGCAAGGCCTTCATTCTTTCTGCAATCCTTTCCCTTCGTAGCTGCAAATAAAAAGATTCTAATCAGCATTAATGCCTTTACAAGATCAACAGGCATTCAACAGAACTACACCCAATCCTAAAGGTGAACTGTTTTTTTCATAGCTGCCAAAACTCTTTATGGTCAAGTAAACCATTGCAAAAAGAAGCCCATGTAAATACACATTAAGAGGATTCTGTAACAATGCTTGAAATAGGAAAAAAATTCTGACCCGCTCAGCAATACTGTGTGGATCTGTAGCTTGACCTCGACGAGCCCTCACTCGCGGCCTTGCAACTCCATTAACAATGGTGCCAGCAGTTGCACCTGATTGAGGTTCAGAAATACCAGAATGATTGCCATGCTGGTGTGAAGAATTCCCTTGGCCTGATTGCAGCATCTAAAAAACAGCATCGCATTACAATAGTGCATGTTTAGACAAGATTTTAGTACTAAACATATACCGTATATTACTCCCATATTGCAATATTAGCAGAAAGTTGTCAACATAAATACCTGCTGATGGGATTGTGTTCCTCCACTTATCATTGGTGGTTTCTGACCTACTTGTGTCTGGATATAATTAGTGAAAACAGTCCCGTGGAGAATGTCACCCCCTGAGCCTACACAAATTCACATTGAATTGATAAATTGAAAAATCAAAATTTAAAAGCTAGTTACGGATGAGTTCAAAGTGTTATAAACCTTGGAATAGTCAGTTCACAAATTAAACATGGCTACTACTGTTTGCATGCAGATATAGAATTGAACTATTTTTCCTTACAATGGTAGAACATTTCTTTTCTATTTCTATCATTTCTTCTTCCTCCCTAGGCCTTTTGGCCAGGGCAATCCCTTCCCCTTCTGTTGCTTCTCTATGGAAAACAATTGACTTTAATTTTCCTTGTCCAAAAAAACCAGGAACAGGTGACACACCAGGTATGCATAATTGAGACCAAAGTGATTGCATTGGAACTGGTGAATAAGCATCCGCATGGCATAAATGGATACCAGATTCATCACTGCCAACAGTTCCTCCTGAAGCAGAACTGGGCATTGTTATAGCAGATATTATTGCAGACCCAACAGGTAAGCCTTGGGGCGAGGCTGCATGTGGAGAAACCAGACCGCCTGCATTCAACTGCAACGCAGTGGATCCTCCAGTAGTGTTGCACTCAGTGTGTCTCTGTAACGTGAGATGTGAACATTCTTGGCTCTCATTACCTTGTATTTTGCCAGCCACTGGGATCTTGCTATCATTTTAGGCCTCACATGCTGTAGGAGATAAAATAACAGGTTTCTGCATGTCATGGTGATCTTGCATTTGACTATTCACTAACGTCATTTTTATAACATAAGATGTGTTTCCACCAGCAATAACATTAGAACGACTGTTCTGAACATCATTACTTTGAGCTTGACCTTCTAAGTTTGCACGACTCAATGGTATATTTGTCATTGTTGAGTCCTAGGACTAGACAAGCAATTTGCAGGTCCTCCAGCACTACCGTCCAAGGAGGATCTATTGGCACCACCCATTTCACCCCATGAAGAAGATAGAATTTGGTCAATAAACTCATCCATTGGAAAACTCAAGTGTTCTACTCACTCAGGAAAACACAAGTCCTATGAAATTTATTCTTGTACGGCCATGGATTGCATTTCTGATCCCACTGACCGTACTGATTTGAAATCCCAGTTGTCAAATTATATCCATGTGCTGTTCAAGATGGGCATCCATCAGATGCAGATCAAACAATGATGTCAACTAATCTCAACTTGCATTGGCACCCCCCATGTGCCAAGTATTCATCGACAGGTTAAAGGGCTTTTGTGTAACTTTTTGAAGATTATTTATTATAATATTTTAATATGCTTAAAAGTAAGATGTACCTCAAAAGCATTCAAAAACTAATTCATAACTATAAATTTGCAAATCATTTTGAATTCATTTGGAATGATGGATATCCTTTGTTTGGAAAGTCAAATCCAATCAAAAATTTCTGCTATATATAAATATAATAAGTCATTTGACATTAGTAAACTTTACAAAACATTCAAAGACGTAATAAACTGATTTTTATATATTCCTTAATAGAATGGTTGGAACAAGTGCTAATCAAATAGCATAGTAATAACAAATTCCAGAGGCAGTAATCGAGATTCAAGACTAATCCTTGTTCTGAATGGTTAAGTTTGTGTATTACCAATATACCTTAAAACATCTTTAGAAAATAATTTAAACTCTCTTTTAAAGTTTACAATTTACGAATAGGTAGTATTTAAAACTTTAAATTGGAATTTTCAGATATTTGACATCATACAAGGTTTTTGCAACATATTTTGCAGCTTTGGATTAGGAACCACCTGTAAACATAAACATAAAAATCAAAATAATATAAGCGAAGACAACATTGAATGAACATATTTCTTGCTATCAGTATGCATAAACACGTTTCAGTTTATTTTCAGGAAAGCGTATCCTATATAGAATAATGACTGATCATGCCAAACAAGCATCTCAATGGTACATATTTCTCATTCTTTTTCCAAATTGCTTCTAAAATGCTCGAGGATAAAAAAATAGATGCTCAGGTAGGCATTGTGCACAAGAAAATTGGATGTAAATCCTCAAATTGTATCCAAAGGTCGACCCCATGCTAAAATACACACTTGAAGAAAAAGCCCACAAAGAGAAGAAAGCCAGACAGTTATTCTCTCTCGCACTGTTCATGTAAAGCACTGGTAGGTCTCTATATTTGTCCTCCTGAGAAGGCTTGGAGATAATTATGCTGAGATAATTGTCAATCTATCTCTCATACCATGTGCCTTTAAGCTTTAATCTACTTCCATTTTATTAATTCAAGCCATGAAATTGGGAAAGAAAGTATTTTCCGGAAGTTCTATAGTTGACCTAGACATACAGTTTTATATTCAAAAATGGCAAATGGCAACATGGAAGGAGAGCAGACCGAACCCTTGTATTCGCAGGCTGAAATTAATCAGCTGCTCAGTTTAATTATCAAAAGCTTATACAGGAGAATTTCCTTTGGCAGCTAAAAAGTAATGCCTCTTCTGTAAGTCTTAAAACAATTTTCCTGCCTGAATTTTACTTCCCTTTGCAATGTGTCTCATTCAATTTATTTGAGTAACTGATTTTTGTGTACACCTTGGGCAAAATGCAGTTGGAAGGACTGCCAGACGAGCAAACTGGGTAATCAGTCAGAGCCTCTCGTTCTGATTTTTCCATTGTACAACAAAGTCGGTATAACAAAGGATAGTCAGGTGAGTTCGGTCCCTTTTGAGTGCAGTCTAATTTTGACATGAAATGCAGATCTGGTCAACAATCTCAAAATTATTGCTGGATGGGGTACTTAAGATGGAAGCCCTAAAGGTAGGAGAGGATGTAAACATGATCAGGCAATTCAGTATAGGGACATACTCATTTACATCGTACTAAGAGTAGGTCCTTGTGACCCCTAAGCACGACGACGACAAGCAATACATTTGAAAGCTAAAAGTCAAGGCAGCCTTCACCCTTATGAAGCATGTCAGTGGCAAGCCCCTCAGCAGGGGATCAAAAACCACTCCCTCCTTATAAGAGAAAGTAATTTAAGAATGGCTGCAGTTTTGTCTCTTTGGAATAGACAGTTAAAAGCATACTTAGAATGTTTGGAAAGTTCAACATTCCCTGTTACTGTAAAGCAGCAATGTAGTATGCGTGGAAATCCAAGGTGGAGAATCAAGTTAAGATAAGCTGTGCGTTAGGTTTTGGGCCTATACGTGTCGGTTGTAAGCATTATTTTTCCATTTCGATATGATCAACAAAACTGCAAAATTTTATGTAAATTTTAAAAAAGAAAAAAGAGGCCCAAACCAAGCTGTACCAGTTCAGTCAGGCCAAAAAATCCAAACCAGACCAAGCATGGGCCCACTTTGGATGAACCTGGTAACTATGGTTAAAGGAGCTATTCACCACTGCACCAGTTTCAGGGTTCCAGATCAATATTTCTTGATATGTATAGATGCTTCCCTACAGGGTTAGAAGCATAGTTATGAAACTCGGCATGTTTTTAAAAAACTCGCCGAGTCTGAGTTCAACTTGGGTTCAACTTGACGAGTTTTTTTGGCCAAGGTTTTTCAAGATTTTCTGAGGTTTTGTCTTTTTCTTTTTTTTGCATTTTCTTTCTTTTTTTTCTTTCCCCTTCCGAAACCAAGTCTGAGTCCGGATTCAGTCTTGCCAAGTCCGCGTCGTGTCTGAGTTTCTCATTAGAAGTATTAATGCAAGAAGGCAAGGTTATTGCATATGAATCTAGAAAGCTCAAGGATCATGAACTCAACTGCCCCATGCATGATTTGAAGTTAGCAGAGGTGATGTACACCTTGCAAATGTCAAGACATTACTTGATTGGTCAATGCCCAACCATAAAAGTTTTAGTTGCTTATTCACCCAACCAACACTCAATGCTAGGTGGAGGGGGTGCATGGAATTTATACGTGAATATGATTTTGAGATCACCCATGTCAAGGGAAAGGAGAATCGAGTTGCAGATTCCCTCAGTGGAAGGCCAGGTTTGTTTTCTATGTCATAATTCAGGTAGATCTGCAAAACCAAGTTCCAAGGTTGCAAAAACAGGATGCATGGTATTTACAAGTTCTCCTATAGCTGAGAAAGCCTACTAGCTTGCAGCATGCGTAACATAACTTGAGTAATGAAACTACACTAGCTTTGCTTGCCGAAAGTCCATGGCTCACCCATTAAGCTCATAATGGATTTTCAAAATTGTAACTTGTAAGCTAGTCTCCACCTAAGGAAGTCCATGCAGTATTGTAGGAAGCTTCTATTTTTTGTTCAATCTCAAGAGGATTAACAACCATGTTTTTAACTCAAACTCTTTGAAGCTTCTTCATTCCGCACATGCTGAATAGTGTGCGAGTGAGCTTCACTATCCTCCACATTTGGCATAAGTACAAAGTCTAGATCATTTTGGCTAGGTGTCCCAAGGTAAAAGGTCTTAAGACCAAGCTTTAATCCCATCAACTATTTAAGATTTTAAGTTTAATTAGCATATGGCATGCTTACTGGAGCCACCAACTTACCCATCTCCAAGCTACATGGCATAAACAGCCATGGCTTTCAAACTAAATCTTAGACTTTGGGTTAAAGTCTGTATCAGCTAACTGAGCTATATACTTGTTTAAAAGCAACATTCATCAGCCATGTTCTCTTCCACATTCCCCCCAACCAAAAAAAAATGGTTTAAATAGTTTGTATGGTTTTACCAATAGTGCCAGGGACAGTCTTAAAAGTGTTGGTGATATTATATTATTTGGTAACATTGAAGTACCTTGGTGTACTATTATAAATATTAGTTTAGGAGTGTGTTTTATATTTGTCTAATGTATGTGTCAAAGTGTAGAGAGTATTGTGTTATGTAATAAAGTGTGCAAAGTGTCAAGAGTGCAAGTGTGCAAAGTGTGAGTTGTGAGAGTGCAAGGTGTCAAGAGAGCAAGTGAAGAGTCATAGGTGTTAGGTGTCAAGTATGGAAGTGAAATGAAGAGTCATGTAATCATGAGAGTTTTGTCATAATGTGAGGTATGTGAAAGGTTGCATCTCCCGGGAGTTTGAGGAGAGCAATAGTCAGGATATTGAAGAGTTTATCATGTAAAGTTATATACCGGAGACAAAGCTCCATGCATTGTAAGGAAGTTTGTAACCAAGTTTGATGTATTTCTTTGATAATGAAAGAAGCTTTATTTTGTGAGATATTGATGTTATTTGGAGATATATTTTATGCGATTGATATTTGATCCTGGCGAAATTAACCTGTGAGATAATCTAGTAGAATTGCCATCAAAAAATGATTTTAATTGAAATTAAACTCATAATAACATTAAATGTCATCTCATCAAGAGTTTAATTCTATAGGCCTCCCAATATGAAGGAAAATGCTAAGATTAGAATGTTTTAACTTCTATATTCGTATATGAGAACGTTTTAATTCTTTATAGCATACTTTCTATTCATGTAAATAGTTAGCATCTGTCTACTTTGTAAATGAGCACCTTTCTTTCTAATTACTATTTTTTGTATGTGCTCTGTCGCCTTAACCATCAAGCACATCTATATCCTTGTACATCTATTTAATCCACTGCAATGAACATTGTAAATCATTAATTTGACAGATAGCTTCTCTCATTTGCTCCTCAGTCTGTATTTTCTGCTATTGGCATTCCAGTTTAATACATGTTAGTGTTATAAATACCCCAACGGGGTCCTTCCATATGTTCGTTTTGAAACCAATGAAACTATGCCACATATTGTGATAGGACCATAGGGTCAACCACGACCACGATTTTGTTTAATAATATTTGCATTACAATTTTCCCATAATAATAATCTTATGTGCCAAAGACTCCTTTGGACATGCAAAAGGCATGCTTCGAGCTCAATTGAGTGACATGCAGGTCGTAGATTATGACACTCAATTCTCCTCTTCTCGCCCTTTTGAATGATGCCTTATTTGGCCCTTTTTTATCTCATCTTTATGCTGCATGGAGGCCTTTTAAGCTCATGAATCCCTCCATTTTTAATCTTTTTGGAGGATTCCACTGTGAATTTCTTTTTTGAGAAGTAAATTTGGTTGCTTTGATGTTCATCGAGTTGAAATTGATGTTGCCAGCAGGCTGATCATTTTTGGGCACAAATTGAAGTTGATCTTTAAGGTTTGCATGTCAAAATCTATATTTAGGTTTACTGTAAACCTGGCAGATTTTGCAATGTTTCCATCGACCATAACATAGGGTGTCAAAGCAGTCACTAAGATTTCTTTGTTGCATTGACAAAAGAGGTAGCAAACTCATCTTGCAAAGCCTTATTTAATTTGTTCCAGATGTCAATGGCTTCCTCGTTGTCATGATAGTGAACAAGAGCAACAATGCTACTCATAAGCATATACTTGGTATTGAAATGTTTTGTCACATACAAACCCCTAACCCATCCATCTTTAGTCATTTTTATCTCCATGTTGCCTACAAAGTCCACCGCCACCACCGACGAGTTCCCTCCTAACAAGGATTCTAAAATGTCATACACAAAGAGTGCCTTTGACTAGCACAAAGCGGCTGCGACACCCACGTTCCTGGAAGCAATCTCAAAAGCTTTCCGCAAGACTTCACATGAATTGACATGATGTCTTAAGCCATGGAACACATGCCCTTTTCTACAAAGGGTTTTGAGATGATATGGAGTGAGTTTGCCCTTTGCCCAAAGCCTCATGCACGCACTCAAAATTGCCCCTTTGCAGCCATGTCCTTGCCTGATTGGAATATATAACTAGAAGCATCATGTCACATTCCTTTTTCTTGGCAAGTGTTGTGTCAATGCATTTCGTGTAGTTGTTGATGGTGTCGTCCAAGTATTGCTTGTTAAAGACTCTTCCTCTCCTCGCCGAAATCTGCCAGGAGTAGACCGTGTTGTTACTCCTACTCTAGAAATTTGCTAACCCTCTCTTTATTGGCAAGGTGCTCTACACAAACAACAAGGTTTCCATCTTCAATGTGCTTGAAATAGGGCTCTTTGACGGCCACCTTGGCTCTCTTGGGAAAATAGCCTTTGCATGGCCACGAGGGTGGAGTCAAAAGTAGTTGGATTGTATACATTAAGACGACAATGAGACCAGCGTCATCTTCAAGCAAGGGCATGGTTCTGTAGATCTTGAAAAGCTCTACATAGAGCGTGCCATAGAGGACCCGCCTGCAATGTACTTGTCCCACTCAAAGTTTCGTGAGGCAGATGGGGCAAAGGCCTTGCAATGCAATGAAAGGCACACTTGGCTCTAGACAGACATGACAACTATAGGGCTCCTTGTTGCCACAACCATGGCATGACATTCAGCAAGGTTTTCAGCAATCGTTTTGGTGCATCAAAGCTTTCTTATCAAAGCACTCAGGCGCTGCCTTTTCCGAAGCTGCAAATGAATTAGACATGGCAACCATCCTTCACTGAAAATTTTCCACTCAAATTGTGTCTTGAGCCATGTTATCACAATCTCCATTTAAATTCGGCATCACTTTAGCTCAATTAGATGGTTGTATTACAAAATTTATGTTCATACAAAATTGAGGTTTGTGTGGGACTAACGTATGTAATTTTGATGTTCTCTGTTGTCTTAGAGTTGAAAGCCTATTTGGCCTTTTTGTGTGTTTGATAGCAAAATAGTCTAAGTTGATGCTAGATATTGGATACTAGGTGCGCGTGTGTGGTAATACTTGAAATTGAGACATATTGGATCAGGACAATGGAGAGTTTTACAACACCATACCCATTAATATTCTTTGATGGAGAGCAAGATCATGATAAAGGCCATGTTGGCATGTATTCAGCTCTCATATTCAAGCGCTTTTAGCCTCAGATTGGCCAGAAAACTGGAAATCCTTTCAATCAATTATCTGCAGTATTTCTCTATAAAAGAGATTTTGAGATACTAAGAAACAACAGAATCTCCCTATCAATAAGAACACTAATTTCATCATCATTCTCAATCAGCATAATCCAATCAAAGAAAGGGAGGGCCCCTTTTTGGTTTCTGAAGTCCAAGAAAGAGAGAAAAGTTTCCAGGAAATGCAGTGCCAATGCTGAAAATACAGTAGACGATGATGAGGCACTCTCTTCACCTGATGCTTTCTCATCTCCCATTTCCCCAATGGATTGGTCTTCTCCTTCTGAAAGCAGGAATGAAGGATCTGAAAATTTTCCACCTGTCAATGGAATTGTAGTAAATGATAATGTAGAGTTTTCTGCCTGCCTCGGTCTATGTTTTCTGCTATTCACATTCCAGTTAGTGCATGCTGCTGTTATAATTTTACTACAGGTTAATATCATAAAAGCAGCAGTAAAGCAGCCTTATTTAGAAAGTCAGAAAAACAATTATCTTTAGTAAAAGCTACTTCAAAGAGTAAGTTAGAGTGGTAGCCTGGGAACTTAGAAGAACAGCTAATTGTATGAGGAAATTAGACAAGTAATCCCTCTGTATAAAGCAGAAGGATATAATTTTCTTTAGAAGAGGAAAGGGAGGTTTGGGCTGGTTGTGAGTCTCCAGCATGAAGGAAAATCTCTTCAATGTGAGGTTGTTTGACAACCCTATGCACTTGCCTCTTTTTACTGAAAATCAGAGTTTTATTTCCCATTAACCAATAAATTATTAATTATCAAACAGCACAAGCTCAAGTAGTTGAAAATGTGGACTTCCAAGGCAGAGACCCAGGTTCAAAACTTGACAGGCAATATATGCATGAGTTTCAAATCCCACTATGTTGTTTGTTCAAATACCGTGGTAACATGATCATGATGTGATACAGATGAGACCCATTTCCATCCTTAAGAGGCTGCAAAGCCTTCAATTGATAAAATTCATAATTCTATTTCCCATTAAACATTGGAAGTTTAATTCATTTACTCCTGTGCACAAGGAGACATAGAAGAAGACGTAGCACGAGGAGAGTGCACGAGGAAGACAAGTGGATGCTAACAATCCCTACAAATCACTACGAAGAAGACATAACACGTGAAGAGTGCACAAGGAGACAAGTAGATGCTAACGCTGAAGCAAGCATGGAGGAGTTTTCCAAAGGGTGCAGAGGATGGCAGTCAAAAACCAGAGCAACCACACGTAAGTGCTTGGGCGAGTAGACCAAATCCAATGTACGTACAGTCGGGAAGGAGGTCGCAAAGTGAAGGTGCACTAGAAATTGGTCGAAGATTGTTTGCAGGCAACAACACAAAAGATGAGGAAGCACCACAAGTCGAATAAGTGCCAAAAATAGAGGTACCAAGCAAAAAAGTACCAAGAACGGAGGCACCAAGCAAAAAAGTGTCGAGAGCAAAGATGCTAGGAGAAGCACCATCTAAGCAATCATTGATCGAGGAGCAATCAGGTGAAGAGAATCGACCCCCAATGGCGAATATTGCAAATGCCTAGCTTTTCCCAGAGATGGAAAAGAAGATCTTGAGCGTCACATAAGAACGTGTACCACTATATGGCAAGCTAATTGGGGGGCTGACCCAAACGCATGGTTGCAATTGTTTCTAGTTACATTGAGAGGAATTGCTATTGATTGGCACCTGAAGAGGGAACGAACAAATACCTTCACAACATGGATAGACTTAGTGGTTGATTTCAAGAAGGAATTCAGATTGTTGCAAGATGATACAGAAATCATAGGAGAGAATTATTCCACTAAGCAAAAGTAAGACGAAGATATAAAGTCCTATAATAGACAATTAAAACAACTTGTTGACAAAATGGAGATGCAACCGACAAACAGATTGCAAAAAAAATGGTTCGTTGATAAATTACTTAAACAGTATAACAAGAAGATGAAGATAATACAACCCACAACATATCAAGAAGCATACAAAAGAGAGAGAAACTTGGAAAATGAAGCCAAGCAAACCGCAGCAAGAATAAGTCACTTCAAAAGCGATGACTCAGATACTGATAGTGACAAGGAACACTTGTATGAAGCAATCCAGTCAATGAAGTTGGACTTTGAATGAATGATTAATGAAGTGAAAGGTGAAAAGGAGGAAATCTGGTGCATGGATTTTAAAACAAAAGGGCACACAAATGTAACTTGTCCAAAGAATGCCTACTATAATATATGTGATGTTACAAGACATATAGTCGGGGATTGTCCATTCAAAAAAGTGCAAGACATCAAAGCTAATCACTGCAAAAGGAAAAACAAAAAGAAAAACGGAGTACTACAAGGAATGGACAAGGAGCGACAAGTGGAGGATATAGGAACAACCGTCATGGAGGAAGACCACCCCAACAAAATAATCAGTAGCAAGGTGGACAAAGCCGATTTCAGTATGATTAAGATGGAAGACCCATCATACAATGCAGAAGACGCCAAGAATGGGGACATTTCGCAAGAAAATGTCCAAACACACCAATAGGAGGAAATAATGGAAATAATAACCCACACATGTGCAGATGGTGTGGACCAGGCAACCCTAAAGAAGCACATTGCCCAAAGCAAGCGGGTTCAAGTGCAACTCAAAATGTAAATTTTATTGATATTGGAGAAGCTAGAAGGAACCAAGAAGATAAAGACAAGGAAGTGTTGGTAGTGACAAGGGCGCAAGCAAGGAAAGCCAGCCAATACCCTAATCCTACTAAGGAGAAGGAAAGATTTGTCCAAGCGAAGCAAATGAAAAAGCCGATAGAGGTGGGAACAACACAAGACAAAAGATCACCAACAGAAAAATTAGCAGCACAAGTATTAAACCCGCGAGTGCAAGTCAAGGTGTCAAGTTTACTGGATGCCATACCGGCTCTTTTTACGTCAGCAAAAGAGATAGTTAAGACAAATACTATGGAGACACCAACATATCAAGAAGCATTGACGATGATTAACCCAACTGTACTAATGATAGAAGCAAGAAAGAAACCAATCTTAATTCATATGGAAATATTGAACCATAAGCTAATGAAGGTGATCATGGATGGCTGCTCAACCATAAATGTCATGCCTGAAAAGACATGGAAGGAAATTGAAGCACCTTTTTTATGGTCTCCAAATTTCTGACTATATGGTTTAGGCCAGTACGGGATAGAAATGAGAGGAGCTTTGACAACTCAAAAAGTAAGGATCACAAACCAATATTTTAGTATGGATTTTGTTGTAATCACTATGCAGAAGCCAGCATATGATGCATTACTTGGATAAGGGTGGTTGCACATGGCGAAAGTAAATCATAATTGGGAAAAAGATTGTATCACATTTAAAAAGGGGCAATACAAGTATATGATAAAATTGAAAAATAAGCCTGTGAGTCAAGATCAGTACTTCATCATCCAGTGATGATGAGGGACAGAAGCCAAATAAAGGAGTACTCAAGTTGCAAGAATGTTTAGAAGATGATGCACACTCATATAGTAGACCCTTTCATTGGCAAATGGGGGATTACAAAATTTTTAAACCCCAATGTCTATGTATTCAGTATTCACACAAAAGATGATGAGCACCAGAAAAAAGAGAAGAACGCCATGTATGAAGTCATAGAAACAAGTGGAGGAAAATCTGCACCAAAAGAAGAAGAAGGAAAAAAGTGGACATTTACGAAAAAAATTGCAGAATACACAGTTGGAGAGGCGGTAATTAATGAAAAACCAGCACATCCAATCGATGTAATCAAGATGGCAACTGAACCAAACACCATCAAGTATGAAGGACCAAAGATGGTGGAAATAAACCTTGGTGAAGGGGATGAGTCAAAGATTATCCATTGTGGAGACGACTAGGATCCAGTACTGAAAGTTGCTGCTTTAAGAATTTTCGTGCAATACAAAGATGTTTTTGCATGGACGTACAAGGATTTGAAGGGGATTTCACTTGAGTTGTGCGTACACAATATTTTGTTGATTCCAAGTGCAGAACCAGTACGAAGAAGACCATACCACATGAACAAGAAGTATGCAGCACTGGTGACTTCAAACTACAGAAGATGCTGGATGCAAGAATCATCTTCAAGGTCACAGTGAGCAAGTGGGTCTCTCCAATCGTGATAACCTTGAAGAAAGAAGCAAAGCAGATTCGAATTTGTATAGATTTTCTAAGTCTGAATGCAGTTACTATAAAGGACCCCTTCCTAATACCATTCACTTATTCAATATTGGAAGAAGTAGCTGGGCATGAGATCTATTCCTTTTTGGATGGATTCTCTAGGTACAACCAGATAAGCATTGCTGACGAAGATAAGTTGAAGACCATGTTTGCTAAGGAAATTGGCATATTTGCATATAATTGAATGTTATTTGGTCTATGTAATGCCCCGGCTACATTTCAAAGAATAATCTTGTACATTTTCAAGCAAATGTCCACTAGAAAATTCAAGGTCTTTTTGGACGATTGGTCGCTGTATGGTAGAAAGGAAGAACACTTGAAGCAATTGGAAGAATGTATGAAGTTGTGCAAAACCGCTTGATTAGCATTAAATCCAAACAAGTGCAAATTGTTGGTTCTGTATGGAAAATTGTTGGGGTATGTGGTATGCAAAGAAGGATTGAAGACCGACTTGGATAAAATACGAGTCGTGCTGGCTATGGAAGAGCCATATGATGTAAGCTTGTTAAAGTCCTTTTTAGGACATGTTGGTTATTATAGAAGATCTATTAAGAATTTTGCATAGCTGTCCCATCCGTTGGATTTGTTGACGCGCAAGACTGTTCCTTTTAGATGGTACAAGTATATTGAAGCATATTTGTCAAGGAGCATCAAAAAGCCTTTGAAGAATTAAGGCAAATTTAGTGTGCACACCCATCCTTGTATATCCAAATTAGGAGGAGTTTCACACCCATATTGGTGCAGATTGGATGCAATTTGACTCAAGAAGGGCAATTCAAGTTGGATCAGCCCATTTATTTCGCAAGTCGCTTACTGTAACATGCTGAGAATAACTATAGTATATTAGGTACCCAAGTTAAGTATTTAATATTAAAATATTGTATAAATATTATAATATTATATTAGTATAATTATCCCACATGTATGGATAAGTGGTAGTGGTAGGTAGTTGGGCATTATAAATATAGGCAAAGAATCATAGAGAAGATATGAAGAGAAGAATATTGTGGTAGTTGGGCATTATAAATATAGGCAAAGAATCATAGAGAAGATATGAAGAGAAGAATATTGTATTTATCTCAAGTTGAGATATTGTAAGGAGTGGCTTCCTTCCAATAAGGAGCATTGTACGGTGTTGCCCTACCTCAAGGGTTTGAATTATAATTTGAAGACATTGAAGAATTTACACATTTGTATTGTTTTGATTTATATGAATTGTTAATTGTGGTTATTTATTTCATATTTCTGCAAATTGTAATAATTTATGTGGATGAGAAAAGGAGGTTCATAACACAGTACAACGGAAAGAGAAGCTCTACGGATGGTTTATGCAATGCAAAAAATCAGACACTCTCTATTTGCTAACCCCTTTGATTTTTATGTAGATCATCAAGCTTTATTGTACTTAATTAACAAGCCAACTATCCATGGACGAGTTAGCAAGTGGCTTGTCACACTACAAGAATTTGTATTTCGGGTGGTGGTGAGACCCGATGAGAAACAAGTAATTGCAGACCAAATGTCAAGGATTCGCTCAGAAGAACCTATAGCAGGAGGTGTATCGGATGAATTTCCCAATGCTCGGTTGTTTATATTAGATGTTGTACCCTCCTGGTACAAATATATTGGAGCATATTTGTCAAAAAGCGAGTTGCCAAAGGAGATGTCAACAACAGAGAAGAAGCACATCATTGTCAAATCAGCACCATTTCAGTTGATAGCGGGATTGTTGTACAAAATTGCCAAATGGAGTATTGCAGAGGTGCGTAATGGATGAAGACACCAGTAGTTTCCAGGACAACAACCTTCACGCGAGGAGGTGGAGATATTAGCCCCTTCCAGTTCTATCAAGAGACCTAGATGGCTTACACAGACATTAAGGGATGTTCAAGGAGTATGTTGAGGCTCCTAGCAGCATGATTAGGGAGAGCAAACCTCCAAGAAAGTTTTCAAGCTACATGGCATTGATGAGTAACATCATAAATTCAGAGCCTTCCAGTTTTCAGGAGGCAATTGACCAGCAGGTTTGGTAGGATGCCATGGTGGAGGAGTACACCTCCATCATGAAGAACGATGTTTCGGACATAGTGCCAAGACCGGAGGGAAGTCAGTTGTGAGTTCCAGGTGGCTCTACAAAATTAAGCATGCTACAGATGGCAGCATTAAGAAGTTCAAGGCAAGGTTTGTGGCGAGAGGGTTCTCCCAGAAAGAGGGAGTGGACTATGAGGAGACTTTTACTCCAGTCGCCAGATACACTTCCATTAGAGCAGTTATGTCTTTGGCTTCATCTATGGGATGGTGGATTCATCAAATGGATGTGAAGACAACTTTCCTTAATGGGATCATTGAGGAAGAAGTGTACATAGAGCAACCTCAGGACTTTGAGGTAAATGGGAAGGAGTCCCATGTTTGTAGGCTGAAGAAATACTTATATGGACTCAAACAGGCACCGAGAGCATGGTATTCCAGGATAGATGGATACTTGCAAAGTGTGGGCTTCGCCAAAAGTGATGCAAATCCTAATCTATATTACATATTTGGTGGGACCGATCTACTCATTTTGGTGTTATATGTAGATGACTAGTTTCTTACAGGTGTAGAGAAGCTCATTGCAGGGTGCAAAGCAGATATGGTAGCTGAGTTTGAGATGAAGGTCATCGACATGATGAATTACTTCTTGGGTTTGGAGGTTTGGCAAAGACCAGAGGAGATATTCCTTGGGCAGGGTAAGTATGCAGTTGAGATCCTGAAGAGGTTTCGCATGGAGGACTGCAAACCTATGGCCACACCCATGATCACTAATCTGAAGAAGATGACAGCTTCGGTTTCATAATTGGTGGACCCTACGTTGTACAGGCAGCTGATAGGATCCTTGATGTATTTGGTCAACACTAGACCAATAAGTGAACACCTTGAGTCAGTTCATGGGGGAGCCAAAGCAAGAGCATTGGGTAGCAGCAAAACATGTGCTCAATTACTTGAGGGGCACGGTGGAGTATAGTCTAAGATATCTTGGAGATGGTGAAGTGAGGTTGCAGGGGTATACGAGACTCGAGATTGGGCAAGCGATGTAGCGAGACAGGAAAAGCACCTCAGGTTGCTGCTTTAGCTTGGGATCAAGCATAATATCTTGTTTCAGCAGGAAGCAGACTTCTGTGGCACTTTGCTCAATAGAGGCCGAATACATGGCAGCCAGTATTGCTAGTTGTGAGGCCATCTAGCTTCGCAAGTTGCTTACAGTATTAATTGATCAGGATTTGGATCCCATGGTGGTATACTGTGATAATCAGAGTTGTATCAAACTCTTTGAGAATCCAGTATTTCATAACAAGTCCAAACACATAGACATCAAATATCACTTCATACGAGACAAGATTCAAAAGGGAGCCGTAAAGCTCCAGTATATTCCCACAGATCAGCAAGTAGCTGATATTCTGACCAAGCCCTTAGTGAAAGGGAAGTTTGAAGCATTCAAAGACAAACTTGGATTGGTGCAAAATTCCTTCCTTGCTAAGAGGGAGTGTTGAGAAATGTAGCTCGGACAGGAACTTCTTGCATAGGCTTCAGTATGAACGTGTTAGAAGTGGTTCAAGACATTTCTAATTCTATTTTGAAATTCACTTAAGTGATTTGCTATTTTTAAGTTCACTTAAGTGATTCTATTTTGTGATTCAATTAAGTGATTCTATTTTTTAATTCACTCAAGTGATTCTATTTTTTAATTCACTTAAGTGATTCTCGATTTTTAACCTTACATCTCAAGATGAGATGAGATCTAATCTTATGGTTAGAGAGATTAGGGTCACCTTTTTCAAGGATAAAAGGAAAAGGTCAAGAGTGTTTTACATACAGAAAGAAGAGAAGAACAGATTGCTTAAGGAAAAACTGCAATCTTAGGAGGAGAAGAACAATGAAATTGCTAGCCAGAAAGTTAGCCTCCTTTATTTTGTAATATTTCAGGTTCAGAAATATATTTAACTTCTACTGTTCACGCTGTTTATTTTTCCAGCCATCTGTGTGACTGTTGCATGTTTAGATAAATTAATTTCAGATCTGATTTATTTTAAAATAACATAGGACAGCAGTTATCTAGGGCTGGAAAATTTACAAAAACAAGTACCAAAAATTGGTTGGACATGGTTCACGAATGAACTCCTTGGCCGTTTTGGTCCTTTGAGTTTGAAGACTCTACTGGAGCACTCACCAAGCTCCGATAGAGAGGAACAGTACGGGAGTACATTACAACTTTTGAGAGGTTAGTTAATAGAAAAGAAGGCTTTCTTGAATTTTTTTCAGGAGTTGTTTCATCAATGGCCTTAAAGAGGAAATCAAAACTAAGGTGCAAATGTTAAAACCCGCTACATACAAGACCGCAACAAGGTTGGCTAAACTTGCAAAATGTAAATGGAATGCCCAACAGAAGGTCTCCAAACCCTCAGCATTCCAAAATAAAACCTTTGCACCTGTAAACAGTAATGCTCCAATGACTCCAGTAGTAAAGAGGCTAACACCGAAGGAGATGGCAAACCGTTGAGCCAAGGGACATTGTTATAAATGTGATTGGGCCACTAGGCATAACTGTAAAACACAACGCCTCTACCTTCTAGAGGAGCAATGCTTCATCCTCTTCAAAGGAGATAGGGGATAATTTTGTAGACTCAGTTGAAGAACAACTTGATTCGGCAAATGAAGAAGCCTTACCCAATAGACCCATGGAGGAAGCACCTACACTTTCATTGAATGCCATTGCAAGAATCTCAACACCACAATGCATGACAGTCCAAGGTTACCTCAAGGGACATAAGGTGTTGATAATGATAGACTCTGGCAGCACAGATAACTTCATAGGTCCCAGTGTAGCAAAAAGGGCAAATTGCTTCATCTATGGCCAGGATCAAATTAGTGTTGATAATAATAGACTCTGGCAGCACAGATAACTTCATAGGTCCCAGTGTAGCAAAAAGGGCAGATTGCTTCATCTATGGCCAGGATCAAATTAATGTCAAGATTGCTAATGGAGACGTCATGACCTGTAACAAGCGATGTCAGAATGCTCGCCTATCCATAGGCGATTACCAATTTCAAGCTGATCTCCATACAGTTCCCTTGGGAGGCATGGACATTGTGTTGGGCTGCCCCTGGCTAAGGACTCTAGGGGGATTTCTCGAAACTATGGATGAGGTTCACTATCAACAATGGGACACACACCATCCAAGGGAAAAAGGATAGGAAACCCAAGGTCATAACATCCCATCAAATGCAACAATTGATAAAAAAGAGTCATAGGGTAATAGTTGGAAGATTTTGTCGAATGCAGTTGTGTGCATTGCAGGTTGATAAGGTAACCCCAATTTGTCAACCATCCTCACCAAGAATCATAAGTCTTGAAGGAGCCAATTCAGCTACCTCCCAATCGACCAAAGGACCATAGGATCAGGTTAGTACTAGGAAGTCAGCCCCCAAATATACAGTCATACAAGTACCCTTACCATCAAAAGAATGAGTTCTAGAAGATGGAGTTATTGGATGCTAGACTTATTTGCCCCAATACGAGTCCATTTTCAGCCCCACTATTGTTGGTACGAAAGAAAGATGATTCATGGAGGATGTGTGTGGATTTTCGTGAACTTAACAATATCACCATCAAGGATAAATTCCCAATACCCATGATCGATGACTTACTGGACGAGCTACATGGAGCCCAATACCCATGATCGATGACTTACTGGACGAGCTACATGGAGCCCAATATTTCAACAAGATGGACCTTTGGTCTGAGTAACACCAAATCCACATCCATGAGGATGATATAGCTAAAACAACCTTCAAGACTCATGAGGGGCACTATGAGTTCTTGGTTATGCCTTTCGGCCTTACAAATGCACCTTCCACTTTCCAAGGACTGATGAATAAGGTTCTCAAGCCATATCTATGGAAGTTTGCTTTCGTCATTTTAGATGATATTTTGGTATAGAGTAAGACATGGGAGGAACACCTCCAACACGTCGACCAAGTTTTGAAGCTACTACAAGACAATCAACTTTATGTCAAACAATCCAAGTGTACCTTTGGGGCGACGGAAGTGGAATATTTGGGACACATTGTGGCCAGGGATGGTGTGCGTGTGGACCTTGCAAAAATTGAGGCCATGGAGTGGTCCAAACCCAAAACATTGAAGAGCCTCCGAGGATTCCTTGTACTTATAGGGTACTTTTGTAAATTTGGCAAGGATTATGGTAAGATTGTCGTGCCACTAACAGCTATGCTCCACAAGGACGCGGTCGTGTAGAATAATGAAGCAAAACAAGCCTTCCTTACTCTAAAAAATGCTATGTGTCACATCCCACTTTTAGCAATTCCTGATTTCTCCAAAACTTTGGTGATAGAAAGTGATGCATCAAGGGTTGGATTGGGGGTCGTGCTCATAAAAGAAGGCAAACCCATTGCATTCATCAACAAGGCATTATCGAGATGCAATCTGGTCAAATCAACTTATGAAAAAGAGATGATGGCCATCGTCTTTGCAGTTCTCCAATGGCGACCATATCTGATAGGATGGCATTTCATAGTTAAGACAAAAGATCACAGCCTAAAATATCTTTTGGAACAATGGGTTTCTTCCCCTAAGCAACAAAAATGGGTCACTAAGCTCTTAGGGTTTGACTATGAGATTGTCTACCACAAGGGTAGGGAGAATG
The DNA here is from genome assembly GCA_028583015.1 of Wollemia nobilis. Classification (NCBI taxonomy): domain Eukaryota; kingdom Viridiplantae; phylum Streptophyta; class Pinopsida; order Araucariales; family Araucariaceae; genus Wollemia; species Wollemia nobilis. Next base: position 1,857,034 of record JAQPPZ010001920.1, read on the forward strand.
TGACAACAAATGCCCTTTCTAGACTTCCAAAAACACAGGACACTCTCTATGCAGTATCCATTCTTCAGGCTGTTTGGCTACAAGAGCTCAAGTCAAGGTGGCAAGGCAACCCCACACTTGCCAAAATTATTCAGGACCTCCAAACAGAAACAGGGGATCATCATTGACTACGCATGGAGGGAGGGGACACTCCACTATAAGGGAAGGGTTGTTATTCTATCCACTTTGGAACTCAGATTTCAAATTTTAGCGGAGCTCCATTCTTCACCAATAGGACATAGTGGCTTCTTGCGTACAAATGAACGGGTTAAATGCAGCTTTTACTGGCCTGGTTTGAAGACCAATGTGAAGCAATTTGTAGACGTTTGCGACACTGTTGGCAAAAAGGGAAAACAGGTAAAACACCAAACCTGCTTCAACCTTTACCCATTCCTAATTCATCATGGACAGATATTTCCATGGATTTCATTGAAAGGCTTGCTCTATTAGGTGGAAAAGCAGTTATCATGGTGGTAGTAGACAAGTTGACCACGTATGCCCACTTTTGCCCCTTGGGTCATCCTCATACTGTAAAGACCGTGGCACATATTTTTATGGACAAGATCTTTCGATTCCACGGGATCCCTCACTCCATAGTCAATGACCGTGACAATGTGTTCACCAATAAGTTTTGGGAGGAGCTCCATTGCATTCAAGGGACAAAGCTAAAGCGAAGCACGTCTTATCATCCGCAGACTGATGATCAGACTAAGGTGGTCAATAAATGTCTAGAGACATACCTCAGATGTTTTGTCTCTGCTCAACAATCCAAGTGGAGCCAATGACTTTCGTTAGCGGAATGGTGGTACAACACCACTTTCCATACAGCCACTAAGATGACTCTATATGAAGCTATATACAATCAATCACCTCCGACACTTACCTCCTATCTTCCAGGTAATTCAAAGATTGAAGCAATTGATACAATCCTCACTCATCGGCAGGAGATCTTAGCTACCTTGAAGCAAAACTTAGCAATCGCCCAAAATCGCATAAAAAAACAAGCGGATCAACACAAGACTGAGAGGGAGTTTGTAGAAGGAGACATGGTTTTTCTTCGTCTTTGACCCTACAAGTAGATGTCCCTGAAACAAAAGGTGTGACAAAAGTTGACGCCTAAGTTCTACAGGCCTTATAAGGTACTCTAACGAGTAGGGGAGTTTGCTTACAAATTGGAGCTAACAGTGTCATCCAAGATCCACCCAGTTTTCCACGTGTCTTGCCTAAAGAAGATGGTGGGGAAACATACTCTAACAATGGCAATCCTTCCATAACTAGATGAAGAAGGATCTATTCTTCTCAAACCTGCAGTTGTCCTAGATCTACGAACTCAACACCTTCGCTTCCGCAACATCACGAAGTCCTCTTACAATGGCATGGGCTCCAACTAGAGGATGCCACGTGGGAGCCATCACAAGAACTCCAGCAACAGTTTCCCATTTTTCAGCTTTGAGGACAGAGCTTTTTTAAGAGGGTTGACGTGTTACGTACCCCACAATGTAATCCATGTCGGCCCATGTTATTTGACCATATGGCTTATATGAAGGCCACATGTCTAATTAGGAATAGGTAGGAGAATATTGTCATAGAATCATATATGTAACTGTCTTAGAATCATATATGTAACTATCATATAATCATATATGTAACTGTCATTAGAATATGTAGTCAGGGAATATTGTCATAGGAATAGTTAGGAATTATGTTTGTAAGTCTTCTTAAAAGGCAAGGACACAATCTTCACGGGAAGGAAGATTTTTGGATGTATTGTTCAAAAGGTTGCCCCCTTGAAGAGGCAAGCGATATCAATACACTTGCTATTGTTTTGAATTCCCATGTATCACTTATTTAATGTTTATGTTATTGGATATGTGATATTAATCCTACTTTTGTCGTTAGTCCTAGTTAGAATTATCCTTGGTACGGAATTCCTTATCTCAGTACAGCTTAAATCTAGGCATTTCAAGGTGAAATACTCGCATCATAAGAAGAGGTTCATTCCAAAGGTGCAAAGTTATAATTCTCATGACAAACAAGGACGTAATGGGCTATCTAGTTGGCTCTTTTGATGGTACTCGTCTAGAGGTTAGAGCTTGTTTATCATAACTACTTGATTCATACATTATTTCAACCACATAAATTTGTCCCTTAGCCTTGCACTCGTGTCCTAGAGACCACTTTTCCTTGCATAACAATCAAGGGTGTTACTTCCTTAAATCTTCCTTAGTTGCTTCCTTAACATTCAATCCATCATTTTGTGGCCTCTTCTTGTCGATGTTGAAAGTCATTCTATTTGGACTAGGTTCATTTCTAGGGAATAAATAATTAGGCTTGTTCATATAACCTTATTTTAGGGGAGATTGAGGATAGAATTGTGGAATCCAATTATAAGTAAAGTTCAGAATAAACTACCAGCATGGAAAGGTAGATGGTTATTGTTAACTGAAAGAGTGCAACTAATTAAATCAATCTTACAAGCCATTCCAACATATTATATGTCCTTGTATATTACGCCAAAAGCGGTAGAAAAACGTTTAATCTATGTTATGCAATCATTTTTGTGGTCAAGATTAAATGATAAAATAAAATTTCCCTTGGTGAAATGGAGCAAGGTGTGTGATGATAAAACTAGGGAAGGTCTCGATTTAAGAGTTCTTACGGATGCAAACTTAGCTCTAAGGAGAAAAGTAATTTGAAGATTGTACAAAGAGAGTCAAAGACAATAGGCAAGAATTCTTCTAAGTATGTTGAGCCCAATGACCCAAGCTTAATCTTTACTGCATTCTCACTACCAAATGGTTCTGCACTAAGGAACGGTTTAAAAAAATCAATTGATCTGGTGATAAAAGGTCTAAGATGGGTGATTGGAAATGGAGAAAAAAATCCATTTTAGTGGATACTTGGTGTGATAAAAAACCACTCAATCTAGATCCAATTTTGAAACCATGGATGAGATTACTTCAAGACAAATATGGCAATAGGGTTTCAAACATCATGTACAAAGATTAGGAAGGAAGATAAAAATGGAAAGAAGAAATTTTTACAAGTATACTGGACATTGTTGCTAGAAGACAACTGAGCAGAAAGATAACAACAGTGATGGTTCGAAGGGGAGCCAAGGATAACCTGATTTGGGAATTGAATAGCTTAGGAGAACACACAGCAAGAAGCGGATATGATGTAAAGCACCAACAAAACGGGAATACCACAAGAATATGGAGAGATATTTGGGATAGCCCAAGCATTCCAAAAGTCAAAATGTTTGTATAGCTAGTAGGTCCCAGGAAAATTTTATCCTTGGATAACCTAATTAATTAAAGTTTTCATGGCCCCTCACAATATGTTCCATGTAAAAAGGAGGACAGTATAGACCATCTCTTGGGACATTGTTTAATAGTCTGGGAATTATGGCAATGGATTCTTAATATGCTTGGTAAATGCATGGTGATGAATAGCAGAATTGAAGAATGGTTAAAGCGATAGCAAAGCATTTTTAAAAGTGAGGCGTTATAGACAATCTAGGATATATCAAAAGATACAATACTTTGGACTGTATGGCTAGAAAGGAATAGAAGAATGTTTAAAGGAAAGGAAAGCAATTTAGAGGTAATGAAAAGGAAGATTTGTTTAGCCATAGAGGAGTCTAAACCAACCCTATCAACTCACCCAATCCCTAATCTTGAAGCAAAGAGCCTTGATAGATGGAGTCAAGTCATCAAATGGAATTATGATGTTGGGTACAAGAGAAACAAAAGGAAGGCAAAGAATATAAAGTGGAAACCACTGGAAGTGGAGTTAGTCAAATTGAATTTTAATGGAGCATCTAAAGGAAATCCAGGACCTCCAGGAGGAGGAAGAATAATTAGAAATAATAGCATGAGATTTTGTCACATTATGCTTTCAATAGTGGATTTAAGACAAATAATGAAGTTGAAGCTTGGGCAGCTTTGGAAGGGTTAAAAATATGCAAACAAATGAAATGGAGCAGAGTATAGATGGAAGGAGATTCACTAATAGTAATAAATGCAATTTTAAGGAAAGCAAAGGATCCATGGCACATACAAGAGATCATTATGGAAATACAAGACCTTGCTACAAAGTTTGAAGAAATCAGGTTTACACATACATTAAGGGAAGGGAACAAATGTGCAGATAAGCTAGCCAATAGAGGAGTTGTAATAGAGGATCATGAAGTTAATTGTGGCTAAGGGACTAATCTGCCCCACTCCGTCTGAGTGCACCTCGCTCCTTTGTTGTGCACCCCATCCGAGCCAAACGTGTCACACCCCCTTTTCCCACACACTTAGGGCCAAACCATTCTTTAAGAGGAACTCAGTGTGCCCTGCTTCTTTTGTTGTGCACCTCGTTCCGCACAAGTGCACCCCATTTCTTAATCCATGTGTCTTGCACTGCGTTTGGCTAAGTGTCATTTTAAATGCGTCCCATTTTGTCATTGTATCCTGTGTCAAGCCTCGAATTTTCTAAGTGTGATTGGAGTGCAACTTGCTCATTTTGAGTGCACCCCACCAATTACTAGTACACTTTGCTACTTCCCTAGCCCTCTTACATTGATTCTGTTTCTAAGAGAGTGTGCCCTGCCAGTTGAACAAGCCCTGCCCGATTTTTAGTGTGCCCTGCTAGTTGAACAAGCCCTGCCCGATTTTTAGTGTGCCCTGCTCTTTCCGAGTGCACCCTGCTACCTTCCTCGCCCTCTTGCACTAATATTTTCTAAGCATCAAAGAGCAATGTGCCCCGGTCTTTCCAAGTCCACCCCACTTAATTTCCAATGTGCCCCAATCTTTTCAGGTCCACCCTGCTACCTTCCTAGCCCTCTTGCATTGATTTTTCTTAGTGTTGAAGAGCAATGCCCCCCACAAATTTAGTAATGTGTTTTTCCCAGTTTTCAATTCATGCCACTCATTTCAAGTGCATCCCACCAAAAGAGTGTAGCCCACTAGTTACCAGTCTGTCGCAGCCTTCCTAGCCCTCTTGCGCTGATTTTTACTAAGTGTCCTCAGTCTTCGGTGTGCCCTATTTGGTTTTAAGTGCACCTTACTCTAGCTGATGCAGCTCCAAACCAATGTGCTCCATTCGCAAGAATGCGCCTCACTCGTCATAATGGGATGATAATCGTGTTTTTTGTCCTTTAGTGCTAGACTTCATCTATAAATAAGATCCATGGGCTCCTTTGTAGAGTCCCTTTTGGCTATCTAGGATGCTAGAGCTACTCTTTGAGATCAAATTGTAGTAGTCATTTTGAACTGCATGTAATGAAAGACTATGCATGGTGTTTGTATATCAACCGTCTCAAACCATTTTATTCATGAATATGTGGCATCAATGGCGACGCCCTCCTTCTCCCTATTAGTCCTCTCTCATTTTATTGCATGTTATTCAAAGATTTGATGCACTGAAGTTATTTGGTCACTACTGCATATTCTGATTGGATCAACATTGATCTCGCTATTGCTTCAATCATATTTACTTTTTTGCATTTGCTTATTTTCTTGCATCCTTTTTCTCCACAAGAGTGGATTAGATTTACTTTGTTTTCTTAGCTAGATATTGCATTGTTTTAGTGATATTAGCTACAAACTGGACTAAATCCAGAGGTTGGGAAGAATAATGCCTTCCCATCCATTTGTTGAATTTCCATGTTCAACAAAGCCACACCCAAATGAGAAGACAACCAATCTTGGCTATCTTCTATACATACAATTTTTCATGAAGAACAAAAGTTACAATAAGTCTTCCACATGGTTATAGATAAGGAAGTGCTTTATCCTCGTGTGTCTTCAGCTTGCTTTATCCTCCCAAGGTAGTTGTGTCTTTTGCATGATTGTACTTGCTTTATTCTCCTAGTTGTCCTTGCTTTATTCACCCAATTGTACTTGTTTTATCTCTTATATTTCTTTGGTTTATTTTGCTAAAAACAATCTGCAACTTTTCAATTGCTTTATTCTCATCCTAATACCTTTAAATAGACTTGACCTTTATTCTCACCCTATAAACTTAGCAAAATAATCTGCAACTTTTCAATTGCTTTATTCTCATCCCCATACCTTTGAAAAGACTTAAGATTTATTCGCACTCTATAAACTAACTTTTCTCTCAATCCTGGATACAATATTCAAGCTCGTTACAAGTATTAAGCATCCTATTGATGACAATACCATTGTCAATTGGTGAGACAACACCATTGTCAGACACATTCTAGGAAACCCTTCCCAACCTCCCTTAACTTGTAGAGTTGTGCATGGTAGATCTATTGCCTTTTGACATTGAGGGCAACCTCCTCCCCCTAGTTCTAGGTCCAAGCAATCAATCCGAAAGTGCATCACCAAATTCTTTGGCTCTTCTAGAGGTTTATCAGCCTTGGATTGTAGAAGAGCTCCTATAAGCCACTCTTTTTATCCTCCTAGGATTACCCATCCAAGCCCTTTTAGTCCAATTCACTCTCTCATTAACACCATAAAATTCTTGTTGGCAAGTACATGACAATTGGCAATTATCTCATAAATCCCTACTATTAAGCATCTTATTGGAGACAAAGGCCTCTCCCAATCCCTTCTCATGGTCTTTATCAGCCTTTTCATCCTTGCTTACTATGGATCTCACTTTCCATGGCCAAAAGAATTGTTGTTGGTTGATGATTAATTTTTCAACATGATATTGTGTTGTTGTAGAACAGGGTTTACCCTCTATTTGGCTTTTTGTCTTTTTCTTTGTTCTCTTTAGGATTGGAGCTCCTTTTCATGGCTTGCCCTTGCTATTAGTCACAAGTTGTTCTCTTATGTTCCATTGAACTACTTTGGTCATTCGTGAAAATTACTATAACCTAATTTTTTCTTCAAGACATTCCAATTCTATTTTTTCAAATAAAATTCTTGATATTCTTTACGCAATCTTTGAGTATCAAGGCATTTTTGCTTTGAGGTTCATAAATGATTTAGTGATCCCGGCATATGAACTTTTTGGGGTATGGCTTATGTTGAGAAATGTAGCTCGGACAAGAACTTCTTGCACAGGCTTCAATATGAACGCGCTAGAAGTGGTTCGAGACATTTTGGATTCTATTTTGTAATTCACTTAAGTGGTTTTATTTTGAAATTCACTTAAGTGATTCTATTTTGTAATTCACTTAAGTGATTCAATCTTGACCATGCATCTAAATAGATTAGAGTTAGAGAGATTAGAGTTTCCTTTTCAAGCATAAAAGGAGTAGGGCAAGAGTGTTTTGCACAATAACAGAAAGCATAATAGAAGGAAGTGAAGGCAGATTGCAGAAGGAGAATAGCAAGGCTATTGACCAAGAGGAGGAGTGATTTGCTGGCCAGAAAGGCAGCAAGAGAGCAGGTTGTCCTACTGTAACTGTAATCTCCTCCATTATATTAAATATACAGGTTCAATAATAGTTTTGACTTCACTTGTTTATTCTGTTCATTCCGCTGTTTATTTTGTTCATTTTCCAGCCGTCAGTGTGGTTGTTGCATGTTGCATGTTTAGAAACATAGGAAAACAATTGCCTAGGGTTTGGAAAACTTAACATGGTATCAAAGCTAGGTTCTGTTATTGATATCCTCAAGGGTTTACACCAGTACATCACTGCTGGACATTAAAAAACCAGCAGTTGAGGGTTTCATACTTTTGCTTGAAGGACTAAGCTTATTTGCAGGACAACTTTCTTTTTTTTTTTTTGAATCATTGATATTAGATCTGGAAGTTTGTGCATTAGATCTCAGAAATGGCAGCAGCTAGCCTCGAAGGTGCCTCAATTTTTTTGCCATAGAAAGTGAGGGTAATGTTCTTATTGGAAGAGAATGATCTTTGGGAGATTGTCAAGGATGTTGTGACTCCGCCTACAGACCCGCAGCAGTTGGCAGCTCACAAAAAGAAGGAAGTGAAGGCCAAGCGGATGATCTTGGATGTAGTGAAGGATCACCTGATTCCTCACATATCCGAGAAGACTACGACAAAGGATATGTTTGATGCCCTGGTTAGCCTCTACCAGAGCGAGAACATAAACAGGAAGATGATATTGAGGAACAAACTCAGATCCATAGAGATGACCAGATCTGACACTGTTACCAGTTACTTGATGAAGATCACATAGATTCGTGCTCAATTGGCAGCAGTTGGGGAGAAGGTTGAAGACACGGAGTTGGTGAACATGGCACTGAATGGTTTCTCAACTTCATGGGAACCATTTGTCAAAGGCATCTGTGCTCGTGAGCACCTTCCCACCTATGAGAAACTGTGGGATGATTTTATCCAAGAGGAGACTCGAATGGAGTCAAAGGCCAGCAAGAAGGATGGTGACAATAACCTAGCTCTCTTTGGGTAAACCAATAAGGGCAAAGGTAAAGGACCCAGCAAAGGTAAGGTAAAGAGTGAGGAGTCAACCTCACAGTCTGGAAAGAAGGTCTTGAGCAAGATCAAGTCCTTCATTTTTCATAAGCATAGCCATTATGCATCACATTGTCCAGACAAGAAGGGCAAAGGGAAGCAACAGCAGATGTAGGTAGCAGACTCTGCAGAAACTCAGATAAGCGATTTTGATGCCAAATTCGAGAAGGATTTCTCGTTGGTCTCTTGCCTTTCTACCAGCACGGTTCCGAGGGATGCTTGGTATGTGGACAGTGGGGCATCTCGACACATGACATCAGCTCGACAGTGTTTTACCAGTCTACAAGAGCAAGACTTAGGAGTTCAGGTTGAGCTTGGTGATGATGCCAAGTATCCAATTGAAGGAATTGGTACCATTCCTTTTCGACTCCAAATCGGGGAACTCTTTAAACTTTGATGATGTTTTGTTTGTTCCAGGTCTCAGGAAGAACTTGCTTTCAATTTCGGTTATGGAAGATAAGGGTTATGTAGTGGAGTTCAAGAACCAGCATGTCCTTATTAGACCAAAAGAATCTAGCCCGGAAACAACACAAGTGATAGGGATTAGAGAAGGCAGTCTATACAAGTTGCAGGGTGAACCTGTTTGAGCCCTAGTTCATAGCAGTAACAACTTGTGTGAGTTGTGGCACAAGAGGATGGGGCACTTGCATCATAGAACGTTGCCTATTCTGAGAGAGATAGTCACAAGTCTTCCAAAGTTCAGGGAACTCTTTAAACTTTGGTGATGATGCCAAGTATCCAGTTGAAGGAATTGGTACCATTCCTTTTTGACTCCAGTCAGGGAACTCTTTAAACTTTGATGATGTTTTGTTTGTTCCAGGTCTCAGGAAGAACTTGCTTTCAATTTCGGTTATGGAAGATAAGGGTTATGTAGTGGAGTTCAAGAACCAGCATGTCCTTATTAGACCAAAAGAATCTAGCCCAGAAACAGCACAAGTGATAGGGATTAGAGAAGGCAGTATATACAAGTTGCAGGGTGAACCTGTTTGAGCCCTAGTTCATAGTTGTAACAACTTGTGTGAGTTGTGGCACAAGAGGAAGGGGTACTTGCATCATAGAACGTTGTCTATTCTGAGGGAGATAGTCACAAGTCTTCCAAAGTTCAGCATTGAGCAACAGGGAGAGCATGGTATTCCACAATAGATGGATACTTGCAGAGTTTGGGCTTCGCTAAAAGTGATGCAGATCCTAATCTCTATTACATATTTGTTGGTTTGATCTGCTTATTTTGGTGCTATATGTAGATGACTTGTTTCTTACAGGTGCAAAGAAGCTCATTGCAAGGTGCAAAGCAGATATGGCAGCTAAGTTTAAGATGAAGGACATCGGCATGATGCATTACTTCTTGGGTTTAGAGGTTTTGCAGAGACCAGGGGAGATATTCCTTGGGTAGGGTAAGTATGCAGTTGAGATCTTGAAGAGATTTCGGATGGAGGACTGCAAACCTATGGCCACACCCATGATCACTAATCTGAAGAAGGTGACGACTTGCAGATTCGAATTGGTGGACCCTACGTTGTACGATCGACTAATAGGATCCTTGATGTATTTGGTCAACACTAGACCAGATATATGTTTTGCAATGAACACCTTGAGTCAGTTCATGGTGGAGCCAAGGCAAGAGCATTGGGTAGCAGCAAAATATGTGATCAGATATTTGAGGGGCATAGTGGAGTATGGTCTAAGATATCTTGGAGATGGTGAAGTGAGGTTGCAATGGTATACAAACTCAGATTGGGCAGGCAGTGTAGCAAACAGGAATAGCACCTCAGGGTGTTGCTTTAGCTTGGGATCAGGCATGATATCCTGATTCAATAGGAAGCAGACTTCTGTAGCACTTAGCTCAACAGAGGCCAAATACATGGCAGCCAATATTGCTAGTTGTGAGGCCATTTGACTTCGCAAGTTGCTTACAGTATTGATTGATTAGGAGTTGGATCCCACGATGATATAGTGTGATAATCATAGTTGAATCAAACTCTCTGAGAATCCAGTATTTCATAACAAGTCCAAACACATAGACATCAAATATCACTTCATACGAGACAGGATTCAGAAGGGAGCCGTAAAGTTCCAATATATTCCCACAGATCAATAGGTGGCTGATATTCTGACCAAACCCTTAGTGAAAGCGAAAATTGAAGCATTCAAAGACAAACTTGGATTGGTGCAGAATTCCTTTCTCGCTAAGAGGAAGTGTTGAGAAATGTAGCTCGGACAGGAACTTCTTGCACAGGCTTCAGTATGAACGCGCTAGAAGTGGTTCGAGATATTTCGGATTCTATTTTGTAATTCACTTAAGTGATTCTATCTTGACCATGCATCTCAAGATGAGATGAGATGTAATCTTGACCATACATCTGATTAGATTAGGGTTAGAGAGATTAGGGTTTCCTTTTCAAGCATAAAAGGAGTAGGGTAAGAGTGTTTTACACAATAACAAAAAGTATAACAGAAGGAAGTGAAGGCAGATTGCTGAAGAAGAACAGCAAGGAGTGATTTGCTGGCCAGAAAGGCAGCAAAAGAGCAGGTTGTCCTGTTGTAACTATAATCTCCTCCATTATATTAAATATACAGATTCAGTAATAGTTTTTTACTTCACCTGTTTATTCTGTTCATTCTGTTGTTTATTCTGTTCATTTTCCAGCTGTCAGTGTGGCTGTTGCATGTTTAGAAACATAGGAAAACCATTGCCTAGGGTTTGGAAAACTTAACAGCTTCATACCTGAAAACCTATTTTTGTATACTATTTACATTGTCAGGGGCATAACTATGTGCTCCAAACTCCGTTTTGATCCATTCAAAATGCATTGGAAAGCTTGAGGAAGAATTAGAACTTTCAGGTCAAAATCCATGCCAAATGAAGTTCCAAACCAATTGGATCGAAAAAACACTTTGGAGGCCCTCAAATATGCAAAACAAAATGGTAATTTCCTATTTTTAAGTATTCACAGCCAAAATGCATCTCTAGCCAGGTTGACACATCAGTACAAGACAAGACACAAAAGGACACAAGTCATATATATGTGATTTTCATTTAAAATGCACTTTGTAACTAGTGGAAGGTAAACCACCACATTTTCATACAGGTGACCTTCCAAAATCAATAAGTGGATTTCCAATACATCAAATATTGTATAAACAAAGATGCACCCTTGACTGTAAAAAGGCATAACGGATGCAATGTTATAGCCTCACATCTCTTCTCAGAGATTGTTTGCATCATACTTTGTTTTCTGAGCAATAAAATCATTCTGATATTTTTGCTTATATTTCTGTGTTCTAATTTGTTATACTTTGTAATTTCTGGATTTCACTCTCTCTTTATCTTGCTTAGCTCAAAATTCTGAGTTTTTTTAAGTCCAACAAGAAAAGCGCAGTGGTTAAGGCTTTAGCCTCTCTTTGGGGATGTCCAAGGTTCAAACCACAATGTACCCAGAACGGCATAGGCTAGATGGTGGCGGCCGAGTGTTTTCCAATTGGCTGCCCCGTTTGATACCCTGGGGTCCGGGTCCCATTGACTTCAAACCTAGTATACTTTGTAATTTCTGGATTTCACTCTCTCTTTATCTTGCTTAGCTCAAAATTCTGAGTTTTTTTAAGTCCAACAAGAACAGCGCAGTGGTTAAGGCTTTAGCCTCTCTTTGGGGAGGTCCAAGGTTCAAACCACAACGTACCTAGAACGGCATAGGCTAGATGGTGGCGGCCGAGTGTTTTCCAATTGGCTGCCCCGTTTGATACCCTGGGGTCGAGGTCCCATTGACTTCAAACCTAGTCTACCTAGGACAGCATAGTGGTTAGGGTTTTGGCCTCTGTTTGGGGAGGTCCAAGTTCATACCAACATACCCAGAAGGGGATAGGCTGGATGGTAGAGGCCGAGTGTTTGCCAGTTGTCTGCCCCAGGTTGATGCCCTGGAGGGTCGGGGTCCCGTTGACTTTATCTTACCCAAGAGACTATGGTTTGAGGCAGCATCTAACCGTGTTACCGATTTCCCTATGTATCCAAAAAAAAAAAGAGTTTGAGATCATTTACTCTATTTATATCTATAAAATGCCCTGTTCATTAACATTTGGTTAACGTTTGGTTATTCATATGAAGGAAATGCAAGTTTCTGGAGTTATAAGACTTTCCTGATCCATTATTTTTTTATTAATTTTGATAAATTCTGTTTTTTTTTCTGATTTTTTTAAATATATCAGGATTGTTTTTCAATTTTTTCACATAAAAATTTGCCTTTTTCCCTGATTATCCCCTATTTAGTAATAGTGCAACTCTCTTCTAATTTTCCTGTATATTATCAACAACTCTATGCATAAAACTTGGGGGTGGCATTTTTGGAGACTATCAATACATCCAGAAGGGTTTTAAATAATTTGAGATCAAATTCAAGTTGATTTAGAGATTGTAAATGAAAAATGTAACTATAATATATATAGATAGAGAGAGAGTGTTTAATCATCCTTCCATATTTTGTAGTCCTTTGGAATCCCTATACTTGTTCTCAACAACAATGCCTCCATGGGAGTCATTTCTATGCATTGAACAAGTTTAGAGCATCAATATGATCCCACGAGGGACCAACGAGGTTTGAGAAGACATATCAATTTAAAAGGAATAACAAGCTTGGAGTGTAAGAAGAATTAAAAAGAAAAAAAAGACAACCACATGTATAAAAAAAGAAAGAATTTAAAAGAAAAAAAAGACAACCAACGCTGAAACTGACTCCGACAAGAATGGAGTAGTGTGAAAAGAAAGAACAGGAAAAAAACAAGTAAAACATTTCACTAAATGAAAAGAGAATTGGTTTTTTCAGGACTTCTACGAGATGTCTTGTACTCAAAGATTTGGGGTCTTCTTTTTCCTCGTATTAGCTCTGGTTTAATTGGATTCATGCCAGGCAAGAAGTGGTACGCCAATTTGTTTGAACGCAGGGCCTTTCATTAACCACGGTTAGAAATTGTGTCACGTCATAAAGTGATCAAAACTCAAACCAACCCAACCTCGTGATTTTTGTCCTATGTTCCCTAAAGCAAGCTTTGGAGTTCGAGAGCATACCGTATTAAAAGGCAATATCAACAGACCTAAATATTTTGGACATGAGCAGTCACCTTTTACAGCTCTGTGAAATATCCAATGAACATAATTGAGACCATCAAGACTGCCATATCCTCTATCATCCCTTGACATTAAGGACTGGACGAAAAAATAAGATAACTTTTTGATATTTTTCCTAGTTACGAAATGACACACACATAGATTGGGCTTAAACAGATTTCAAGCAGAACAAGCTATTTTGCGAAGCATCCTTTCACTCAGCAACCCTAACAAGGTTGATACCAGTCATGTCTCACGTATGGGCCCAGGAGGGTATATATATATATATATATATATATATATATATAGGCAAAGCTTGTTTTACTGTCAAAAAAATCTGGAGCTTAGGCGGGACTGTATGTACCAATTGTTTGTTCACAGGGTTGAAATCCAACTACGTACCTAATTAAACTAATTTTCAGAGTAAAGTGAAAAAATTTAGTTGCTCCAACAAAGGGTTTCATTGCCTCATTAAGACATAAAAAACCACATCTACTTGTAAATAAAAGACCCTCCATTGAATTCCACATAATCAGGTAAATTAAAAGACCCTCCATTTAATTCCACAAAATCGTGACGCAAACAAAAAAACGAGGAAAAGAAAAGTTCCACAAAATCGTGACGCAAACAAAAAAACAAAGGGGGAAAAGAAAAGTTGAGAAATGGAAGGCGTTGAATTGAGTACAAACCTTGGAAAGAGGAATTCTTCGATAGGATGAAAATTTGTATGACCTCTGTATTGCATCTGCTCACACCATGGAAGAGAAAGCAGTGCAGGTGCATATGCGAGCGAGGCACCAATATTTATATTTCAATTTCTATTGAAAATGAAACGAACAACCGGAGTTTAGCTGTCAGGGGAGAAATTTTGGTCTACCCATATAAGGCAGGGGCGGCGTACGCGTCGATGCCATCCTTTTTCACGCGTGTTCAAAAGATTAGCGGAGTTCTTAACCTTAAAGTCAAAGATTATCTATGATATGTGATTATTTAGGTGTTTATTTATGTGAGTATGCTATATAATTTATTTATTTAAATTTTAGATTCTTTATTCTAACTTTTGAAGTTTTAGTCCTCGCAGGATTTTTTTTTATTTTTTTTCTGGATAGTCCTTGCAGGACACTTTAATAATATATAATAAATATTATTTTAAATTAATTTTATAATAGTTTAATAGGTTTATTATATTCAATTTACAAGTTAAAAAAAAATCAATACTTAAAAAAATAGATAAATAGAAAATAGGTAGATATCCCTTCTACTTATAATTTATATATAATATGATTATATTAATCTTTTTTATAATTTATAGGCAAGATGCTTGCAATATTATTTTATTTTGTAATAGTTAAATAAGTTTATTACATTTAATGCACAATCTACAAAGAAATTATGAATGGAATGAAACTAGATTTATATATTTTCCACCTATAATTTATATAGCAATATTTTTTATAATTTATAGGTAAGATGTTTGTAATATTATTTTATTTTGTAATAATTTAATAAGTTTATTACATTTAATCCACAAATTACAAAGAATTTAATGCATAAAAGAAGATATATTAATTGAAAAAAATATTTATATCTTTTCAACCTATGTTTGTAATATTATTTTATTTTGTAATAGTTGAATAGGTTTATTACATTTAATCCACAAACTACAAAGCATAAAAGAAGATATGTATGAATTAAAAAAAAAAATGGATTTATATTTTTTCCACCTATGAAAGATACTAAAGCAGGACTGAAGCAGAGCGCGGCATACTAAAGCAGAGCCGATAGAACGGAGAAGATTTGAACTGTACACTGAACCAAACAAGAAATATCAGCACAAAAAAATTAAAGGGTTTGCGGCAAAGGGTTTTTGCAGAGCATGGGGATATTGAAGCAGAGCCGATAGAACAGAGAAGATTCGAACGGTACATTGAACCAGACAAGAAATATCAGCACAAAAAAATTAAAGGGTTTGCGACAAAGGGTTTTTGCAGAGCAAGGAGGGTTTGCGACGGAGTATTGTATTAAACATCTATTTCATCGGGTTTACGACAAGATACTAAAGCAGGACTGAAGCAGAGCGCGGGATACTGAAGCAGAGCGCGGGGATACTGAAGCAGAGCCGATAGAACGGAGAAGCTTCGAACTGTACACTGAACCAGACAAGAAATATCAACACAAAAAAATTAAAGGGTTTGCGGCAAAGGGTTTTTGCAGAGCAAGGAGAGTTTGCGACGGAGTATTGTATTAAACATCTATTTCATCGGGTAAGCACATTTTTCTTCCTCTTTCGATTGATAAAACAATTTAAGTAGATAGGAGAAATACATTCATTATAAGGGTTTACGGCATAAGGTTTTATTATCAGCAAGGGTTTGAAGTAGAGGGTTTGCAGAGCAAGGAGGGTTTTATTACACATTTATTTCATCGGATCAATAGTACAGAGGGTTTGGCTATAAAGGGTTTGAAAATGGAAGAAGGAAAGCAACAATTGCAAGAACCAATATATGTCAATGAGAAACAGTACTGGAGGATATTAAGGCGTCGACAAGCTCGAGCAAAGGCAACAACAATGAAGATGGCATATCGAAAAATAAAAATAAAAAATATTCTACCACATAAACAGGTGGAGAATAAGGAACAATCAAAGGCAAATCACAAAAATGAGTTTTCAGATGAGGAAGAAACTTACAGTCCCACAACTACACCACTCATGTGGGCACCAAGACTTTATGTGCAAGAGCTAATGAAGATGAAAGAGAAACTTGAAAGCATGGAAAGGAGGGAGAAATGAAGAGAAACTAAATCAGATGAGGTTATAAACACCATTCGGAGGTTGGAAAATGAAAACAACCAACTCAAGGAGCAAGTGTCAAAGCTACAAAACCTTGCAAACATGGGTCAACGTGAATGGCATGTCCTCAAACAAGTCATCCACCCCCCAATCAATGATGCAATAGAGGTGGAAAAAATAAATGCAAATCAAATAAAAGAGGTACATAAAACACTCCAAAACATGGAAACAAGAGAAAATGAGCTACAAAATGAATTAGCAAAGGCAAAGACATGGTCTCAAGTAGTAAAAGAACCAATCAATCAACAAAAAGAGTTGATAGAGAAGCAAGTAAAAATTCAAATAACAGAAGAGAAAGAAAGACATGAGAAGTTATCAAATATAATCATCAAAGGATTGAAAGATTATGGGGACAGGGAAGACACAAATCGTTTAACTAGGGACTTCTTGTCAAATCGATTACAATGGAAGGGTCAGATAAAAAAAGCAAGCATAATTGGCAAGATGAGAGAAGGAGGTAGAGATAGACATATTCGGGTCACATTGATGAGCTACGAGGATAAAATAAGATTACTTAAAAACAGAGGCATGCTGAGAGGGTCACAATTTTATTTAGATGATGACCTAACATTTTTACAACAAGAAGAAAGAATTAAGGAATGGGAAAAGGTGAGGGCAACAAGGAATGAAGGGAAACAAGCATATTTAAGAAATGGAAAGGCATACATCACATCTAAACAAATCCAAAACAAATAGGGAGTATGGCTCGCCCGAGAACATCTTTCAATGGTAAGTTGGAACTGTAGAGGTTTCCCTTGGAGAAGAGGACCCGGGTTAGGGCCCATTGCTAGAGACAAAGATATAATAATATTGACAGAAACACATGAACACGATGGATGTAGGACTCCAAAATTTGTGGGATACAAAAAAATAGCAATATGGAATAAAGCAGTAGAAAATGGCAAAGGGCATGGGGGTATTATGGTTTTAATAAAAGAGGAATGGGATAGGATCATTAAAATTGAAAAACAAGATGAAAAAAAACAGTACATATGGATAAAGATCCTAGAAAATAAGTCAGTTATTAGCATAGCAGCATGTTATTTTTCTCCCAAGAATTCTAAATTCTATAAGAAACATGACCTTAACAGAGAAGACCCATACTCCTCCCTAAAAAGAGATATTTCAATATACAGTAAGTTGGAGATTTCAATGCAAGGACAGCAAATAAGCAAGCTAACATTCTAGAAGGTAACGAAGATATTGAGATTAATCCTCTTTGGATGCCAGAAGAGGAAAATCAACAATGGACCAGGACTTCAGAAGATGAGCATAGGGCTAGTACGCAATATGGAGAAGAGTTGTTAGGTCTTTGCAGCATATACAATTTGATTATTTGCAATGGGATGAACAAATGGAAAAATTCAAGAAAGTAAAAAGGCAAAACATATGAGGGACAAAGTGTAATAGACTATGTAATATGCTCATAGAATTACATACCAAAAATAGAGGAGCTAGAAGTGGAAGATTCTCTAGTGGAACTTAAGTCGGATCACAACCCAATTGTTATGAAACTTCGAATGCATGGAGACAAACCAAGGGAAAAACACTTGCAAGGCAATCAAAATAAATATCCTCACAATGGAAACATTCTCTTAACAGATGAAAATCGACAGAATTTTAGATCAGTATTAAATAACAAGTTACAGGAAAGGGAAGAACTACATCACAGTAGTAGAGATTACAATAAGAGTGAATGGTTAATGCACATTATTCAAGAAGCCCTAAACAAATGCAAGAGAGCTAAACCTAAAAAGAAATAAAGGAATAACTTCCCAACCAACCCATGGTTCGATGAAGATTGAAAAAAAATGTGAAGATTACTAAAGGAACCAACGGGTAAAACAAGAGCAAACAAAAAAGCATATGAGAAACTGGTAAGGGCAAAAAAAGAAGAATACACTAGAACAAGGAGGAAAGAATTGATTTACTTAGGGAAGCATGAACCAAAGAAATTTTAGAAGGAACTAAGTGTGAAAAGGATGCAAATTGAAAATAACATAACAGTTAATCAATGGTTAGAGTATTCAAAACAACTGTATCAGTGTAGTAACTAGCAGGAGACACCCCCTACTATCATTGTCAAGAAAAAAATTTTCACAAGTGAAGACATTATTCAAGGGATAAAAAAGTTAGCAACTGGTAAAGCCCGTGACATAGACAATCTTCAAGCAAAGCATATAAAATGGGGGGTAGATATCTTGGCACTACAAATCAAATAAATTTTCAATGAGGTCATACAAAATGGCTTCCCTACCGAGTGGACAACTAACTTGACCATTCCTTTGTTTAAAAGTGGAGATGTAAATAATCCCTCAAACTATCGAACTATCATGATCAACCCTCTCTTTGCAAAGTTGTTTGGGAGTATGATAGAGCCTATAGGATCAGCATATGGGTAGAAGAAAAGGGATAGAGAGCAAAGGGGCAAGCAGGTTTTAGGCCCAAGAACTCAACTATTGATCATTGTATCACGCTCAAAAACAGTGGAAAAAATATGGGATAAGAAAGAGGAGGTTTTTTGTTGTTTTGTAGACTTAAAAAAGGCATTTGACATAGTGCCAAGGAAAAAATTATGGAGCAGAATGGAAGAGCTAGAGGTTCCAATTCACTACAGGGCAGCAGTTCACAAACTATATGAGCATGTAAAGGCTAGAATCAGAACACGGGAAGGGTTATCTGAATGTTTTGGTAGTGACATAGGTGTCAAACAAGGTTGCCCTCTATCTCCGACCTTATTTGGGTTGTACATTGACAAGTTAGAAGAATGGATAAACAAATTTGGGGGAGAGGGTGTGCATTTAGCCAAATATGTGGTAAAACTCCTCATGTATGCAGATGATGTAATTCTTGTGGCCAAAATAGCCAAAGATCTAGAAGATCACCTTCAAGCTCTAGAACTCTTTTGTAAAGAATTTGGGATGCAGGTGAACACGAGCAAAACAAA
This sequence comes from Wollemia nobilis, assembly GCA_028583015.1. Classification (NCBI taxonomy): domain Eukaryota; kingdom Viridiplantae; phylum Streptophyta; class Pinopsida; order Araucariales; family Araucariaceae; genus Wollemia; species Wollemia nobilis. Next base: position 1,876,372 of record JAQPPZ010001920.1, read on the forward strand.
AATTATGATTTTTTTCAGCAAAAAATAAGAAGCAACAACTCAAATTTCAGTTTGTAGGAGAACCACTTGATGTAGTAGTAGAATACAAATACCTGGGTATAGACTTTCAAGACAAACTTAATTGGAATACATGTAGGATGAAAAGAACTCAAAGTGGTTGGAGAGCACTATATGCACTTCAAAACAAGTGTAGGAATGTCGAGTTGTGGGACTGGAAGACCACCAAGGTCTTATTTGACCTACTTGTTACACCGGTTCTATTGTATGGTTGCGAGGTATGGGCTAGTGGCACAACAAATGCAAAATGGAGGCAAATAGAAAGGATTCAAAAATATCTAATCACAAAATTTCTCAAAATTAAGGCCACAACCCCTTATGAAATTATTCTAGCTGAAACTGGAATGTTCCCTTTAGAAGCAATTGTTATGACCAAGTTGTTATGTTACTTGAAAAAATAGAAAACATGACAAATGATAGATGGCCTAGGGCAGCTAGGGACGAAGAGTTGCATAGGCGAAAAAATACATGGATGAAACAAAATCAAAAATGGATGAAACGTTGGGAAATCAACATAAACGAATGCCCAAATGTCAACAAAGACATAAAAAAGTATGTGAATAAAAAGTTCAGAAGTGGAATGTGGAAAAATGCGAGCAGGAAAAGACAATATTATATTGCAGATTTTAACCCAACGTATGAACACAAGGAAAAAGCATATATAGGCGCTGAAATCAAGTGGAAGGAAAAAATACTCATTGCTCAGATAAGGACTAGCTCTCATAGGCTTAGATGTGAAACAAGGAGATGGACAACGCCCAAAGAACAATGGGAAGAAAGGATATGTACTTTATGCAACATAGGGGCAGTAGAGACAGAGGAACACTTCATCTATAAATGCCCGAGTTTTTCAGATATCCGTGACAAATACAAAGAAACACATGGGAATGAGTTTATGGCAGATTTATTTGAAGATAGTAAAATAAAAAAAGTTGGGGAATTGCTAACACAAATCAACAGGAGAAGGAACAACCTTCTCAAAGATATTAAAGATCATATGATATGATTTGAGTAATTGTACTTCCATATTTGAGGTCCCATAGACCACATTTGGGTCTCGCGGACGTAATTAAAATCTTTCATTTCATTTCATATATATAATTATATTATTAATATTGTAGCTTTTCTGCCAAAGACAATATTAAATGAGTAGGCTCAAGCCACTCTTTTGAACAATATTTTTTTTTTGTTAAAAATAAAGATAGAGAATATCTTTCTTTAATAGTAACCAAAGAAGAGTTGGAAGAAGTTATACGTTCACTACCCAATGACAAAGCTCCAAGATTGGATGGCTTCACCAATAATTTTTATCAGCGGTTTTATGAAATTATAGGAGATGACATGTTGGTTGAGTTTGGTTGGAAGAGTTATTTTAGTCAAATAAGCATTAGCAAGTCTTTCCATATATCAATTATTGGTCTATCACGCACCCTTATATATCTTGCAGAAGTTAGATGCAATGTTAAGAACTTTCCTATGACAAGGAGGAAGGCAATCAAATAGGAAAAAGTTATATTTGGTCAATTGGGAGATTGTTACCAAGCCAAAGGAGCAAGGAGGCCTAGAAATCAGAAAAACAACAATTGTTAGCAAGGCACTAAGTGCTAAGCTACTTTGAAATCTGCTCACTCCATTAGACTCTCCATGGAAGCAAATCTTAAAATACAAATATCTAAACAACTCTAATGGGATCCAACTCATAAAAAGTGTGAAAAGCATAGCAAGCTCCTCAATATCGAAACATGTTATGGAAGCTAATGATATTATATTAAATCACACTTCTTGGCTTCCAGGAGATGTTAAACAAATCAATATATGGGATGATCCAGTCTTGGAAGGACCTCCAATCATTAAGAATTGTTTCCAAAAAATAAAAGCAGACCTGCAATAGTTGGGTGTTAACTCTCTTGTAAGCTTAATTGAATGGGTGAGAGATCCATCCCTGCCACATCTTGACCAAAACTCATGGAGACAACTGCACATCCAAAATTAAGGGATTAAACTTCCTTCCCAATTTCTAGATCAATTTATATGGGGCTCTATTAGTGAGTTAGGAGTTTACATAGTCAAAATAATGGGTGTTATTATAGCAATAGGGTCAGACGAACTCAACCATAACTAAGGTATAGAATTACAAGGTTCCCCTAAACTTCAAGCCTTTCTTTGGTTGGTGCTCCAAAACAAGATTCTTATTGGAGAAAACCTCATTAAGAGGAATATCTTGGGGTCTTGTATTTGTCGTAGGTGTCTTAAGAACAATGAAAGAATATCACATCTATTCTTTCAGTGTACAAGCAATTAAAAGCTAGACTAAAATAACCTAGCAACTATGATCACCACTATCATAAACCTTCAACTCAAAAAAATGCCTAATCAATTGGGGCCAAATGTACAAATTTGGACTAAAGAACAACCACTTTATTAGGAAAATATGGTATTCAATGCCAATATTCATCATTTGGCACATATGGAAGGAAGAAACAAGGTTTTTTTATGACAAAAGAACCAATTTTCGAGTGTTAACCAATAAAGTATTAAGGGAGATATTCTTGAAAACAAGAGCTATATATCATAAACAACAAGACATTAGGAGATTAAGAAAAAGGGAGATACAACTATTACATCAAATGGATCTCCAAAATCTCCTAAATTCTAGGCCATAGGTTAGAACAATCAAACCTCCAAAGATAAAGTTCTTTGCATTTTTCTTTGATGGAGCCTCTAAATCAAACCAGGTCATGCAAAAACTAGTCGTGTGATACTAGTGGCACCACACTATGAAATGCTTTAATTTAAAATCAATTTGGGGAAAACAACCAATAATGTTATAGAATTGATAGGTTGTGAAATGGGACAAAAATTGGCTCAGGAACAAGGCATTAAGCAACTCCATGTGTATGGTGATTTGAGACTTGTGATCTCTACCCTATCTAAAGGAAAGTATTTCTCATTAGTCCAACTACAAATAGTTTAGAGAAGACTAAGAGAATTGAAGTAGAAGTTTGAATATATACAATACTCCCACATTGGAAGGAGGCATAATATGGTGGTTGATTGCCTTGCAAATGAGGCCATAAACATAGCCTATTTGCATCTTAGAGTAATAAGAAAAAATAAAAGCAGACATGAGTGGCATAAATGATAGGAAGCATATGGTAATTTTGGAGCCTTTGAAGATTTTGATGCCCTTGGAGATTTTGATGCCTTTAGACAACCCTAGAACATTGCGTGATTTTAGAGATTTTGGTGTTTCAAGTTTTCTCAATGATTATGGCACCCTTTGCATCTACGAAACCCTTGGTATACATGTTAGATATTATTGGTGTTTTCCTACCTTGAGGGTATTATATATCTTTGTCTCAATTGTGGATTGTTATTATGGATAATTATTTGTGGTGAATGATTTGATATTTCTGCATGTTAGGGTACCTAGGAATAGATATTTGGGGATATATTATTATATTGTGTAAGGGTTGGCATGGGCCACACATAACCCAAGGTTGATTGTATTATAATATTATATAATATTATAATATAATATTATACTAGTAGTTGGCTTCCCAAAGTAGAATTAGAATATGGATATATAAAGAAGAGATATTTGTTATTGTAATCATCACAAAGATCAGTCGTATGTAATCGTCTTTACCCACAAAGTGTCTTATGGGACTTTGTCCTCCTTAAGTGACACTCTCATCTTGGGAGAGCTTGTGGAGTTATTCCTTCCTTAAGGAATATTATTGGTGTTTTCCTACCTTAAGGATATTATTTATCTTTATCTCAATTGTGAATTTTTATCGTGGATAATTATTTGTGGATGAATGATTTGATATTTTTGCATATTGGTGAATTATTTATGTTTATGAAAATAAAGTTTTGTAACAATACCGTTGCACTTTTTAGAGTTTTTTAATTTTTTTTATTGCCTATTCCTCTTTTTGGATAGCAATATTGTGATCACCAATGAGCACAATATTTATGAACATTCTAAAGAGAAGCAATAATAAGGTTCCAAATTTGCACATGATTTTGAGATTTATTTTTTAAATTTTTATTATTTCTTTCAAGTCATAAATTACAACAAATAATAATAGTGTCAATCCTCCACTAATACATAATTCTTTAGCTTTGAAATAAATAATCCAACATTTCGACAACTCTTTCAATGTTGATGGAGATACCTAATATATTTTTCATATTTTTTAAAATTATCCCCAATTGGTGTTAGCAAAGAGACAATGAAGAAGTAAATGGTATGATGAATATAAATCCTTCTCACATAAGGCACATTTAAAAGGTCCATGATATCACCCAGGTGTTGTAGGTGAGTTGGAGAGGAGAGGGCAATCCTCCAAGGGAGGTCCCAGGTTCGAATCTCCACCCTACCAAAAAGTTGAATTGGGTATCCAAAATCCAATTGATAATGTTGGTGCGAGCAGGGCCGAGCACGACTCCCGGGTGACTTTGATGGTGTAGAACCCCCTGGTCATGGTCTCTCAGACCAAGGTGGGCTCGTAAGGGATTTTTCGCTTTATAAAAAAAAAGAGGTCCATGATATCATCTTCTTTGTAGACTCTCTTGTAAGAATATTCTTTTGAATTGCTAACCAAAATGTTGAGGCCTTAGGGAGAGCCTCTAGTGACTAAATATTCTTCCAAGGAAAATATTTTGAAGTAGGAAATTTTGATTTCTTTAGATCCTTATATTCCAACTTGAACAAATATCTACCATCTTTTGATGGATTTCGAACCAACTTATTCTTTCATGTAAATTTGGCAAATAAAATTCTTGACACATCTTTTGAAGTTCATCTACAATTTGTTTGAGTTCCTCTCCTTCAATCAAGTTACTAATAGAAATTCATAATCTACAGTTGTTGCTCATATTAATATAGTCTTTGACCTTTACAAGCTAGGCATACACAAGCCAATGGTTGGCATTTTGAGTCAAATATAAGACGATAAGGCTTCAACCAAACATCAAACCAAAAATTCGCATAGTTCCCCTCATTGATTGACCATATAATATGTTTCTTTATTAATTATAAGCTATTTCATATGAAGTTTTATGTTGGTGATCCTTTGCGAATAATTATTTTCCTAAATAATTTCATTGCATCAAGAGAACCTATATAATTTTGAAGTAATTGTTCTACCCAATTCTTTCCTTGATCTATAAATAATCCCCACCCAAGCTTTGCCCCTAAGGCCAAACTTATAAGTCTGCAATTTTGCAAGCCTTCTTCTCCAATATCCTTTCCTTTGCAAAACCCTATCCTGCTTACAAAGAGGAAATTTATAATTTCCTTGCATCCTTTCTAAATAAAGACTCTTTGAATTTTATCAATTTTTGATGTTATACCTATTGGCAATCTTGGATTTGATATCATATAAATAAGGATGGATTGCAATGTACTCTTTATGAGTTGTAGCCTTCCCGCCATGGTTAAGAACTTACCTTTCCAAAAAAATTTCATTCTATCCAAACAAGATACTGAAATATCATTTTTATTTCCTTTATGAGCAAAGGAATACCCAAGTAGGTTGATGGAATTTTTCAATTTGAAACCCTAAAATATCCATAATAATTTGTTGTAAATCTAGGGTAGTGTTAATGAAAAATCCTAGATTTTGTAGTATTAACCAACTATTTAGTAGGCTTCTCATAACATGATAATATTGATTTAAATTCTATGTCCCCACTAACTAAGGGATGACCCAAAAGAAAAGTATCATCGTTAAAATGGAGATGAGATTCAAAGGGACCATATTTTGCAACCTGAATACGTTTGATTTTTTCTTCCATTTTTGCCTTTCAGAAATCTCTCTTTAATGCCTCCACAAAAATAATGAATAGATAAAGAGATAGTGGATCACCTTGGCGAAATTCACAAGATGATTTAGTAAGTAGCAAAAGAACCACCAATCAAAATATAATATTTTGTAGTGTCATAACAACATTTAATCCATTCATACCAACTATAACTTTTTAATGATTTTACATAGGTTTTTATGAGGGGTCCTAGTCCCCTCATACTGAGTGGGGTTTGAACCTTAGACCTCTCAAAGAGAGGCCAAAGCCCTTACCACTACAGTAAGCTTGCAACTATTGAAATAATATTTTTTTCAATGAGTTTACACAGGTTTTTATGAGGGGTCCTAATCCCCTCATGTTGGGAGGGGTTTGAACCTTGGACCTCTCAAAGAGAGGTCAAATTCCTTACCACTGTAATAAGCTTGCATCTAGATTCATACCAACTAGTATTATAACTAATCTTTTTGAGAATATCATGTAGAAAACTCTAGGAAAACCTATCATATGCTTTATTCATATCTAATTTCATAAACATACACAGTCTTTCATGGAATGAAGAGAATGTATGTCCTCTTGTGCAATGAGTATACCATCAAGAATTTGTTTACCATGAACAACCACCTTGTTCCTCTTAGATGATACAATCTATAATGCATTTCAACCTGTTTGCCATATTTTTGAAATTATCTTATAAATCATATTACAAAGGATTATGGATGAAAATTATCAAAATATTATCTCGTCTTCCTTAGAAACCAATGTAATAAAAGTGGTAACGATCCCAGTTATTATAGCCTTTCCTTTTCAAGCCTCTTTAACCTCAACCAACATATCACTCTTCAATAAATCCCAATTTTTTTAAAATAATTTAGTAGAAATTTTGTTTGGGCCAGTGCCTTGTTAGGATGGAAACAGAAAACTACTTCGTATAGCTCCTCATAGATGTCTTCTTCATCAAGATTTCATTTTATCCTCGTGTGATAATTGAGAGAATATTTTGCCAAAATTTATCTTGTGCCTCCTTATCTTACCCAATATCTGACAAAAGTTTTTTGAAATAATTAATTGCTTCCTTCCTTATATATTATTCTTCCTCAATATTTCTTTCATCTAGAGTTAAAGTATCTTTAATGTGACAAAAAAAAACCTTTTTTTTGTTGTAACACAAAAAAATTGTATTTCTATCTCCTTCCTTGAGCCATTTTTCCCTATATTTTTGGAAACATTACTCATTTTCAATGCATTATGCTAATTAGAAAGCAATTGTTTTTATTTCACATAAGAATCAATAATCCATTCCATTGGTTTCTACTATCTCTTGTAAAATTTTGAGCTTGGATTCTATTTATTTTTTCTTTAAAAATGTTACCAAAAGATTTGGCATTCTAAATCTTCATTTGCTCCTTTAAATATTTCAAGAAACCTATACATAAATAATCCTTAAACATTTACTTTATCCCATCATAACACAACCATCTAAAAGAAATAGGGGTCTTGAAACCATATAAGTTGGAAGCGAAATGACTTTGGAAGATCATTATTGGGTAAATCACAAGTCAAAAGAATGGGTTTGTGATCAGATCTTGCTTGCAATAAAATATCTAAAGAGATTATATACTATGTTTGCAACCATGTATTAGATAACAAGAATCTATCCAATCTTTCTACAATATGAGTTTGCCCAATACATCTATTACCCCATGTATATTGAAAACTTAAAGTCCTAACATCCCAAAGGCTATTTGAATTGATAAATGAAGAAAATGTTACATTGATTTAGACCATCCTAGAGTACCACCATCTTTTCCAAAGGAGATAGAATGGTGTTGAAAATCACCACCAAGAATCCATAGATCACAACAAATCATCATTGTATTTGACAAAAACATGCTAAGGTTCTTCCAACATCTTTCACTTGGAGTAACTATAGTTGGAGCATATAAATTTATAATCCCAACTTTGATGTTTTTCTCTTTCTTACAAAACAGTCTAGCAACCCAATTACTATTTGCTTATAACAATTGCCCATCCCATTTGTGTTTGTCTCGTGTTGTTGTAATTCCACTTGAAGCTCCTATAGAAGAAAGTGTTAGACAATTACCCATATTCCAAATCTTTTTAAAAGCATCCTTACATCCCTTATTAGTTAATTTTGTTTCTTGTATTAAAATAAACTTGGGACTATAACAACCTATTAATTCCTTCATAACTATTATTTTAGGGTTCTTATTCATACCCCTAATATTTCATGGTATCAATTTCATCATCATCACTTTTTATTTTTATTAGTGGGCTTAGCCCCACTTCTTGTTAAACTTGTGATATTTTTGTTTGGCTTCCCAAATCAATACCCTTTTTTTATTTTTCTCTTTGTTCATGCTTTGATGCCCTTCCTCTCTTTTTTTCGTTCCCAATAATACTCTCATCTTCATTAATCTCGTCTACTTTTCCATATTGTTCATAATGAGACTTATCTTCTAAACATTTATATTACCCTAAAGAATCTAAAATGCAAGGAATAGCCTAATAAACACTTTCTTATTTATGTTATCCCAAAAACCCTAAAGTGCACGAATGATCCTCCATATTCATTGCTTTTTAATGTTGCCTTGGAAACCCTTAATTTCCTTAGATATTCTCCATATGCTTTTTTTTAATATGCTACTTTTAAAATCATAAAGTGCAACAAATACACTCTAAATTACTTTTATTTTTATTGTAAGGAGAATATTTCACACTATTTGAAGAATATGAAAATAATTTACTTAGATTAACCTTGACCTCCTTCATCTCATTCACTTTAAAATTTGCCTCTCCATCTTTTTTTACTTTAAAAATTGCCTCCTCATCTTCCTTCACACATTTAACTCCTATATTTGAACTTGTGTATTGTACTTTCTCATCCCTTGTGTCATATTTTATTCTAATGGTTGATTCAAGTAAACTATAATGGCCTTTGCCATTTGATGATGGAGAGGGGTTTTTATTTCCACTTTATTAAGAGTGGAAACCCTTGATTTGATCTAACTTCTCCTATAATATGATTCCCTTGTTTCATATTAAGGTTTGCCTCATGTCCAAAATGTTCCATCTCTTTCTCCTTTATTTTCACTTTGCAATATCTTGCCATGTATCTGGTTTCATGACATTTATGACATCAAAATGCAATGTTTTCATAATCCACTTGTTGATCTCATTCTCTTGATTTAGATTTAATCCTAATGACCTACGATAAGGGTTTTGAAATATCCATGGCAACACATATTTGAGTGTATACAACATGCCTTCTCTCCATAGTAGTTGGCCCCTCTTGGATGAACATGACTAAAGTATGGTCAATATTCTTTAAAACCTCCTTATTGATGAGTTGATAAGGAAGTCCAAAAATCCTAATCCACATAAAAAACATTTTAATAGTCTCTATCTCCACCAAAAAATTCTCACTTAATGGTCTTAAATATAATGCATCTTTGCCCATAAACCAAGGACCTCCATCCATTATTTTATTCTTTATTTATGAACTAGAGAAGATAATGAGAAAAATTCCTTTCAACAAAAAAGTCATGGAGTAATTTGAATTCAATCCCCACTTCCACTTGATCCAATTTTGAATCTCACAAAATCTAGCTAGTATCCACGAAACTTACATATCAACCCTCTACCCTCTGGTTTTAAGAACCATTATATCATGCTCAATCATCTCATCCTTAATAATCACTTCTATTGTTGTCTTTGCTACTTAGATAGGATTTCCATAGATTTTCTCTTCCTCTTATTGCTAACTAGGCATCAATACTTCCAACTATGACATCTTTACTTCCAGTTAGGATTTTCAAAAATGACTTTCTTTCCATTTTACCTAGATTCTCTTCACATGAATCCTCTAGTTCTTGAGTTTCTCCTAAGATCTAGAACAAGAAGAATTGGCACTTGCTCCTTGTTCACACTTTGCTTCGCGCTTCCTGCTCACACTTCCTACTTGCTCCCAACTCGATAGTGTATTAAGGTCATAACCGTTTATACCCATTTCTTATTAATAGGTAATTAATAAAATAGATTAGATAATAAGGGGATAACATTAGGATATAATAGAAAAATATTACAAGATATATAATAAGCTAGCGGTTAGGTTCATTACTTGTCCCCTCTTCTTGAAAAAACTTCAACCTCAAACAAAATTGAAATGATAATTAATATCTTATTTTTTTATTTGATTCCTTATAGGATACCTCAAGACAAAATTTCAAACAAATATGAAAAATGTTCAGGAATTAAGGTTTAATATGTCATGCACTATCATAGTTATTCCTGTTAAAAAATATCTTCATAAGAAAAATTTTAAGTTTGTAAAAAATATATACATTTCAATATTACTTAAGACAATATTTTTTGTGCATGATCACAAAATGTATTTATGTTTATTATAATTAGTTGTATTTTTTTTTGTTTGAGAAAAAGGGGTTGTAAGGAGGTCCCCCACCCTTGACAAATCACAACTCTCTTTTAGAGCTTGAAAGTTTACAAGCAAATTCAATTCTTATCTCAAGTGAGTTGCTATAGCTATATACTTACATTCTTTTTTTTATAAAAAAGTTTGATTTCTTTATTTCATCTTTTGGATCTTCTTCAATTTTCTTTGTAAATATAGATATTCAAAATTCAACATCCTTATTCTTGATATTTTCTTGCAGCAACCTTCCCAATACCAAAACTCCACCTCTACTGTCTATGCATTATATCTTAGCAGAGTAATATTTCCAAAACTTTACGTTATCATAGTTTGTTTTACCAACTTTGGACTATTAGTTTATTTCTTGATGCATAAGCACGACCGCACAAACTATAATAAAAAGTTTAACAATTTCAAAAAGTTGAAAGTTCATGTTTAAATCTTATAAAGAGATATATGCATAATAACTATACTATGGGTCATTATATAATACAAATGGAATTCATTTTAATCCCAAATAACCAATTTAAAAAACATTTAATCATTCTAATGAGTTATAAAATGAATCCCATTCATACTATAATGGCATTTTAACAAATTGTAATGGTATTATTTTAATAAATAGTTTAGCAATCTCAAAAAGTTGAAAGTTTCAATCCATATTTTGTCTCATAATCCAACCAACAACTCAAATAATCCATTCAACCATGAAGTCCATTTGATATCATATTTTTCTGGTCAACATATAAAACTTCTACTCGCTTTACAAAATCATAGTATGCTTTACCAAATTTGAACTGTTAGTTTCCTCTAATGCATTGATCTATAATTGGATCCCCTAAAACCTTTTGTAGTCCTTTGTTAGGAACCTTCTCATTAAAATCAACGCATTCACAAAAATATTGCAATAAAACATAAATGCATGAAACACAAGATATTACAATATGAAATATAAGTGCAAAAATGAAATAATATCACAAAATAACATAGGATCATAGGCCACTTTGAGGGGGCAACCTCCTTCAATGCTTTCATTCAATTATGCAAAAATATACATTCATTCATGCCCATTGCATTTTTAAAGACTTCATCTACCACCTAACTCTCAAGGTTGGCTTACATGCAAAATGCTACCCGAGCTAGAATTTCTTACCTACAAAACAATTACATTCTTGATAACAATTACATATAAGAGATCCACTTGTCTAGGCACTTCTAGAGCCACAACTATTACAAAATATTATCATGGATTTCCCCCATGTTCAACAAGGGTTATTACATCATAGTGTTAAGATGGGGTCTTAACATGCCCTTCCCCTACAAAAAAAATTGTCCTCAAAGCTAAAGATGAGGAAAGTGTTGTTGGATCTATTGAAGAGGTTCCCACATAGCATCTTCAGGTTGTAAGCCATACCATTGGATAAGAACATCAATGATGACACGTCAATGAAGGGTACGCATTATGCGGTCTAGAATGCATTCAGGTTCAAGAATGATGGAACCTTCATCATGCAACTCTGGAAGTGTAGACTGCACTAGAATCTTATTGCCAACAACTTGCTTGAGAGAAGATACATGGAAGACTGAATGAATTTTGGAACTAGCTGGAAGGGCTAGTTTGTATGTTGTTGACTTAATCCTTTGCAACACCTAATAAGGACCATACTATTTTACGATAAGTTTTTGACAACCATGAAGCTAGAGAGAGGACTATTTATATGGTTGTAAGCGAAGAAAAACCATGTCTCCAATGTTAAAGCTATGTTCAGTGTGGTGTTGATCAACTTATTGTTTTATACGATTTTGAGCCGAGTCTAGATTGACCTTGAGTTAGCAAAGAATGGAAGCACGCTGACAGAGAGTGGAATCCACAACTTGAACCTTGTAACTGCCTGGAATGTGAGAAGATAGCGTTGGTGGAGGTTGATCATAGACTGCTTCAAATGGACTCACCTTAGTGCCAATGTGATATGTTGTGTTATACCACCATTTGGCCAAAGAAAGCCACTTGGCCCATTGTGTAGTATGTTTAGAGGTGAAGCAACAAAGGTTTATTTTAAGCATTTATTCACAAATTCAGTTTGGCCATCACTTTGAGGATGATAGGCCACACTCATCTTGAGTTGTGTTCCCTGCAACTTGAACAATTCCTGCCAAAAATGACTGGTGAAGGTAGGATCCCTATCAGAGACAATGGATTTAGGCATTCCATGGAGATGAAATATGGAGTCTAGGAAAATTTGACCAACAACGAATGCGGTGTATGGATGGGATAGGGAACAAAAATGAGCATACTTTGTAAGACGATCCATCATCACCAAAATAATCGATTTTCCTCCCAATTTAGGTAACCCTTAAATAAAATTTATAAAGATATCTATCTAAACTTGTTCAATAATCGACAAGGGTTGAAGGGTACCAAGGGAACTCACATTTTCACCTTTCATATGTTGGTAGCGATCACATTCAACCACAAAAGTATATATATCAATTTTTATTTCCCTCGAGAAAAAGATACGCTTGGTCCTTGTACAAGTTTTGAGAAACCTTGAATGGCCAATTGTTGGAGAGGCATGCATCTCTTGTAGGATTAGATCCTATATTTGTGACTGATGGAGCACAACAAGATGGTCATGGTACTATAAATCTTGACCATCCCAAGTATATCCAAGGCATGAATGAGGATCTGCTTGAAGTTTACAAATGAAAGTTTGCAAAGAGAGGTCTTTGATCAGTTCCTCGTGGAGTTGATGATATCATTGTGGTGTGGATATAGCATGTAGCATTATCTGTTCTTCATGTAGTCGAGACAACGCTTTTGCCACCACGTTCTCCATACCCTTCTTATAGTTGATGTCATAGTCATAACCCAACAATTTAAAAACCCATTTTTGTTGTTTTGGTGCGGCCACCCTTTGTTCTAAGAAATATTTGAGACTTTGATGATCATTTTTGATGGAAAAATATCGCCCAATGAGATACAGTCACCAATGACTAGCCGCATGTAAACTGGCAACAATTTCCTTCTTATAAGTTGACTTGCTCAAATTCTTGCTTGAGATTGCTTTGCTAGTGAAGGCCAAAGGTCTGTATTCTTGCATTAAAACCGCTTCAATGCCATTTCCATATGCATCAATTTCATTGATAAATGGTTTCAAGATATTAGGTATTGCTAACATGGGGCAGCAGTCATAGCGTGCTTCAAATTCACAAAAGCCATCTTTGCAGGTTCTGTCCACATGAAACATGTTTTCCTCAACACGGTTATCAAGGGAGTCGTTATTTCCCATAATTCTTCGCAAATTTCCAGTAATAGCCAGTGAGCCCCAAAAACCATGAAGTCCCTTTACGATATGAGGCTTAGGCCAATCTTGAACAACCTGAATTTTCTTGGGATCAACCTGAACTCCATCCTTAGTGACGATGTGACCCAAGTATTCAACCTCTTGTTGGCCAAAAGAACATTTGGACCTCTTTGCATAGAGTTGATTGTTAGACAAAAGTTTGAGTGCTTGATCTAAGTGCTAGAGATGCTATTCCCATGAACGGTTGTAAATCAATATATCATCAAAAAAGACAAATGAATTTGTGAAGGAAAGGGCAAAAATGGAGTTCATAAAACTCTAGAAGGTAGAAGGTGCATTGGTTAATCCAAATAGCATAACCAAGAATTCATAATGTCATTCATGAGTTTGAAAAACCATTTTTGGAATGTCCTCATCTTTAATTCGAATCCGATGACACCTTGGTCGCAAATCCAACTTAGAAAAGTATTAAGCCCCATGCAACTCATCAAGTAATTCATCAATCGTTGGAATAGGGAATTCATCTTTAATAAAGATATTATTGAGGTCTCGATAATCCACACACAAGTGCCAAGTGCCATCCTTTTTTCATACTAATAATATCGGAGAAGAATAGGGACTAACACTAGAATGGATAACCCGACAACACGAAGCTCTTGGACTATTTTCTCAATTTCAAATTTTTAAGCATAAGGATACCTGTAGGGACAGACATTTGGGGGAAGACTACCAGGAAAATGTTGAATGACATGGTCATGAGAGCGATGAGGAGGTAGTCCCTTGGGTTCCTCAAAAACTTGAGCATATTTGTTCAATAAACCTTGCAATTGCATTGGATGGCCCTTTTTCCCTTCCTCGAAAGCATCGATAGCAAAAATTTGTGCCACCACTTCATGAGAGAATTTTTTTAACAACTTTTCCATCTTATGGGTAGAAATAAATTGAGCCATGCCAAATTTCATGACACGTAAAGTATATTTGGTCCCCTCTTGACTAAACTTCATCCACAACTAAAAAAATCCCATAAAACTAGACCTAACATCCGCAACCATTGTGCTCCCAAAACTATATCACACCCACCTAATGGTAGGGCAAACATGTCTATCTTGAGATTATATTCTCCAATTTGGAGTTTGACATTACAACATTTTCCTTTGCATGGTAGGGTGCCTCTATTAGCAATCATGAATTGAAAGGAATTTCATGTAGTAATATAACACTTTCCTTGTTTGACTACACATGGATCAATAAAATTGTGTTGCCAGAGTCAATAAGAATGATGACCCTTTGTCCTTTGAAGTAGCCAATTACTTTCATTGTTTGGGGAGTTGATACTCCTCCTAAAGCATGCACTGATATTTTCGGTTGGGATTCCTCTGGAACTTCGGTCTACACACTTGTGCCTTAGGGAATACTTTTATCACAATTATAGCATAACCCTTGGGCTTTTCTATTCTCCATTTCTTCATGAGTCAGTTTTTTGATGGTGGGAGATTTAGTGGTAGGACTTGTCATAGGCTTGGATGAAAAAGGTGGCCAAGATTGAGAAAATTTAGAAGTGCATCCTTGAGTCTTGAATTTGTCTTCTGCCATTCTATCCAAATTCATTGCCTGTTATAAGGTTTAGGGTCTCAACATTTTAACCTCTGCTCTAATGTCATCCTTCAAACCACTCACAAAACAACTTTGAAAGAATTCGACATTTAAACTAGTGGTATGATTGGCAAGTTTTTCAAATTGAGTTAGATACTCATGAACAATTGAAGTTTGTCTAAGTTTAGAAAGAGCTCCTA
This sequence comes from Wollemia nobilis, assembly GCA_028583015.1. Lineage (NCBI taxonomy): Eukaryota > Viridiplantae > Streptophyta > Pinopsida > Araucariales > Araucariaceae > Wollemia > Wollemia nobilis. Next base: position 1,891,791 of record JAQPPZ010001920.1, read on the forward strand.
TAAAATCTTCAAACTCACTAGGACCAAAGCGAGTGAGTAGATGTTGCTCAAATTCTTGCCAAGAAAGGTCAAGTTCGGCCTTCCTAAGCCACTAAAACCAATGTAGTACATCTGATTCAAAATTGAAAGAGGTAATTATCAAACGCATGTAGCCTGGGCAGTATGAAGACTAAAATATTGTCCTGCCTTACAGATCCACCCCTCAGGATATTTCCCATCAAATATTGGGAAGTCTAGTTTGGGCAAATTAAATCCATTGGTATCAAGTGCATTTCGTTGGTGTCGACTCATACCTGTAACCTATTGATCCTGATGACCCAATCTATCTTGTGAGCGGGAATCAATAGAAAGACGACTATCCAATTCTACCTTCATTTCCCTTTGTGTCTTGGTGACCACATTCATGGAATCGTGATTTTTTTTAGTTGTCTTTATCTCTTTTAAGTTGTTGAATAATTGGGACCCTAATTGTTTGCCCATTTAATCCACTTGTTTAGCAATATGTGACTCTAATTATTGTTGCTAAGTACCTGAGGCCATGTTCTAAGAGTCATGACCTGTTGTTAATTCTTACTAAAAATAAAAAAATTGATTTCAAGGGTTAATATTTTTAGTAAGGATCCCGAAAAGTGTTTTGAGTGTTATATATCAAAATGATCAGCTTGAGAAGGCAGTCGTAATGAGCTATATACCACAACACCCCAAACTCTTTTTTTAGTATTGTTTTGTTACCAAGGTTGCTGGTGTTGTCGATTTTCCTCTTTGAGGCTTGGTTTAGAAAATAGGTTTTGTGTCGACCAACCTCTTATGATACGCTATACTATATGTTTTGACTACTGATCAATCTTGACACTGTTCTATCATTTGTCTGGTCTGACTCTGTCATGGTGATTCTCTATCTTTTTTAAATTTTGACTATCATAGGTAATTGTTACTAACACTGACAATTGATGACCCTGTACTGACTATTATTGAATAAATATCCCAATTGTTACTGATATCGTCCATCTGTTCCCATTATTTCTGACTTTGGTGGTTTATGTTCCGAGTGTTATGTTCTTTTGTAATTTATTTTGACTATTTTCATGCATTTTTTTTGGAATAGGGATGTCTTCTTCGTATGCTTAATTTTTGTGGTAAGGTTATGGTGATAGGTTCAATATTCATAAAACAAGATTTTTGTTGTAGGTTTGATATTCAACACAACAGGGTATTCTAAGCTAGGGTGTATGTACTGCCCATAGGCCCTCTATTATACTACAGTGACAAACGATAGTGCTCGACTAGTATTTTAGGCCACTACTCAAGGAGGATTCCATGCATACCCTTGAGCACACTACCTACCTCTTTGTACTCTGTAAAGGAGGGTGATATTTCTGGATGTTGTGACCGATGTACTATGGATAATACAAGGTTGAAAATCTTCCTAAGGGTTAAAGGTCTCCCAAAGATATGTGGGAGCTCAATTCGTAGACATGTGTTGTTTGAGGCTTGGGTATTGGAGCTTGTTTGTCTCTCACTTCACTCTTTTGAGGGCTGGTCCACCAGCTCATCTTCATTTTAGAATAGAGAGCCATAACAATGATTTGAGCAACTTGAGAGCCTCGTTCTTTGGATGTGCCTCTATATTTAAAAAGAGTGCATGGCATTGAGGCCAATCAACAATGATTTCCTTGCCCTTTTGAAAATAATGCTCTGCTAGTCCTAGGGTTCAAGAAGCCCTCAACTTTTTAAATTAAGAGAGAGGCTTTGACTTTGTCTTTAAAAAATGCACTAAGGCATAGATGATAGATTTTAGAAAGGCTCCCCATCAGCTTTATCAAGTTCTATCGGGGCACGACTCTTTAATAACCCCTTTGATTTAGGCAACATCGATCTTGAATGAAATAGTATCAATATTTCATTTTTGAGGAAGATGCTTTACAGACAATCTAGCTTAGCCAATAATGATAGCTCCATGATATTCTAAAACCCTCGACATAACCTAAATAACTAATGCAAAAAACAAAGGCTAGATTTTATTTTTTGAAATAAGAAAACTAGCAAAAAAACACAAAGTTTTATACCTAACAGTCGAAATGGCAGAAACTGTCACAGTTGCAACAAAACACAGCCCTAGAAAGTGCTCTAATACCACATGTTAGGAACCTTTTCATTAAAATCAACACATTCACAAAAATATTGCAATAAAACATAAATGCATGAAACACAAGATATTGCAATATAAAATATAAGTGCAAAAATGAAACAATCTCACCAAATAACATAGGATCGTAGGCCACTTCAAGGGGCAATTTCCTTCAATGCTTTCATTCAATTATGCAAAAAGATACATTCATTTCTGCCCCTCATAGTTTTAAAGACTTCATCTACCACCTAACTCTCAAGGTTGGTTTATATGCAAAATGCCACCCGAGCTAGAATCTCCTACCTACAAAACATTTACATTCTTGATAACAATTACATATAATGGTGCCACTTGTCTAGGCACTTCTAGAGCCACAACTATTACAAAATATTACAAAACATTATCATGGGTGTCCCCTACGTTCAACAAGGGTTATTACATCATAATGTTAGGATGGGGTCCTAACACCCTCTAGAACATTATTATGAAATTGCTCCATTTAGATTTTTCTTGTTAGCTTCAACTAAACTTTTACTACTTCCTCTAACCATGGAAAAGAGACTTTAACTCCATGATCCTCTATTACAACCCCTCTATTAGCTAGCCTATTTGCATATTTAAAACATTATAATATATGAATATAGAAGTTAAAACATTCCAATCTCATCATATCTTGTTTATTAGAAGTTGTCCCCAACGTCTACAATATTGTAAGAGTTGACTCAAAGAACTATTTGGCTTTGTGGCCTATCAAGTAATAATAATAATAATAATTATTATTATTATTATTATTTATAGAAAAGAAGACCAACAAAAAGGATAATATTTTGAAGAAAAAAAGAAAATAGCTTGGGGCAACAAATTGAACAACAGAGCAGGGTATTGCAACCAGTCTTAACTTGAGGCTTAACAAAATACTTAGCAAGGGTGGATCCTAAGAAAACAAGGAGGCATTTCGAGACCTCAATGAGATTCTGGTATCAAATGATATGAACCTGCAGTACAACTAGAAATTACACTGGATGATGCAAGAAGACCCAATAGGGAATAATTTAAGTTTGTTTAAAAGCGTTAACAAATTATCATGGAGAAGACATCTTATGTGGATAAGGGTGGTTTATTCTTGTGGATATTTGAGGTAGAGATGTTTTATTCACCTGAATTTAGATTTTGAGGTTTTATTGTGAACACATTGTTAGTGGTCAAATTTTGAACTGCACATATTCTATTTGTGTTGGTAAGTGAGAGTGTATCTAGTAGTCTCAGCAATGTCAACTATGCATTATCATATACAACAATACCATTGGCAAGTGGAAAATGTTTATATCCTTCACTCCTGCTACTTTTAGAAGGAAAGGACCAATCCATTGGGGAAATGGGAGATGAGAAAGCATCAGGTGAAGAGTCTACCTCATCACTGTCTACCGTATTTTCAACATTGGCACTGCATTTCCTAGAAACTTCTCTCTTTCTTGGACTACTTCATATAAAGCAAAAAGGGACAATCCCTTTCTCTAATGGAATTATGTTGATCGAGAATGATGATGAAATTAGTGTTCACATTGATAGGGAGATTCAGTTGTTTCTTAGTATCTCAAAATGCCTTTTACAGAGAAATGTTGCAGATAATTGATTGATAGGATTTCCAGTGTTTCGGCCAATCTGAAGCTAAAAGCACTTGAATATGAGAATTAAATACATGCCAATATCATGATCTTTCTTTCCATCAAAGAATATTAATGGGTATGGTGTTGTAAAACTCTCCATTGTCCTGATCCAATATCTCTCAATTTCAAGTATTACCACACACGAGCACCTAACATCCAATATCTAGCATCAACTTAGACTATTTTGCTATCAAATACACAAAAATGCCAAATAGGTTTTCAACTCTAAGACATTAGAGAACATCAAAATTACACATGTTAGTCTTGCACGAACCTCAATTTCATTATACAACCATCTAATTGAGCTAAAGTCGTACCAAATTTAAAAAGAGGTTGTGATAACATGCCTCAAGACACAATTTGAATGGAAAAATTTCAGCAAAGGATGGTTGTCATGTCTAATTTGTTTGTAGCTTCGAAAAAGACAACATTTAAGCACTTTGATAAGAAAGCTATGATGCAACGAAACAATTTTTGAAAACCTTGTTGAATGTCATGCCATGGCTACGACACCAAGAACCCCTATAATCATCATGTATGTGCTAGAGCCAAGCATGTCTTCCATTGTATTGCAAGGCCTTTACCCCATCTACCTCATGGAACTTCGAGTGGGATGAGTCCATTCTAGGCGGGTCCTCTATGACACCTTCTATGTAGAGCTTTTCAACATCTCTAGAACCATGTCCTTGCTTGAAGATGCTAGTCTCACTGTTGGCTTAAATATACAATCCAACCACTTTCGGCTCCACCCTCATGGCCATGCAAAGGCTATTACCCCAAGAGACCCAAGGTGGCTATCAAAGAGCCCTATTTCAAGCGCATTGAAGATGGAAACCTTGTTGTTTATGTAGTGCAACCTGCCAATATAGAGAGGGCTAGTAAATTTCTAGAGTAGGAGCAACAACAAAGTCTCCTCCTGGTGGATTTGGAGGAGAAGATGAAGAGTTTTAACGAGCAATACTTGCACGACACCATCGACGACTATACAAAATGCATTGACATAACACTTGCCAAGAAAAAGGAATGTGACATGATGCTTCAACATATATATTCCAATCGAGCGAGGACATGGTTGGAAAGGGGCAATTTTGAGTGCGTGCATGAGGATTTGAGAAAAGGGCAAATTCAATCCATAGCATCTTAAAACCCTCTGCATAAAAGGGTGTGTGCTACATGGCTTAGACATCATGTCGATTCATGTGAAGTCTTGCAGAAAGCCTTTGAGATTGTCTCCAATAACATGGGTGTCGCAGTCACTTTGTGCTAGGTAAAGACGCTCTTTGCATATGACATTTTAGAATTCTTGCTTATCGATGGTGGCGATGGACTTTGTAGGCAACATGGAGAATAAAATGACTAAAGACATATGGGGTAGGGGTAGGGGTTTGTGTGTGACAACACATTTCAATACCAAGTATTTGCTTGTGAGTAGCATTGTTGCTTTTTTCACTATCACGACAACAAGGAAGCCATTGACATCTGGAACAAATTAAACAAGGCTTTGCAAGATGAGCTTGCTATCACTTTTGTCAATGCAATAAAGAAATCTCAATCCTATGTTATAGTTGATGGAAACACTGCAAAATCTACTAGGTTTACGATAAACCTAAATATAGATTTTGACATGCAAACCTTAAAGATCAATTTCAAGTCATGCCCAAAAATGATCAGCATACTGGTAACATTAAATGCAACGCCATGAACATCAAAGCAATGAAAGTTTCCTTTGAAAAATAAATTCACAGTGGAATCCTCCAAAAAAATAAAAAATTGAGGAATTCATAAGCTTAAAAGGCCTCCATGCAACATTGTATGCTTGCGCATTAAGCTGAGATAAAAAAAAAAGGGCCAAATAGGGCATCATTCAAAAGGGCGAGAAGAGGAGAATATTTTGAGTGTTGTGATCTATGACCTCCATATTATTCAACTGAGCTTGAAGCTTGCCTTTTGCATGTCCAAAGGAATCTTTGGCACATAATATCATTATTATGGGAAAATTGTAATGGAAAGCTTATTAAACAAAATCAATAGTTAGAGATAAATAAAACAAAATCATGGTCATATTTGACCTTATCGTCCTATCACAATGTGGCATAGTTTCATTGGTTTCAATACTAACAAATTGAGCATTAAATCTGTGGAAGGACCCCACTAGGTATTTATAACACCAACATGCACTAAATTTGAATGTCAATAACAAAAAATAAAAATACAAACTGAGGAGCAAATGAGAGAATGTATCTATCAAATTAATGGTTTACAATGTTCATTGTAACGGATTAAATAAATGTACAAGGATAAAGATGTACTTGAAGGTTAAGGCTACAAAGCACATAAAAAACATACTAATTAGAAAGAAAGGTTCTCATTTAAAAAGTACACATATGCTAATTATTTACATGAACAAAAAGCATGTTATAAATAATTAAAACATTATAATATACGAATATATAAGCTAAAACATTATGATCTTATAATTTTCCTTCGTATTGGAGGCCTATAGAATTCAACTCTTGATGAGATAACATTTAATATATATATTTGGATAGATAGGGGAGTTGGTTATGAGATGACATTTAATATTACTATGAATTGAATTTCAATTAAAAAATCTTAAATCCCTTTTATCACTATCCTCGGCACTACTGGTAAAACCATGCAAACTATTTTAACCTCTTTTTTTTGTGGGGGAATGTGGAAGAGAAAATGGATGATGAATGTTGCTTTTAAACAAGGATATAGATCAATTAGTTGATACAAACTTTAACCCAAAGTTTAAGATTTAGTTTGAATGCCATGGTTGTTTATGCCATGTAGCTCGAAGATGGGTAAGTTGGTGGCTCCAATAAACATGCCATATGCTTATTAAACTTAAATCTTTAATAGTTGACGGGATTAAAGCTTGGTCATAAGATCTTTTACCTTGGGATACCTAGCCAAAATGACCTAGGCTTTGTACTTATGCCATGTGGAGGATTGTGAAGCTCACTCGCACACTATTCAACATGTGCAAAATGAAGCTTAAAAAATCCTCTTGAGATCCAATGACAAATAGAAGCTTCCTACAATACTGCATGACCTTCCTTAAGTGGAGACTAGCTTACATGTTACAATTGTGAATCCATTACAAGCTTAATGGGTAAGTCAGAGACTTTTGGCACGCAAACGAGCTAGTGTATTTTCATTACTCAAGCTATATTATGCATGTTGCCAGCTAGGAGGCTTTCTCCACTACAAAAGAACTTGTAAACACCATGCATACTATTTTTGGAACCCTAGAACTTGGTTTCGCAAATCTACCTAAATTATTGACATAGAAAACATACATGGCTTTCCATCGAGGGAATCTACAATATTCACATATAAATTCCATGCGCCCCCTCCATCTAGCATTAGGTGTTGGTTGGGTCAATAAGCAACTAAAACTTTTATGGTCAGTCATTGACCAATCAAGTAATGTCTTGACATTTGCAAGGTGTGCACCCCCTCCATCTAGTTGGGTCAATAAGCAACTAAAACTTTTATGGTCGACCATTGACCAATCAAGTAATGTCTTGACATTTGCAAGGTGTGGATCACCACTGCTAACCCCAAATCATGCATGGGGTGGTTGAGTTCATGATCCTTAAGCTTTCTAAATTTTTATGCAATAACCTTGCCTTCTTGCATTAATACTTCTAACCATAGTTGAGAAACTCGGACTCAACACAGACTCGACACACAGACTCGACAAGACCCAATCCGGACTCAAACTCGACAAGACCAAAACTTGTCAAAAAAAAAAACTCGCCAAGTCGAACCTAGTGACTCGGCAAGGCCAACTCGATAACTATGCTTCTAATCTTATAAGGAAGTAGCTATAAATATCAAGAGATCCTTATCTGGAACCCTGGTACAATGGTAAATATCTCATTTAACCATGGTTACTAGATTCGTTCAAAGTGGGCCCACGCTTGGTCTGGTTTGGACTTTTCGGCCTAAGTGAACTAGTCCAGCTTGGCTTAGGCCTCATTTTAATTTTTCAAAATTTACATAAAATTTGTAACTTTTTAATCATATTGAAATAGGAAAATAATGCTTACAAACAACACATATAGGCCCAAAACCTAACACACAACTCATCCTAACTTGAATCTCTACCTTGGATCTCAATGCATACTACACTGCTACTTTATAGTAACGGGGAATGTTTTGGGCATTGGGCATCAACGGTGAACACAGGGAAATGTCGACACATGAATTTCAATGTTATTGGATTTTGTGGCTAATGGATTTTTTGTGGGACATATTTTATTATTTCTCATATTTTGTATTGTGTTTGTCTGCGTGCGTATTATTTTAATTTTTGTATTTTCCTTGTACTGAACCAGAACCTATTTTTAAATCTTGAACTTCTGATTTTTTTTTTAGCCATTCATTTGAACAGAAGTTTCCAAACAATCTAACTATGCTTTTAACTAGCTATTCCAAAGAGGCCAAACTGTAGCCATTCTTAAATTACTTTCTCTTCTAGGAAGGAGTGGTTTTTGATCCCCTGCTGAGGGGCTTGCCACTGACATCCTTCCTAAGGGTGAAGGCTGCCTTGACTTAAGCTTTCAAATGTACTGCTTGTCATCGTTGTGCTTAGGGGTCACAAGGACCTCTTACTACAACGTAAGTTCAGTATCTCCCTATACTGAATTGCCTGATCATGTTTACATCCTCTCCTACCTTCAAGGCTTCCATCTTAAGTCTCCCATCCAGCAATGATTATGAGATTGTTGACCAAATCTGCATTTCATGTCAAAATTGTTAGACTGCACTCAAAACTAATAAAATTTAGCTTTGCCAACATATATGGCAACATAAAAGGGACTTAACTCCCCTGACTATGCTTTGTTATACCGACTTTGTTGTACACAATGGAAAAATTGGAATGAGAACCTCTGACCGATTACCCAGTTTGTTCGTCTGGCAATCCTTCCAATTGCATTTTGTCCAAGGTGTACACAAAAATCATTTAAAATTGAATGAGACACATTGCAAAGGGAAGTAAAATTCAGGCACGAAAATTGTTTTAAGACTTACAGAAGAGGCATTACTTATTAGCTGCCAAAGGAAAATCTCCTGTATAAGCTGTTGATAATTAAACTGAGCAGCTGATTAATTTCAGTCTGCAAATACAAGGTTTTGGCCTGCCCTCCTTCCATGTTGCCATGTTGCCAGTTGCCATTTGCCATTTGCCATTTTCGAATACAATACTGTATGTGTCTGAGTCAACTATAGAACTTATGTAAAATACTTGCTTTTCCAATTTCATGGCTTGAATTAATAAAATGGAAGTAGATGCAAACCTAAACGCACAAGGTATGAAAAGATAGATTGACAATTCTAAGTGTAATTATCTGCAAGCCTTCTCAGGAGGACAAATATAGAGACCTACCAGTGCTTTACATTAACAGTGCGAGAGAGAATAACTGTCTGTTGCTTCCTCCTCCTTATGGGCTGTTTTTTCAAGTGTGTATTTTGGCATAGGGACAACCTTTGGATACAATTTGAGGATTTACATCCAATTTTCTTGTGCACATAGCCTACTTGAGCATCCATTTTTTACCTGAGCTGTTGGTGTTCTTTGAGAATAGTATAATCAGCTTTATGGAGATAGTGTGCTAGAAGCAATTTGGAAAAAGAATGAGAAATATGTATCATTGAGATGCTTGTTTGGCATGATCAGTCATTATTCCATATGAGATACGCCTTCTGAAAATAATTTGAAATGTGTTTATGCATACCGATAGCGAGAAATATGTTCTTTCAATGTTGTCTTCGCTGATATTAGTATTGATTTTTATGTTAATGTTTACAGGTGGTTCCTAATACAAAGCTGCAAAACATGTTGCAAAACCCTTTTATGATGTCAAATATCTGAAAATTCCAAGTTTAAATTTTAAATGCTACCTATTCTTAAATTGGAAACTTTATAAGAGAGTTTAAATTATTTTCTAAAAAAGTTTAACATATATTGGTAATACATAAACTTACCCATTCAGAATGAGGATTAGTATTGAATCTCGATTACTGCCTCTGTAATTCGTTATCACTAAGCTATTTGATAAGCACTTGTGCCAACAATTCTATTAAAGAATATATAAAAATCATTTTATTACGTCTTTGAATGTTTTGTAAATTTTTTTCCTCTATAGATGTCAAAAGTTTACTAATGTCAACCATCTCTTCTTCTTTTTGTTTTTAGAATAATTTTCTTCAAATTCACTTCTCCTTATTTTAAGTCCATGATATTCTAAACTATATTGCAGTTTATGAGTTCTTGTGAAATGACTTATTATCTTTATATATAGCAGAAATTTTTTATTGGTTTTGACCTTTCCAAACATAGGATATCCACCATTCCAAATGAATTCAAAATGATTTGTTAATTTATAGTTATTAATTAGTTTTTGAATGATTTGAGGTACATCTTACTTTTAAGCATGTTAAAATATTAAATAATCTTCTAAAAGATTTGCATAAGCCCTTAACATGACGAATATTTGGAACATGGGGGGTGCCAATGCAAGTTGAGATTAGTTGACATCATTGTTTGATCTGCATCTGATGGATGCCCATCTTGATCAGTGGCATGGACACTATTTTGAAGGGATCAGAAATGCAATCTATGGCTGTACAAGAATAAATTTCATAGGATGTGTGTTTTCCTGAATGAGTAGAACACTCGAGTTTTCCAATGGATGAGTTTATTGACCAAATTCTATCTTCTTCATGGGGTGAAATGGGTGATGCTGATAGATCCTCTTTGGACAGTAGTGCTGGAGGGCCTGCAAATTGCTTGTCTGGTCCTAGGGTCTCAACAATGACAAATATGCCATTGAGTCGTGCAAACCTAGAAGGTCAAGCTCAAAGTAATAATGTTCAGAACAGCAGTTCTAATGATATTGCTGATGGAAACACATCTTATGTTCTAAACAGGAGTTAGTGAATAGTCAAATGCAAAATCACCAAGACATACAGAAACCTGTTATTTTATCTCCTACAGCACGAGGCCCAAAACGATAGCAAGACCCCAGTGGCTGGCAATATACAAGGTCATGAAAGCCAAGAAAGTTCACATCTCACATTACAGAGACACAGTGTCTAACACTACTGGAGGATCCATTGCGTTGTAGTTGAATACAAGCGGTCCAGTTTCTCCACATGGAGCCTGGCCCCAAGGCTTACCTGTTGGGTCTGCAATAAAATCTGCTATAGCAATGCCCAATTCTGCTTAGGAAGAACTGCTGGCAGTGATGAATCTGGCACCCATTTATGCCATGTGGATGCTTATTCACCAGTTCTAATGCAATCACTTCGGTCTCAATCATGCATACCTGGTGTGTCACCTGTTCCTGGTGTTCTTGGGCAAGGAAAATTAAAATCAGTTGTTTTGCATAAAGAAGCAACAGAAAGGGAAGGGCTTGCCCTGGCCAAAAGGCCTAGGGAGAAAGAAGAAATGATAGAAAGAGAAAAGAAATGTTCTACCAATGTAAGGAAAAAATAGTTCAATTTTAAATCTGCATGCAAATAGTAGGAGCTATGTTTAATTTGTGAACTGACTATTCCAAGTTTTCTAGCACTTTTTTTTTTTTTTTTTTGTTTATTTTACATGGTGGAATCGGTAGCCGCCACAATGATCCGGGCGTGCTGTCCGTCTTTTATGGCCGCCACAATGATCCGGGCGTGCTGTCCGTCTTTTATGGCCACCACAGTATTCTGCGTTGTCTGCCTCGGAAGCCGCCACACAGTACTCACGCAGTCCACCCCTATAACCACCATGCCACAATCATTTTAAACCTTTTACGCCGCTGAAAACACCAGGAAAGGGACAAGCATTCAGTCCGACAAGGCCCGAGATTTGAACCTTGGACCTCCTCCCCCCTTACGGGGTTTGGAAGAACCAATTGGTCTACACCTCGGACCTAGGTTTCTAGCACTTTTTAATTCATGCATAACTAGCTTTTAAATTTTGATTTTTCAATTTATTAATTTGGTTTGAATTTGTGTACATGTAGGGGCCAGACATTCTGTGATTAGTTTGTGCTAACCACTCAAATTGTCAACCAGGTTTCGATTTAAAAGGGGCATTGCTCTGTATGAGCCAATATCTTTCCTTGCATTTACTAAGTGGTTCCTTTCCTAAGAAAGCAGGAAAAACTTGGAAAATTTGGAAAGTAAAACATGTACTATGAAAAGAAATTCTAAAACTACACAGGCCTGTAGCTACTTTAACAGTTTTCTAGGTTGATTGCAGTCACACTACTCCTAACTAATGGCTGAAAAGAAAATAAACTAACTCCTAACCGATGGCTGAAAGGAATCCAAAATAAACTTAACTCCTAACTACCTATTTTTAATCTAAATCTAACAGAAGAGAGGTTTTATGGACTGTCCAGGTTTAGTGGGCCCTTGCTAAACCTGAAACAGTATAAAATCTCCTCCTCAATAGTTCCTAAATCTACCTCAGAGCATTAACATTAATTAAACATCATAACACAAAATTAAAGACTTCAAATGGAAAACAAAATATATTTTATTGCTTCAGAAAATCAGATTTTGTCATTACTGTAAATACTTAAGTGTATACAGCCATGACAGTCAAAGACTGAATTGAACACAAAACTAAAATCAGAATAAAGGACTACTATTTTTGATCCCTGAATACAATACTTGAGCTGGTATTTATACTGTGCCAGGCTCTTTATTTTAGAACAGACTTTACTAATTTTGCAAACTAAATTATAAATTTAAGGCAGGAATAAAGGTTCTTTTGTAGTCAGAATTAGAAAAGAAATCGTGACTGTTGCTAATCAATAGGAGAGGCAAAACATCTTTTATTGGTTGTTGCTAGTCAATAGGAGATGTGAGCTGTCTAACCATTTCTCATGCTATCATTACACAGATTCTACCCTCCTATATTATTGCTGATGTCATCAGGTCACATTTGGTTGAGTTGCTTAACTTGTATAGCCTCCCTAATTTCAGGAATAATTCCCTAAAATTTAGGAAGCTTTAGCTCCGTTTTTCTAGGAAATGCGTCCCGCAATTCTGAACTGGTTCCATACTTGTCCGGATTTATAGGAGTCCCTGTTTTTCTGGAACATGCCTGTAGCTGCAGGCCTTTCCGCAGTGCCTTTCGCAGTAAACTGGAAGTGACCTGTTTGAAATAACAAAACTCCAAAACAACAAAATGCATGGAAATATAGCAAATAACAATCATAAACATCACATTTACCTTTCACATCTAATCCATTATCATTCAAATGTAAAACATTCCATTTAAGCAAAAATTTTAAAATGTCCATAAAGTTCTTAAAAAATAATCAGTTTGGGTGTGAAAGTATGGCTAATGAATGTAACTCATCATTCTGCACGGGACTGTTTTGACTAATTATATCCAAGCACAAGTAGGTCAGAAACCACCAATTTTAAACGGGGGAACACAATCTCATCAGCAAGTATTTATGTTGACAACTTTCTACATAATTGCAATATGGGAGTAATATACGATATATGATTAGTACTAAAATTTTGTTTAAACATGCACTATTTTAATGCAATGCTGGTTTTAAATGCTGCAATCAGACCAAGAGAATTCTTCAAACCAGCATGGAAATCATTCTTGTATTTCTCAACCTTAATCAGGAGCAACTGCTGGCACCATTGTTAATGAGTTGCAAGGACGCGAGTGAGGGCTCGTCGAGGTCAAGCTACAGATCCACACAGTGTGTCTTTTTGCAATGGTTTACTTAACCATAAAGAGTTTTGGCAGCCATGAAAAAAAAAGTTTGCCTTTAGGATTGGGTGCCTTTCTGTTCAATGCCTGTTGATCTTGTAAAGGCATTAGTGCTGATTAGAATCTTTTTATTTGTAGCTACTAAGGGAAAGGATTGCATAAAAAATGAAGGCCTTGCAGGAGCTTGTTCCAAATTCCAATAAGGTATGATGAAGATATTAAATAATAAATACAAAATTGGCTTGAAAAAAGCCTTGGAGAAGCTTGTTCAAGACACTTTGAAGATGTTTTCCTAATGTCATGGGAGGTTAAGATATGATTCTTGTATTTTTGTTGTGAAACCATTTTTTTTGCAGATTTTTTCTTTCTTCTTGATAGTTACTTTTTTTTTCTCTCTCTCTTCTTTTGCATATTTAGTATTGGGAATGTTCTCTGTATTTTAAATAAAAACACTTAAATATGGATATTGCGTTCTCTTGGTCTGTTAAAATACCAAGTAAATCATTACAAAATCTTTAGGTGTATTTGATATATAATTTTTTTTTTTATCAAAATGAATGAGGGCATGCTTAGTCCATGAAGAGGAATCGGAGAAAGTAAATCTGACCAAATCTTATTGTCAAATGACCCATCAGAGCATACAAATTTGGACGAGAGATTGGTATGCACCACAGCTTTGTGTAACTCTGGATAGAATTTAGTGTCACACTTCAAATTTGTGCTTACTATCTTACATGTGCATCTAACAATAGTCCTATTGAACTCCTTTTATATGTGCTAATTTGCATTTTCATTTTTATGTAACACTTGCTTTTGTTTTTGTATACAGTTGTATTTGATGAGGTTGAAGCATGGTAGATCATATACTTTGAGCTTTTTAGTTTGAATTTCCTGCCCCCAAGTTTCTCTTTTTTAATGTTTGTGAATTGAGTTTCACTTGGAGCATCTTGAGAATTCCGTTGTCTACATTCTTTAAGATTGCATTTCTGCATTCTGATTTGCTTTTGTAGCATTTATAATATATGGCTTCTCCTTTCCTTTTCAAAATATTCATTTAAATTTGAAATATTAATTGAAAAATCAATAAACTCTATTGGGGCATCTATTAGTTAATCGTAGGCCTGAGTTTAAAGGGCTAATTTTACTTAGATTTTCAAAAAGAGATCTTATCTGTTATCTTGGTGGTTGGTGATCGAAGAGCTGCCCTTGAGCAATATTTGATGTTTTTTTAGCTAGGGAGTAATATGGTTTTAAAGGGAGTGGAGAATAATTTCCCTTTTTTTTAGAGCATATTTCATGTTGTAGAGTCCACTTGAGCTAATGGGTGCATTCTGGATATAAATATATATTCCCCCATGTAGGCTATGAAGTTATCAAGGTTAGGATGTATCTTATTTATATCAGGGGAAGAAAGCAGAATAGTTCAGAGTTCTGCCTATTGGCAGGGTTATCTGAGTATTTAATTCTCTAATATGACAAACAGAAACAAAACAGGACACAAAAGAAGAAAATGGGAATCATATTTGGAAGACTTTGCATGTTTATTTGAATAAGGTCTGAAATTTGTTGTGAACTGGTGAGCTTTACTCTTGTAGCACATTAGTGCTATGACTGCACGTAGAAGAGGTGCAATTTTTTTGTAGCACTTGCTAGGTTTTTTTGGACAAATAAAATAGTGATTGCATGCAACATCCACTCTGATGTCATTTTTCCCACTATTGTTGCAATCTTTTAGTATAAGGTAAAAATGTGTATAGAGTGAATGTCTAAGTGAAGTAAAGTAGTTTTTAATGTCCTTGAGGCCACATGAGACGATCCTCATAGAGGATGTTGTTTATCCAATATTTGTATACCCAATCAGAATCGGGTTATCGGAGCATAGTGTGCAACCCTACACCCAGCTGGATTCCATCCTTGGACCTCCTATTTAGAGTTCCAAGTCTTTACCATTAGGCCCACTCATGTTGTTGCAATGTCAGTGTAAATTTGCAATTTCAGTTATTTGAACTCAATATACATACGCCAACACAAAGGGGCTTAAACTTCAATTATAGGCATAGCATAAGCCATTTTTTACTTTTACAAAGAAATTGGTAGAATAGACTCATAGAAAGTGTACAACAGTAGCCATGTCCCCACCAAAGGAAAAGGGAAAATGAAAAGAAAAGAAAAGAAAACTCTTATTGGTTGAAAACACCATAGTTATGAGGATACAGATTCATATGCAGATATGGATAAAGCTGCGTTCTGGAGACCCTAGGCCATGACATGGTATAGATATCTCTCTCCATGCATGTAAATATGTGCTCTGGATGTTGAATTTCATATGCTCGTATTTGTGCATACACTTCGTGCTTATTATTCCAGCATATTATAATTGAAAACATTTGCTTTAGATGCTGATTTTTATATATCTGCTTGCCACACTCTTTCATGCTTATTATTCCAGCATTTTTCTTATTCACATTTGTGTCAGATACATAGTTCCAACGGTGGTGCCATTTTGACTGTAATACTCTCTATACATCTTGTTTGTGTTGTTCTTTCCTTTGCTAGCGTTACTGACACACAACAAAGTCTAAAATTTGCAATGGCTTCAGATGTATTTTAGTGTTTATGTAATTAGGACTTTGAATGGAATAAACAACTTTGTCACCATCTTGGTCTCTGTTAGATGCATCATTGCAAGCTTTACCTATAAGAAATAAGAAATTCTAAAGGAGATGCTCAAGTCTTCTCTAAAATTAAAAAATTGGCCAGTTTTACATCCATGCCAAGTTAACATGGTGGATAGTTATTTGACATGATAAATAGTTATTCTTATCACATACTTGATGGATGATTGGAAATGGCTTCAATATGATTCAGATACAACTGTGACTATCTAGATATGGTCTGGATACAACACCATTGTATCCAAGTGTATATGGCATGAGAACTTGAATGTAAGGGATAATGCATCCTAGTCATATTTGTATCAAGTATCCCTAATATGTACACAACAGCGGTACTCGGAAGTGTCCAGTGGTTTTGGAGGAAATGCGTCTACGTTTTGAATGTGCTTTTTTGGGGCATAGGGTAGTTTCACATTATAATTTTAATGCAGAAAACGTGACTTTGTTTCTGCCTTCTAGTATTATAGTGGCTAACTTGGGAGGTTAAAGAATGACAGATTGAAAGGGCACACACACTTTGTTGAGTGTATTTTGTCTGAATAATCACTAATAAATCAACATCCTCTATAAAAAGCTTCTAATTTCTTGTTTTCTTTGTGCACAGACAGATAAAGCATCCATGCTAGATGATATTATCGATTATGTCAAATTTCTACAGCTGCAAGTAAAGGTTGTGACTTCAATTCAACGGTATTTTAACCTTTACGTTTTGTGGTTATGGAACTAATCGTCATTTCTTAAGTTAAATTGTATCATGCAGGTTTTGAGCATGAGCAGGCTAGGTGGGGCAGGTGTAGTTGCACCTCTAATTGCTGATGTTCCATTTGAGGTATGCCTCTAATTGGTGATATTTTAGAAAATTCTTTTGAGTAACTTGAATATGTTTTATGCTTGTAGTTATATACGTAACTTGAGGAAGTGGCTTCGACCAGGATGATTCTGTTAGAAAAATACTAATGTAGTTAATGTTTCCTGTAGGGATCTGGTAGTCTAGTGCCAACAGCTTTGGGTCAAGCGGGTGGATTGTTGTCAGAGGATGGTCTAGCTTTTGAGAAAAAAGTTGCAAAGCTCATGGAGTCCAATACCATGGCTATGCATTATTTGCAAAATAAAGGACTCTGCCTGATGCCAATTGCATTGGCCAGTACCATATCAAGTTCAAGTGGAAAGCCTCTACTAGGAGCCAGGTGAATATTTGTTGTGGATGGTACCAATCATAGGCAAAGCTTAGGCACACAGCCTGCTTTTTTACCTGTTAATAATTGCTCACCAGGTGTTGGACTTGGAGCTCCTAGGTTGAGCAGTGATGACTATTTAAAGGAAAGTTCTGAGAAAAATGATGCATGAGAGGTAATTTCCTCTGATAATTCGAACGGTGTAACATTTGGAATTCCATCCAGTGTACACAAACTTAGGAATAAAGATTAAAAATGGTATTCCAGGCAAGGGTGAAAAACCATCAAGACTCGCTACAAGTAAGTTGCTTGCTCAACATGTTTTGGTAATATCTGGGTTGTTTTTGTTTCATTGCATGTTTTGTGCTTTCAAAAAGATCTTCTCTTACACAATCACTTCCTTAGCTGGTAGAGAACAACATGATTTGGTAATATCTTGGTTGTTTTTATTTTATTGCATGTTTAGTGCTTTCAAAGAGATCTGCTCTTACACAATCACTTCCTTAGCTGGAAGAGAACAGCTGCACTTACAAAAGCGTTTATAATTAACCATGACTTTCTAATCCTTTTATTTCTTCTAAAAAAAAGAATAAAGGAAAAAAATACAATATTTTCCATTCCATTTGGCTAGAAGGTGAATAGTGTGAGGAGGCCAATTTAGAACTTTATAGTGTTTGTTATATCAGAGAAGGAATAGTCAATATTGAGTTCAGTTTTGGGCAGCAGCGATGCCTTTAATAGCCCACGTTGTTATTTTGCTTCAGTCATACTTTTATCCCTCCATGTCATATCCAAAAGTGGGTTCCAAGGGAACTTTGGTTAGAAGGTGAATAGTGTGAAGGAGTAAGAAATTTATGAAATTGCACCGTCATTTATGAATGAATTTATGATTATGTTTTGTCTTGCACAATGTAATG
This sequence comes from Wollemia nobilis, assembly GCA_028583015.1. Classification (NCBI taxonomy): domain Eukaryota; kingdom Viridiplantae; phylum Streptophyta; class Pinopsida; order Araucariales; family Araucariaceae; genus Wollemia; species Wollemia nobilis. Next base: position 1,910,119 of record JAQPPZ010001920.1, read on the forward strand.
GTGTTCTCTTCATTTGCAGCAATCACTCGTGAAATCCGGTTTGAAAGGAATGGAAAAAACTTTTTTTTCTTTTTTTCCTTTATACTTTGTTTTCGAAAGAATTAAAAGGATTAGAAAGTCCTGGGTAATCATAAACTCTTTTGTAATTGAAGCTGTTCTCTTCCAGCTAAGGAAGTGATTGTGTAAGAGATCTTTTTGAAAGCACAAAACATGCAATAAAACAAAAACAACCAAGATATTACCAAATCATGTTGAGCTTACTTGTAGTGAGTCTTGATGGATGTTCACCCTTGCCTGGAATACCACTTTTAATCTTTATTCCTAAGTTTGTGTACACTGGATGGAATTCCAAATGTGACTCCGTTCGAATTATCCGAGAAAATTACCTCTCATGCATCATTTTTCTCAGAACTTTCCTTTAAATAGTCATCACTGCTCAACCTATGAGCTCCAAGTCCAACACCTGGTGAGCAACTATTAACAAGTAAAGAAGCAGGCTGGGTGCCTAAGCTTTGCCTATGATTGGTACCATCCACAACAAATGTTCACCTGGCTCCTAGCAAAGGCTTTCCACTTAAACTTGATATGGTACTGGCCAATGCAATTGGCATCAGGCAGAGTCCTTTATTTTGCAAATAATGCGTAGCCATGGTATTGGACTCCATGAGCTTTGAACTTTTTGCTCAAAAGCTAGACCATCCTCTGACAAAAATCCACCCGCTTGACCCAAAGCTGCTGGCACTAGACTACCAGATCCCTACAGGAAACATTAGCCAAACAATAACTACATTAGCATTTTTCTAAAAGAATCATCATGGTCCAGGCTATTTCCTCAAGTTACATATATAACTACAAGCATACAACATAATCAAGTTAATAAAAAGAATTTTCTAAAATATCACCAATTAGAGGCATACCTCAGATGGAACATCAGCAATTAGCACCTGCCCCACCTAGTCTGCTCATGCTCAAACCTATACAATTTAACTTCCATAATAAGAAGCAGGTTAGGTGCCTAAGATTTGCCTATGACCTGGCTCCTAGCAGAGGCTTTCCACTTGAACTTGATATGGCACTGGCCAGTGCAATCGGCATCAGACAGAGTCCTTTATTTTGCAATTACTGCATAGCCATGGTTATATTGGACTCCATGAGCTTTGCAACTTTTTACTCAAAAGCTAGACCATCCTCTGACAACAATCCATCAGATTGACCCAAAGCTGCTGGCACCAGACTACCAGATCCCTACATGAAACATTAGCCAAACAATAACTACATTAATATTTTTCTAAAAGAATCATCCTGGTCCATGCCATTTCCTCAAGTTACACATATAACTACAAGCATACAACATATTCAAGTTACTCAAAAGAATTTTCTGAAAAATCACCAATTAGAGGCATACCTCAGATGGAACATCAGGAATTAGAGGTGCAACTACACCTGCCCCACCTAGCCTGCTCATGCTCAAAACCTGCATGATACAATTTAACTTTAGAAATGACGATTACTTCCATAACCACAGAACAGGAAGGTTAAAATACCGTTGAATTGAAGTCACAACCTTTACTTGCAGCTGTAGAAATTCGACATAATTGATAATTTCATCTAGCATGGATGCTTTATCTGTCTGCACACAAAGAAAACAATAAATTAGAAACATTTTATAGAGGATGTTGATTTACTAGTGATTATTCAGACAAAACATATTCAACAAAATGTGTGCACCCTTTCAATTTGTCATTCTTTAACCTCCCAAGTTAGCCACTATAATACTATAAGGCAGAAACAAAGTCACGTTTTCTGCATTAAAATAATAATGTGAAACTGCTCTATGCCCAAAAAAAGCACATTCAAAAGGTAGACACATTTCCTCCAAAACCACTGGACACTTCCAAGTACCACTGTTTTATACATATTAGGGATATTTGCTACAAATATGACTAGGATGCATTATCCCTTACATTCAAGTTCTCATGCCATATACACTTGGATCCAATGGTGTTGTATCCAGGCCATATCTAGATAGTCACAGTTGTATCTGAATCGTTTTGAAGCCATATCCAATCATCAATCAAGTATGTTATAAGAATAACTATTTATCATGATCACTTTGCATGGATGTAAAACTGGCCAATTTTTTTTATTTTAGAGAATGTGACAACACAAAGTAGAGTCGAGATTACAAACTTACACCCCAGATGAGAGAGAAGGACATGGGAAGGAACCAGCAGCCTCACCTTAAGCAAAGAGTAAGGGTAAGGAGAAGACGCAGATCCCCTTAGAAGAAATAACCTGGACAATGCCGGCGGAGCAATCAAAGGATCATCAGCTGAAAACCACATTTCAAAACACAGGAGTGCAGTTTAATTTGCAGGTCCCTAGAATTGATAAAGACTTTTTCAAGTTGTACCTGCTGGAATCGATCCAAACGTATGATGCTAAAAGGAATAGAAGCAGAGTAATGCTTAGTGACAAGGAAGTACGGTTGTCATTCTCCCTGAACAGTTTTCAGATAGTATTTGGCTTGTCGACTTCCACAAGACCAGTGAAAAAGGAGGGAGTGTAGCCCTCCTGGTGCGGATTTTTGCCAAAAAAGTCACCAATCTCAGTTTGCAAGTGGCTCAGCTAACAAAGCATGGGAGCCACGGACTGAAAATGCAGCATCTCAAGTCAGACGAATTTCAGTGGGCAATGAATGTGATAATTTCCAGACTGTTTGGAGAACAAAGAGCCTCGGATATGCCCACTTGGCTCATACCATAAATGGAGGGAATCATTGATGGAGAACAATGTGACCATGCTACTTTTCTGTCGAACCATATTCAGAATTTTCTGATGCAATTTACAAAGAATTTTTTGATAGCTTTCCATGCCACTGCTATGACTCTGGATGCAGCGTTACATGAGAAGATTCAATTTCCAAGACTAAATCCCCCACATACCATTCCAAAATGTAGGCCTACCATTTTTCCATTGGGTGCATCTTGCCCCATTGATGAAAGTTGGAAAAGGTAGCTTTAGGAAAAAATAAGAGTCAATTGAAGAGAGAAGCACAAGAGGCATTAGAGGACGAGGAAGACGAGACGGATGCTCTAGCTGAAGAAAGTGAAGAGTCTGATGCTAAAGTGTTTTCTTTAGGACCCCCATGGCAAGACATGGAGAGGACAGTTGGTGGTGATTCGCAAAGAATTGTGGCAGGTCAGCAATCCCAATCCGTAGATTGTCAAAGGATGCAATGCAAGCGGGAACTCCAACACAACTAGGAAGCCAGACTGTGCAAGGAAGCACCGCAGGTTTCATTACGAATACCCGGAGAGTGGCTTCGAATGAGGTTGCCATTGGAAGACAGCAGCCAAGAAGAGATGTACCTGTTGCACAGAATGTTCGATGTGAAAGAGTAGTGCAACAATCTAGGAGAAAAAGAACTGTGCAACAGTTGCAGGACACACCTGTAATTGTAGATGTGGATGACGATGTCCAAATTGCAATGGATGCAATAGAGGCATCATCAACATCGGACGAAGTACCGGGAGGAGGAGACCTCTAGTGATGTTTCAATTATGGCCACAACCCCTTATGAAATTATTCTAGCTGAAACTGGAATGTTCCCTTTAGAAGCAATTGCTATGACCAAGCTGTTATGTTACTTGAAAAAAACAGAAAACATGAAAGATGATAGATGGCCTAGGGCAGCTAGGGACGAAGAGTTGCATAGGCGAAAGAATACATGGATGAAACAAAATCAGAAATGGATGAAACGCTGGGAAATCAACATAAATGAATGCCCAAATGTCAACAAAGACATAAAAAAATATGTGAATGAAAAGTTCAGAAGTGGAATGTGGAAAAATGCAAGCAGGAAAAGACAATATTATATTGCAAATTTTAACCCAACGTATGACCACAAAGAAAAAGCGTATATAGGTGCTGAAATCAAGTGGAAGGAAAAAATACTCATTGCTCGGATAAGGACTAGCTCTCATAGGCTTAGATGTGAAACAGGGAAATGGACAACGCCCAAAGAACAATGAGAAGAAAGGATATGCACTCTATGCAGCACAGAGGCAGTAGAGACAGAGGAACACTTCATCTATAAATGCCCGAGTTTTTCAGATATCCGTGATAAATACAAAGAAACACTTGGGAACGGGTTTATGGCAGATTTATTTGAAAACAGTAAAATAAAAAAAGTTGGGGAATTGCTAACACAAATCAGCAGGAGAAGGAACAACCTTCTCAAAGATATTAAAGATCATATGATATGATTTGAGAAATTGTACTTCCATATTTGAGGTCCCATAGACCATATTTGGGTCTCGCGGACGTAATTAAAATCTTTCATTCATTCATTCATTCAATGCACGTTGACAATGTGGATACACTAGAGAGCTATGCCATAACACCGTTGAGGCAATTTGTAGACGAAGTCGAGAGATGTGGTTCACCTCTATTGGATGAGGCACCACCAATTAAGTTGATATCTCCAATCACACAGACCACAACACCAACATCATCTATGTCAGAATAGAAAAGAGAAAAGGGTAAACAACCTGCATTAGAATATCGTTTGTGGCAGAAGGGTCAAAGTAGTCAACTGCCTGAAGAACCTGATCAAGTCAAGGAGACAATGGATCAATGTAACAACTAGCCTGCAGTTACATTGATGTATGTTTTGTCACTTTCATCTGTAGTTTAAGGTTGTATTGCTTACAGTATTAATTTTGGATTTGTATAATGTTAATTAATTGTGAAAATTTGCATTTCTTTGTTTTTTCTTTTTTTCTAATTTTTAGCCAAGTTTTTCCAAGTTTTTTGCCAAATACAAGTCCAAGTCAAAAATTGGCCTTGCCAAGTCCAATTTTCTCTACTATGTTTGATGATATCCTACTAGTCCTAGAAATCTCTCTTATTTAGCTGCAACCCCTATGGTCAGCCATTCAATTATATAACCTTGAGTTTGGCAGGATCAACTTTAACATTTTTCTTTTAGATGGCATTACAATTCCTTTTTTCCAAAGTTGCATTCTGATTTCTTTGCAAATAAAAATTATTTTCGTACATAATTGATAGACCATATTGAGAGTTCGACATGCTCCTTCCATGTTCTAATCCAGATTAAATATCATCCAAAAATCTTAACACAAAATTCCATAAAAACAGATGGAAGAGATTGTTAATTTATGCTTGAAAGGTTATCAGCGATTTAGTTAACTCAAATGGCATTACCTCAAACTCATAAGCACCTTCACGAGTTAAGACTGCAGTTTTAGGAATGGTCTAATTCTCATTGGATAATGCCCTGATCTAAGGCTAACTTTAGTAATGAATTTTTCACCATGCAATTTATCCAGCATTTTGTCTATGAACAAAATAGAAAAACTTATCTTTTATAGTAATTTTATTGAGTCACCCAAATTCGAAGCACATTGATAAGCCTGTTCTTTTTCAAACTACTATTATATAAGGAAAGGGGAGTTCTTGCAGCCCAAAATATCATTGAGATCCCACAACTCCTAGACTAATCATTTGATTTCAATTCACAATCATGTGGATAACCATGTGATCTAACTGGTTAGTGAAGGTCAAAGCTGAACCTCAATCATATTTTCAATATCATTTTTGAGAGGTAGATCAAGCAAAATATTCTAGAATACAAATGCACATTTGTTAATAATTTGATTCATAAAACCATGGTGACAAAGTGTCCATTGCATAGCACTGAGCTATGATGGGAAAAACTCCCTTACAAACTATTTTCCCATCTTATGTGAAGAACATAGTCAGGATGATGGAGCCCTAAATCCTTTGAAGGTACATTTCTGGCCTTCCCAGTTAAATATTTATTTATCCAAGTTGCATGTAAAAGATCCAAAAGAGCTAGCCATTGAGCTCCTAGGACTATTTCAATTACTCCAAGTGGAATGGTATAAAAACTATTACTCCAAGTGGAATGGTATAAAAACTATCTCAACATCTATAATCATTCATTGTCAGGTCCAACTTGTCATGTTTCCCTTCACATACTGACTAAGAGTAGGCTGGGATGGACGTCAATATTTCCTTTGTTTTGTAACAAATAAATTTAACTCTTGTGCTGCCAAAATTAATTAAAACCATTATTGCACTTATCATGATTAGGTTGGAACAATTGTAGAGGCTTATATTTCAGCATCCCAAACTTGGTTCTTTTTCTTTCGTGTTAAATTGAATACAAGCATTCCCATTTTGTTTTAGAACCTATGATTTATTTGTGTGCCAATTTGATGGCATCTTGCAAAGTCATATTGTCTTTGACTTGCAATTCATCTTCCATATCTGATTTAAGTCAACTTATATAAGTTCAAAACAAATGGGTCATTACGATGGTAACAAGGTTCAAACATCCAGATTCATAGGGCTTCACCCCAGAAAAATCCAATAAAAATCAAAATTTCCCAAACAAAAAAGATCCTCACAAATTGAATGCATTTAAGAAAGTTAAAACATACATGTGTCATCAAATGGCATGAGCTAAAGTGGTTAAAAATGTGGTCTCCCAATGTGAAGACATGGGTTCAAATCTTGCCAAGCAATATATGTATAATTGCCTGTTCTAATACCACCATATGGTTCGTTGGATACTGCGGTTCCGCAGTTATAATATAACCTCCAAGATAACGGAGAAAGGAGCTTACAGGGCAATTTCAGAAGCAAATTCCAGGCATGCATGGAAGGTGGTCTTATTTCCATTTCACTGGCGACAGATTCTATCGGTGGTAGTTCTACTCCCCATTTGGAGACTTGAGTTTATTCTAACTCTTGTTTATATGTCCTCAGTGTAGGACAGTAAATCTTAGTGTTACTATGCTTCTGCAGTTTCATGTCATGTTGGTGTGGCTAGGATATATAGTTTTAGTTTGGTATTTAGTAACTTTGATTTGGAAAGACTTCTATCTTACAGTGAATATTGCTACCATGAAATTTCATATAATTTTCAGCCTGCAATGCCAAGGGGGCCTCCAAAACCTTGGTGTTGGTTTTTTTCAAATGCTCAGATGCTATCAGGATCTAAAAGTCCTGCAGGTCCTGTTTAGTTCCATTTTACTTTTCTAGGAGAAAAAAAAAAATTGGAATCAAACAGAAAACTAAAACATCTAAAGCCAAGATAGTGTGGATTTAAATGGACCAGTCTATTCATCTGTTGTATCTCGAACCAGTGTTTATCAAAATGCGTCTAAAAAGCAAATGAGAAATACTTGAAGGGGGGTCGTCGGCAACATAAGGGTGTGTGCAGTAAAGGAGAGCAGAGCAAAGCAAAGAAACCACTATGGACACAACAAATTGGCTCCAAAGCAAATAATATGTAAGAATGTGTAAACCTGTTTATCAGGCCCTTTCGCAACTCAGTAAATGATCCTTGTAAAGTCCCCTTTTAGCCATTCAACATAGTTTGTTATTATTATTTCACTAGGGGTTGAGACCCACTCTTATTCAGCTCCTCACCTTGAGCCTATATAAAGGCATTTTCATTCGCCTAGTGTAATAATCCATCATCATTTGAGTTATTCGTTTCTATTTCACAAAGTAATCCTTTTTCCCCCAAATCTGTCTCTCTTCTTTAGAATGCTTTGTACTTCTAAATGCATGGATTACATGGTAATCAAAAAGTAAGGTGAGAAACCTTGGGAATCTGAATTCGTCTGCTTTTCCAAGCAGTTGTAAGTAGCAGAAAACAGAGTCGTTAAAAGACTGTCTGAAAAAGATATGCTTCTCTTTAGTCTTGGAGAAGCACCGTAAGATCTCACTCAGAAGAACAGAGAGATCCAAGTTTTCTTACAGATATGACCAATTTGTTTCACCTAGTGATACTTAAGGCTTCAAGAGTTTGTGGTTCAAATTCATTGCTCTTCACAGTTGTGTAGAAATTGCACCAGGCGAAATTCTAAAGATCTCTTTGCAGCTTCAAAATCCTTGCAAAAAGAATAGCAAGGTTCCAATTTTGCAAATCGCCTGATTTGACTGTTTTGCCCTCAAAATTCAAGTGGAAGATCAAGATTTTGGCACCAAAAGGAGTATTTTCAATTTTTCGAAATTTTGAATTTTATGAAATAGTCCACGAAATATTCCCAAGTGCATGGGCAGTTGTGAGCATTCCAACAACAGTTTTAAGGGATTTCTTGATAGCTTCCAATAGCCCTCGATGTGGTTTCACATTTCCAACCTTTAGGCACATTGAAGCCAGAGCATGGGTAAATCGTAAAATGAATTGGCCTCTTTTCCCACTAAAATGGCAGCCCAAGCCGGTTCATACCTGCCCTGTCCTTCCCTTACCCCTTTTGATCAGGGCATGTCTTCCTCAATACCTTGGGTGCCCCTAACAACTCTTCCACAGCAGCTCATTCCACTTGTGGCCCTCTCCACCTACACACCTCAGCTCATGACCTTCAACACAGCATCCAGAACACTCTCCTTTGTTACCATTAGTTACAAAGGTCAACTAAGCAAGACAAGAGTGCAACAGCTGCAACGTACCGCAAGAGGCCAAGTAGCTCATGTAAACTGTCTCTTGTCATATCCCAATTCAAATTTAAATTTTAGATTTGAGGTTCTGGCCGCAATTTTGGGGTTTTTGGAGGCTGATCTTCTGGAGGATATAACATTTTCATACAAAAGGATTTATCAATTGTTTTCTTCCTGAAGTTCTTTTTCCAAGCACTATGCACTGGTATAGGTTGTTTTCAGCAATCTATCACAGCTCTATTGTATTTTGGCAAAAACAATCCAAAATTGTACACTGAACAACAAGAACTATCGCCAATGGGCTGACAAGATGCCCAGCTTGCTCATGATCAAACTATTATGGTATGTTGTTGAGGAGGGAACACCTAAGGAGAAGAAGACTGATGCATGGAAGCAAAGAAACGATAAGGTTGTCATATTTATCTGCTTCAACATCAAAGAGAACAAAAAATTCTATGTTAGTAGATTGAATTCTGCCAAGGGCAATTGGGACACCTACAAAAAAACATTTGCAGAACTAACACTGCACAAAGTTACAAACTGCCACTCTCACTAAGAAGCTTGACAACCTCTCCCCTAGTGACCATGATACCATTAAGACTGCTTAGCTAATGCACTCAAACTTCATCAGAAGCTCAAAGCATCTGGTAAGCAGTATCGGTATTGACAGCTATTTGATCAATTTTTTGAGTGCTTCGTTGCAGCCACCTTTCAATCAGTTTGCTTATTTGATGGTCTTCATCAAGCCAAGCTAGCAAAAAGCAAAAACGATGGCTTCTTTGATCATTTCTCTAATATTCTCATTAAAGATCAGGGACACCGACAAAAAGCAGAAAATCTTGGTACAAAAGGTCGAGCCTAGAATGCTAAAGGCAAAGGTAACAGCAAGTCCTTTGAAAGCAACCATAATAAGGGAACTCTGACGGAAAACCAAGGCACTTCCAATTAGCATGGACCCAAGAAAGAGGGGCAACAACAGCGACAACAAGATGATGGAGACCAAGGTAACCAGGGGCAGAAGCAAGAAACAGGGGAAACAACAGGAAAAATATGGAAAAAAGAGACCAAGCCAACTAGTGGCAGAAGCAATAAAAAGACGAGAAAGTGTACACGTATTTTAGCAAGCCAAATCACACCAAGTCCAAATGTGAGGGAAAGAATGTTGCCACAACAGTTGTTTCTTGTAAGACCTCCAAGACCTTCCATGCTAGCAATCCCAATAACAAAAAGTTGTGCAATCACACAGCCAAAGAAGGCAATCTTCTTTCTTCTATAGGAAGACCAAGGAGAAAAAAAAAACATTACTTTTTTTGTTAACTGAAAAGGGCTCCTATTGGGGGCCCCACCCATGAAAGATAAACAAAAGATGTACACAGCCGACACCAATTGGCAGAAGTACAAACAAAAGGGATAATAATTAAATCCCATCATGCTAAATTGTCTAACCATAACAAAACAAGGGAAGACGGTCTGATACATTAACGTCAATCTAAAGACATCAACACATAATGCAAGCAATGAAAACATGCCCCACTCGTGCCAATTTAAAATTTTGTCTTCATGAGTTGCTGACATCATGAGACAATAGATCCACCACCACACCTCATAATTCCATATCATTGCCAAGAATGACTTTATATGGCATATTCAATTCGATTGCCATGTTAGAAAGCTTATGGACCACATTATTGCCTTCATGAAACATATGAGAGAAGTCATTAATTCTCAGTCTATGCTTGAGGCTCAAATACTCTTCCATGAGAGTAGTAAGTCCACAATTAACAAATGTTTCTTTTTGGAAGGCTTCAATCACGATCTTTAAATCCCCTTCAATTATTAACTCCTCAGAACCTTGCTCAATGACCACTCTCAAGCCTGTAATCAAACTAACCACCTCCACCCAATTTGAATTGGATGGCGGAAGGCAAAGAGCATACACATAGAGCAATTGACCATTACTATCTCTGAAAAGATCTATTGCACCTGTCAGGCTTGGATTCCCACAGCCAAAATTTAATTTCATTTTCCCAAATAATGCATGGTGCCAGTATGTAAGGCTCCTATTTATCCATTTATCGTCCTTCCTAGTATCAGGGTCCATCTAAATTAAAGGTCATTTGTCAATAATGGGATGTGAGCTGCCTTTCATAGGTATTGTAATCAAACCAGGCCTACTATTAACAACCTCGCTAATGACGACCTCTAGTCCTATGAAGAATTTAGACATGATCTTGCCCTTTTGCTCAAATATTCTTCTTATGCATTCTTTCTAAATAGACAAAACTACTAATGGTGGACCATAAACCCATATCTTAGAGGAGGCTTTATCCAAAACAAAGGCCAAAAAATAAAGTAGATCCAAGATTGAGTTGGGAAGGGCCCAACAAAGACTAAATTTTGCCAAAAACCAATTCCAAGTTGTTTGCGCAAAGTCGCAAGAGAGGGGCAAGTGATCATTAGATTCCTCTGCCTTAAAACACATTTCACATTTGGATAGGCCCTCCTAGCTCATCTGACGAAGACAGTCCTGCATTAAAGCCCTACTGTTTGCTACCAACAAGAGGAACATTGTTGCTTTAGGCAATGTAGATGATTGCGAAATAGAGTTGGGGTTAAAAGTAGGGTTGCCTACCTCAGAAAACATATGCTTGTAACCAGCCTTTAACAAATAGACACCTTTTGTTGCTAATGTCCAAGAGAGGGAATAAACACTAGGGAGGGCAGGGCAACAGGTCTTGCATAATTTTTACCACGGTGCTTCAACAACCATCATATCCATATTCGAGACAGTGCAAGGATATTTCCAGTTGGGAAGCTTGGTGTACTCTATTATTTGCTACTCTAGAGCCCAAAACTGCCTACATGGGTTCCTTCAAGCCATTATATTGATTATTATTCTCCAGTGTAATATTCCTAGTCCATTAGTCCTCCCAGAATCTCAATGTTTGGTTATCCCTGATATCCCATTTCAGCTTATTACAAATGAAATCTTTGCATTCCAGAATGAAATTCCATACCTTCAAGCCTCAAGGAGAATTTTTGTTGATAGTATTCGGTGGGGATCATCATTATATAAATACTTGGACCTTAGAGTTTGGTTCCAGAGCTTGTCACTTTTCTTAAAGCAAAGCCAAACCAACTTAGCTTCAAGAGCCCAATTAAAGGCCTCAAGGTTCTTAAGGCCAAGACCACCTTTATATCCTTCCAACTGACCAACATGAATTTGTGAAGGAGAGGAACCATCTAATATCAACTCATCTTATTGCTCTGAAACATTTTAGGTGAGGAAACAGGTGAAATCTTTGAAAAACAGGATCTTTTTCCTTCCTTGAAAAAGGCAAGAAATTCAAGCAAATATTCAAATATTCCATCCCGTTGTCCATCAAATTAAAGTTTACAAGATGAACTTTAACAAAAATATTCTTATCTATCATCTTTACTACTGCTTAGCTATTACTTTAAATCCAACAAGTCCACCATGATGATAAAGATAAAGATAATATTCTGTGATACTTCCAAACATAGTTCAGAAAATCGTCAAAAAATTGCTAAAATCACGAGTCAATCGGCAAACTATCGGAAATCTGGCAATTCATTCCCGATTTTTTGCCGATTCATCTGCGATTTTTTTTTTTTTAATCTTTTTTTAATAATTTTTTTTTTCCTTTTTTTTCAAGCTGTGGCCGATTTAGGGTTTTTTTATGCAAGCCCATTTTTCAGCTGTTAATGTTTGAACTTCGAAGTTTAAAGTTTAAACCCTAAATCTGAAACCCTAGTTTAGGGTTTTGGGTTTTTTTCTTTTTTTAAGTAAATATTGCTGCCTGATAACTATGTATGCAAGCCCATTTTTCAACTGTTAATGTTAAAACTCTAAAGTTTAAACCCTTTAGGGTTAGTTTTTTTTCCTCCTCTTTTTAAGTAAATATTGCTGCCTGGTAAGGGTTTAGGGTTGTTTTTTTTTTCCTCTTTTTAAGTAAATATTGCTGCCTGGTAACTATGTATGCAAGCCCATTTTTCAGCTGTTAGTGTTTGAATTTGAAACTTTGAACTTTAAGTTTAAACCCTAAACCCTAGTCTAGGCCCTAGGGTTTTGGGTTTAGGGTTTTTTTTCCTCCTCTTTTTAACGTTTTGGGTTTAGGTTTTTTTTCCTCCTCTTTTTAACGTTTTGGGTTTAGGTTTTTTTTCCTCCTCTTTTTCTCAACTATGCTTTCATGTGTACTTAAAGCTTGAGCCTTGTATGATGTCTTGATTTGAATTGTTGCTTTTATTGCAATATTTGATTTGCATAATGTTAATTCATTGTAATATGCATGAAAAAAAATCAGAAAAAAAAATCGTTTTCTTCGGTTTTTTTTTTTGCCGATTCATTGCCAATTTTTCCCCGATTTTTAAACCAGCCGATTTACTACCCGATTTCGATTTTCTCAACTATGCTTCCAAATACACCACATTCACAACTTAATCATCACAGAGCAATTACTAAATACCTTGCATCACCACACATAGGCCCTTGTTTGCTTTATTAATCTTTGTCAAAATACCTTTCATCACAACATATAGGACGTTGTTTGGTTTACTAATCTTGTCACTCTCCTTGACCAATTGCACTTTCTTTTTTCCATTTCTTTTATGCTTCAAACTCTTTTCTAAGTTCCTCTACTACAAAACATAGTGTCATTGAGAGCTACCTTAGACCTTCCAAGATATATATCATTCTACCTTCCTTACTTTCATTTTAGAAAATGCGTTTCAACTATTTCAAACAAGTCTTTTCATCAATTACTTGTTCTCATTGTATAGGACCTTGTCTGCTTTACTAAATTTGTTCCTCTCCTTGATCAGCTAGTTTTTTTTCTTTCCATTTCTTTTGTGTTTCAAACTCTTTTCCGTGTTTATCCGCTACAATGATAGTGTCACTGAGATCTACATTAGGTCCTGTGTTGGCCCTTTTGGGATAGTGGGTGACAACAACAACTGTGCTTCTATTTTACATCCCACCATAGATTAATGTTGGTGCTTGGATTCATTGGAGCTCCTTTCTATCTCTGTTGTACGTTAACTTCTAGATGTCTCTTGATCATTACTTTTAGTATGTTAGGGCTTATCCATTTTGGGTAACCCTCAAGACTGTAATTTTATGCAATAAATTTGATCCACCTTAGACTAGTTTATGCTAGATTCTTTACTCTAGTTTAGCTTATTTTCATAGTACTTTGTGGTTATTACAATGCATTGTAATTTGTAACAGACTAACAGTTCTATTCAATGAGTCCCATTGGCCTACTTTGGCCATCTATGGACATTAATAGAAGTATCTTATCTTTCTTCCCTACTTGTGCTTATGTAGTGGGATATTTCAGCTCCAACCACCATACGTTCATAGTCAGCCTGCCTCGTATCTGCAAAAAAAACTCTGCTACGTAACTCCTGTTAGCCATGTTTCCTTGTTTCTTTGGTTTGTATAGATTACTTACATTTGCATAAGATTTGACATATTAAAGCATACAATTTTTGAAGATAAGTAGCTGATTGCTCAATGACCAACTTCATAACTAACATGATAAATGGAATGCTCTTTTGGGATGCCACATTACCTGGCCAGGCAAAACAATTATTAATTACGCGAGTCCTAGACTCATTCTTCGAGTCTTGCAAAGAGGTTTTCTAAATCACTACAACAATTCAACAAATATCTTCAAATGGGTTCAAAAACCCTTTCAATACAAGTCTCTAACCACTTTCTAAGGCAAGTGGTCTTTGTTCCCAAGCAAGTCATGCACCTCCTCAAATAGGTCATTTTCCTTTCAAATCAGATCATCTAGCCCCTCCTACTGCATGTCTGACGAACTACACAAAATCTTTTAAAAGCAAAGGGTTTTTTAAACATTTCCAGTCGTTCCAGTTGATGGAAAGTGAATTGTGAAAGCTGATGTTCTTTTTAGGAGAGCAGAATCAAAGAATAGTGTTGAACAAGTAGGTGTGACTGTTGAATTCTATGGGGGTGAACTTGACAGGGTCAGTTTTGGTGATCCTGCTATAGTGAAAAACATGCTAGACGCATTCAATAGGTGAAAATTTTGAATTAGAAGCTACTTTGAAATCCAATGGTGTCTTTCATAATAATCCAAGGGGTTGTTTTACATCTGGACATGCTCTATTCACTCTTCTTTTCTTTTTTTGGACACATTTCCCATGGTGCTAGAACCCTAGTCAGAGATGTTTTTGGTGATGCTCAAGCAGGAGTGTCGAGGAGGCAGGAAATCGTAAAGAATAGAAAGGCTATTTGCCCCAGGACCCCAGGAATGCAAAGATGAAGCAAAACTTTCAAGAGAGAGTGAAGCAGTTTCATCTACTTCAAGGAAGGAAAAAGATCCTGTTTTTCAAAGATTTCACCTCCTTCCTCACCTAAAATGTTTCAGAGCAATAAGGTGAGTCGATTTTATATGGCTCCACTTCTTCCAAATAATTTTATGACTAAAAATCTTTATCTTTTGTATCAATCTGTACACTTGCTAAAGACTCACTTGTTTTAGTTAGAACCCAAAACGGTTGCTCACTTTGGTGTTCATTGTGCTTGTAATGCTTATGTCATCACTTCTTGATGCGTTCTAATCTATTAAAGATTTTGTACTTCAAATTCTCCAACTCTAAACCATGGCCAAGCTACCGAAGGGATAAAGAAGAGTTCCTCTACAAATCCACCCAAAACTAAAATATAACTCCTCGAAAATAACTAGGAAAAACAAACATTGAATAACCCATACAAGCGAAACAAGAGGACTCGAACTTATTTCAATTAAAGCAACCACTATTTAATTGAAATAAGCATCAGAGAGCGTCATGGTGTGGCCACGTCACTTGTTCGGTCTATAATGGTTAAGTTAGAATGCCACATTTGGAGTCTATAGCTTTTCGCTCGGGGTATATAAAAAAACGAAGTTTGCCTTCTTTATAAATTATTTATGTGGATAAGTTATGTGTTTTTTTAATATAAATGTTTTGTCCACATTGACTGCGTCCAAATAATAAAAAGTAGTAAGTATACTTATTTATTCGCTATGTAGGTGAAAAATTAAATTAAAAAAAATTATTCTCTTCTTAAAAAGTTTAAATATAATTTTTTTTATAAAATATGTTATATTTTAAAGAGTAATTTTTAAAGTTATATTTAAAACTTTTAACATGTTTTTAAGAATATTAAAGTTGGTATGTTTTTGGATTTTTATTAAGGAGATCCAAATTAAAAAATTATTCTCTTTTAAAAAGGTTTAAATATGATTTTTTTTAGTAACACTTTTTATACACATCCACCATGGGGATTGAACCCGGGTCACATCACCAATAATGCAAGTGGCGTCCTTGCCGGTTGACCACACTCACAGGGATTTATGATTTTTTTTTTATAAAATATGTTATATTTTAGAGAGTAAATTTTTAAGTTATATTTATAACTTCTAAAAGTATGTTTTAAGAATTATGTTTTTGGGTTTTTATTAAGGAGATCCAAATTTAAATTATGAAAAAGATGAGCGCCCTTGTATTATTATAATCCGTATTTGAAGTTTAAACATAAAATAAAATTGGACCTATTTGACAACATGTAATTCTATTATTGTTATAATCCGTATTTGAAGTTTAAACATAAAATAAAATTGGACCTATTTGACAACATGTAATTCTATTATTATTTTAGTTTTTTTAAGCTGTATTTGTATTTGTTTATAATTTTTTTTTAACTTTTAAAATAAATTATAGATTATATTTAATAAATAAAAATAAATACTTGAAAATTTATATATATATATATATATATATATATATATCAGTTTTTGTATAGCTGAACCCAAAACGAACCCAAGACAAAAAAAAAAATTGCCGTACCGACGAACCGGGTTCTTCGAACCCGAACCCAAAACGAACCGGTAACTTAGGTTTATTTATTTTTTCTTTCTTTCTTCAAGTGTTAGTTATCTTCCGAATAAAGTTTCATTGCTAAGGTAGGCAACAAAACTATAGCGGTGAAAGGCCATGGCTTTCTCAAAGCTTGTGAGAAAGATATACAGGAGGGTAACGCTTACATTCAAGAGAAGCGCATACAACTCACCCCAAACGAAATAAGAAAGAGCCTGCAGAATAGCTCCGGTTGCTTGTTTTACAGCAACCAGTTCCTCTGTGGTACACCTCTTCTCATGCGCTTGCCTGTATAGATGTGGTTGGTCTGAGAAGCGCCTCCAAATATTTTTTTTCTTTCTCTACGGCAGCGGAAAAATGGGTTCGTGGGCGAGTGACAGCACAGGCCGAACTGCATTTTTAAAACATTATTTTTCATGCATTTACGATCAGTGTTTTCTCTCGGTGGAAGAAAAGATTTGGACAGCATTAAGCAGCTGAGCAACTCCGGTCCTTGTGTTTTTTTTTCTATGTTTTTTTCCCTGTTCATGGGTCTGGTCCTTGTGTTTTTTTTTCTATGTTCTTTTCCTTGTTCATGGGTTTGGTCCTTGTGTTAGACCCATGTGTTTTTTTTTCTATGTTCTTTTCCTTGTTCATGGATTTGGTCCTTGTGTTTTTTTTCTATGTTTTTTCCCCTGTTCATAAGTCTATTCATAAGTCTAACCCAAACGTACCCTGTCCGCCCAGACCAAACCCTGGGCGGACCCACAGGCGGACCGTACCCGAATCCGAACCGGGTACGTCCCATACCCGTATCTGGGGTCTAGGGGGGCCGAACCGGTAACATAGAAATAAACTATATGTGGATCATATATCATCCATTACAATCAAATCCCTAATTGTACATTCTTGCACTACATAGCTCCCTTCAGTTATACACGGTTGTCTCTAAACAATCTCCTCAATTTATTAATATAACACATCAAATCCCCCTTAAAAGTTTGAACATCTCATCAGATCAGTTGACCCCTTAAAAACTTAGGCAGCAGCATGCAAAGAAACGAACCCTCTACACCCCCCTCACTCTCAACTGCAAATCATCCCTCACTTCATATGCTTTGAAGACAAAACATTTTTTAATGTAAGGACTTCCTATAGTCCCAATTACTTAGAAAGTCTGTCTTAAGGGACATGTTTGTAAGCATGTAGCCCTATATGTATAACCTATCATCTCTAGCATAATCTATTGTCTGTCTCATGCATTTTCTACTATATTCATATATTTATATCTACTCTGCACTGCTACAGTTCAGCAGTAGGGGGAGCAATAGCTAGACTACTTTTTTAAAAAGAAGGGAAAAAAAAAACCTTCCTAAGGCAATTCAGGATGGACTGAAAGTAAAGTACGTGTGTGACAAGAGGATACATTGCAGCATAAAATTTATCTTCAACAGATATGTTACCAGGCATAATTGAGGAAAAGCATAGACAATTAAAAGTGTCCCAGATATTGGGGTTACTAATATGGCTTGTTAATTATAGCTACTAATAACAAAGTGGCTACATTATTCAAAGACTGAAAGGATGGTGCAGTTCAAGGAAGAGGACTGCGAGCACATTAGATGTTGTTTGTTTCGTCCAGCTGTTGTTGACAGATGCAATGTATGGCCCTCTGTTTATATGATCTAATAGTTTGGCCTTTTTTAATACTACAACCATAGAACTTACAAAGCTCTACATAATGCAATAAGCAATCATGGCTCATGTAGCTATCATCGTATGGTGATCAGTGGCTTGCCTGCTTTAGTAAGTATCCCTTTGTGTTTGGATAAATGCAAGCCTTTGTAGATGATCCTTTCCATTGATGTTCAACAGACATTACCAACACTGTGTGATAATGGTTATGGTGAAGGAAAAACAAAAACATTTAAATATACCATACTATCTTTTCTGAGGTGTGTTATGCCCTGTATAGTATAAATTTACAAATATATTTATTTAAAAAGAAAAAAAATTAAGGAGCAAGTCAAATTTATAATCATGCAGCTGACGTACACTGCTGACCATTTTCCACCTGCATACCAAATGTATTTCATAATTGTTCTTTACATAGTACAGTACTTTGAAATAAATGTTGCTCTACAAAGTGGTCCATATGAGGTTAAAACTTAAAATACTAACAGGGTTATGAAGAAAAATCAATATGAAATTCATGAATTATAACATTATCTTGCATCCTAGACGGTAAAACAATAAAAAAAATAAAGCTATGCAGCAACCATTTACTGTAGAAAACATGTTAAAGTAACACAAATGTAATGAAACAAACATATCCTTGTTAATCAGACAAAGTAGTACTTAATTCTCGGTTACACACATAATCACAATAATGGAAAAATGTATAGGCGGCATAAAAAAGAACATTTACCTAGATGTTAAAGCAATATTTGAAGATGAATATGCCAAGTCTGATGGTTACGCACATAATCACAATAATGGAAAAATGTATAGGCTGCATACAAAGAACATTTACCTAGAAGTTAAAGCAATATTTGGAGGTGAATATGCCAAGTCTGATGAAGCCGTCTCCCTTGGCACCAACCCCACCTAGTGTACTATTGCCAACTCCAGTACAGCAGCAGAATATCTGTGCATCTCTCCTTAGTAAAACCAGCATACAGCTTCCCACACTACTGCCAGTAAAAAAAAATTATCTAGCCTTTTAATGCAACTGCCCATGTAAATAATGTGTTGTCTTGCATTGTCACGTAGCAGATCATGGAAACTTACAAAAGGGCAAGAAAATTAACATATTGGCATCAGCGTTGCCTTTCCACAATCCAGCCAAGGATAATGCTCAAAAGAAGTACTGGTAATGGTGGACCAACTTAAGTAAGTAGAGAGGATACAGTACAAAATAAATCCTATGAGCCTCCTGGGCCATATACCAAGTCTAAGTATGCCTTATCCAAAGCATAAGTTGATAAGCAATAATTAGTTCCTTTTCACCTCATTTGTAAGCAGATGTTTCCCTAATCCTTTTACACTGTGGTGATCTTTTGTGACCCTGGCTTGAAATTGCAACTCTTGTGCCAGAACAAAATAAAAAGTACAACAAACTGCCATATGAACAACATAGGCCTTTTCAACCTTCTTCACAAACATTTATATTTATTCTTCAGAAGTTGTAAATTACTTTTCCCCCTGGCTTAAGAATATCGCTACAATCCACCAGAAAAAACAAAATCCTGATCTTCTGTTAGCCAAACTCCCTTTTTCTGAGCTTTGATCCAAACAAGTGCATCAGAAAAAGTCATCACCCTCAAGGGCAATCTCAAAACCTATAAAGAACAAAAGAAAACAAATGTTAAATGTAGGAAACATTACAATGGTAAAACAACAAGAAGATACAAACATGACTCTACCCAGACAACAGATAGAACCTTTCACAATTCAAATACAAAATTCTACCAATTCATTCAATTTTCATACAAAATTCTACCAATTCATTCAATTTTCATACAAAATTCTACCAATTCATTCAATTTTCATACAAAATTCTACCAATTCATTCAATTTTAAGCCAGACTGAAAAGGCAAACAAAGTTATTAAAAAAAAAAAGTACAATTTTAATAGAGGAACACAGACTTTTGTAAAATTAATAAACTAACTTTAGATAACATCATGGTTAAATTAACTGACACAACCAGAGCCTATTTGGCCCTCGCTGTAATAGGGAACCATCCTAAATGAAACATCTATTATACAATACTGAAGGTCTATTTCAAACAAATACATAGATACAACCTGCTCCCTTTTAAAATATGTCCCCTTTGCATAAAATCCTGTAAGCAAATTTTCTTATGATTAAGGTCAAATAAGAGTGGCTTAATCCAACAAACTTGCATACTTTGTAGAAGTGACTCCTGAAATACTTAAAGAAAATAAATCTGCTTTATTTATTTTGATGAAGCTAATTCAAGCATAATTGCATGGAAACATGAATGTTCATAGGATTCTTGATATAGCCGAAGTGGTTGATTTGGCAAGACCAACATAGGCAACTGACTTTCCAGATAACTTCAAAGGTTTGGTCTTCTGCAGTCAGTGACGAGCTTACATTAAACAGACGCCGTTGTACTAAATGTATATGCCATGATGCAAGGGTAACGCCTAGAAGATCAATTTCCGCAGAAATTGGCCATAAATAGGGTCTGAAATAAATTAAAAAGCTGCTCCCTAAAAAATTCGAGCTAGAAGCTATAAACTATAATAAAATCTTAAAAGAAAGAGCAGTCATGGCATAGGTATTTGCTCTTCGGAATGCTTCTGTGACTTTCCGTTATTTTTCAGAATGTTACTGTTTCCTCCCTCACACAATCAACACGCAGAAAATCCCTTACCCCTTGCAGCAGATCAGAGATCTCTACGAACATGCAGCATTACAATAATTTTTTCTCGTTTATCGTCAAAATAAAACTTCTATAGAGTAGAGAAAAAAGGTCATCCCTTTATACTATATTATTCGATGGAGCTGCTAGGACAGCCATGATTTCTGCTCAATGTTTTTAATATGCTAAGAATAAAAGCACTCACAAAAGCCAAACATACCTTTAACATTTACTAAAACCTGCTTCCACGAAACCCGCCGTGAAAGTTCCTCACAAACACAACAAATTCTAACCAAAATTTCACAAAAGTCAAATTTTCCTACTCCAAACTTAACCCCACCTTACCTCGTTCCTCCAGGCTCTTCAACGCCGACTCTATCAGTATTTTGACCTACCAAAAACTGCTTAATGTTGGTTTGCAGAGAAGAACAAATTCTGACCAAAATTTTCACAAAACTCAAATTTTCCTACTTCAAACTTAAACTCACCTTACCTCGTTCCTCCAGGCTCTTCAACGCCGACGCTATCAGTATTTTGACCTCCCAAAAAACTGCTTAATGTTGGTTTACAGAGAAGGAAAAATTATGTTAAAAAAACACAGAAATTGTTGCTGAAATATCTAAAAATTTATTTATCTAATTGCTCCTTTGAATCACCTAATAAATACACATTTTTCTGTTAACTTTTTCAATTTAGTTATATAAGATTGAAAGCTTAGATATTATCATGTATTATTGATAAGATTTGAAATTTTGATTTTCGGAATTTAATCAGTTAAACAAATGCCATTGTGTCAATTTGTAAAGGTAGTAGTTTGAATGCTAGAGCAGCGATCACAGTACTAATCTCCTCGTATAGGGACAGCCCCAAGATAACCTCAGTCTCCTCCTTCAATGTTGAGGAATTTAACCAGTAAAACTAATGCTACTTGGGGACATGCCCGTTTGTAAAGGTAGTAATTTGATCTACATAGTCTGAATCGTGCCAAAGCAGCGATAACAGTACTAACCCCTAGGAACAACCCCAAATTTTGAACTAGTAAGACAACCCCAAGATTTAAAGAAAAGGATTATGAAAAGTAGTATGAAAGAATTCAAAAAAAATGGCACTATTAATAATAAACAAACTTTTTATTTAATTTATTTTTTATTTTTTATTAGTATCTTTATTTTTATTTGTGGGCCTTTTTACTTCTGATCTTTTCATTAATATCCTTATTTCCGGAAATTTGTGGATATTTTAGACACGTGCTAATTTTGTCTCTCCTTCGCGCGTTACCGTTAACATGCGGCCAGACGATTCAACGATCCCGTTGTCAGAAAAAAAAAATATATCGTCTACGGCCACAAAACAAAACTTAAAATTATGCCGCTCAAAAATCATAAACCCGCTCCCTGTTTCCACCTGCCGTAAAATTCTGAGCGAAAAAAATCACATTTTTTCCCGGTCTTAAGTCGAAATCCACCTCGTGCAAAAATTCAAGACTTTTAACCCTCTCGACCCAAAGGTAAATCTAGTGCGCCAAAATAGCTCCCTCCCGCACCGTTTTGAACCTATATGGATTTGTGTAGCTTTGACCTGCGGTGCCTCTTACGCTCGGGCTTGACCACTTTTGGTGTGAACAAGAGAGAAAAACCTACATCTATTGTAAGTAAAGTGAAAGGATTTTAACAGCTTAAAAAGTAAGAGGATCAACATTTCATATAGAGTTGAAAAGTGATTAACGGACGAAATTGAGACAGATTTGTGGAGGGACATTTTTCGCAGGACTGCCCAAACTATCGAACTTGTTTCGGCCATATCTCACTCATTCGGACTCGGATTGAGCTAAAATTTTGAGGGTAGATGCTTGAAAAATCCTAGAACGTCTCCACAAATTTTCATATCATTTGGAGCAACATAGATCCTAGCGCATCCCTATGTGTGAACGAGATATTTGGCAAGTGGCTATGCGAGGGTTTCATCTGGGTTGAGTGCAAGTAGCTCCAGAGGTTGGTTTTTAGGGCCTTCGGGCCCTAGCGGTCAATATTTTTGTGGTTTATGCTCAATATTTTAGCAGAAAATGTTGCAGGGGATCCAAGATGGGTTAGAAATTTGTCTTTCAACAGATCATACTCGTGAACTTGAGTGACAACGACTTCCAATTTGTTGCACAAAAGAAAAGTGAAAACCATACCTTTCCACGACGTCTAGGGCAAGGATTAAAGAGATCACGAAACAAGTTTCAAGCAGTTGATCAAAAAATGGCTCATATCTCAAGTGAATCTGGTGCTAAGGTGCACCCACAAAATAATTCTACTGTGAAAACCCCTGTCAAGGGTAAGAATTTCGAAGACTCAGCCCCAAAATGAATTTTAGGGATGCCCTCCGTGGTGGACAGCCTCAACCCAATGCTAATATCAATCTTAGGGCTTCCCATAAACCTCTAAGAATGCCTAAGATTGATCCTAGGAAAACGGAGTCAGGATGTCTTAAAGCAGCTGATGGAACTCCTATTGTTAAGCTTGATATGGGTAACATTCAGATCGGCATTGAAGATTTGGAAAAAAGAGGACTAATTTGTCGGTTCATGGGTTTTCGTCCGAGTCTATCTGCTTTCAAAGTCTGGGTTGCAAAAAGCTGGAAAACTAAAGGTGAGTTACAAATCTCTATTTATCCAAATGGTTATTTTCTTGTTTTATTTGCTAATAATGAAGATAGAGAGAAAACTTTTCAAGGGGGTCCTTGGTTTTTGGAAGGGCAAGGCTTTTCATGAAGCCTTGGCATACTAAATTTAAAGTCGAAGAAGAGATGCCTTCTATAGCTCCCGTGTGGGTTAGACTCTTTGGCCTCCCTATTGAATTTTGGAATCCTACTATTTTTTCTTCAATTGGAAACTCTTTAGGAACTTTTATGATGACTGTTGATTGTACTCAAAATTTTGAACATATTATTTATGCTCGAATTTGTGTTTTAATGGATTTTGACAAACCCCTACCTAAAAAGATCACATTACAATTTGGGGAAGATACTTGGGAGCAAGTAGTGGACTATGAGAACATTCCTTTTCGTTGTAGAATTTGCCATGAATATGGTCATTTGGCTAGTGCTTGCCCAAATAAAATTCCTGATCAAAAGAAAGAAGATATAAACTCAAGAGGTTTCCAAATACCTAAGAAGAAGAACACTCAAAAAAAAAAAAAAAAAAAAAAAAAAAAAAAAAAAAAACAAAAAAAAAAAAAAAAACAAAAAAAAAAACAAAAAAAAAAAAAAAAAAAAAAAAAAAAAAAAAAGAAACCACTAAGACAAACAAACATCAAAAATTTTAAAAAAAAAAAACCCAAAAAAAAAAAAAAAAAAAAAAAAAAAAAAAAAAAAAAAAAAACAAAATAAATATGAAGGGAAGAACTCAGAGACAAACCAACAAATCAAAGGTTTTCAACAGAAAAAAAAGGGAGAAAATTTACACAAGAAAAACAATCTTTCAAATGTCAAAACTTCAAATAATGTAGGTCCCAATATAGACTTCGTTGAACCATCTAGTAAAATGTTTGCTATGTACGAGCATTCTTCAAGGTTAGAAGCCATCTCAGATTCAATGGGAATAAGTCAAGAAACAGGGAAAAAAAACTTTGAAGATGGATTCTAATCAAAAAGCATGTCGCAAGACCAATCAATATCATATGGTAAAAGAAGGTGAAAAGCTTGTAGAGGAAGGTAATATTAATGCCCTTCCCAACTTTTTTAGCCCTGGTATTAATGAATATCATCACTTGGAATATTAGAGGACTCAAAGGGAGTCTTTCAAAACAAAATGAAATTAGAAGAATGATTCAGATAAATCATCCACATCTTGTTTTCCTTCAAGAAACAAAGATGTCAATGGAGGATATGGACTCAATTGCCAGTAAAATTTGGCCACTTGAAAAGTGGTTTTCCTCGGCTCCCAAGGGACTTCTGGTGGCATTGCTTGTCTTTGGGACCCAAAAGAGGTAGTTATTCACCATATGGTTGGCAGTTGGGGTTTGTTGGCTATAGCTATTCAAAGTAGACATTCCAACCAAATTATGCTCTGCATTCATTGTTTATGCTCCGACTCCTTTGGAGGAAAAAAGAAGACAATGGAAGGATATTACTCATATTATCTCTCATTTTCCTGAAGCTTGGATCTTGATCGGAGGAGATTTCAATACCATCCTCTCTCTGGATGAGAAAAGGGGGGGAAATAGAAATTTGGACAAAAGCACTGACCTCATGAGTGAATATATTTCAAACCTCCATCTTGTGGATATCCAACCAGATAATGGCCTTATGACTTGGTCTAACAGAAGGCAAGGCTTAGCTTGTATAATGGAGAGATTGGATAGGTTTTTGCTCTCTGAAAATTTCTTAATCCATGGTCACATTCCTAAAGTGAAGACTCTTAATAATGTTGGTTCGGATCATTGGCCAGTCATGGTGGAAATGTGGAAAACCAATGTGAGTTTCTCTCCTTTTCGTTTTCAATTAATGTGGCTTAGAGACATTTCCTTCAGACCTCGTGTGCAACAATGGTGGAAGGAAGGTAAACCTAGGCATGGGACTAAGATGTTCTGTTTTGCCAAAAGACTGCAATACATTAAATCCAAAATCAAGACTTGGAACCGGAAAGAGTTTGGGGATGTTCATAAAAAAAACATGAAGTTATTGCTCATATTGAAAATTTGAATAAGAAAATCCTTTTAGATGGCCTCACAGAGAAGAGAAGTGCAGATGAAATTAAACTCACAACTCAATTAGAGGAATGGGAAAAAAGAGAAGAAATCTTATGGAAGCAAAAATCTAGAATTCAATGGCTCAAAGAAGGAGATCGAAACACAAATTTCTTCCACAAATCTCTTCTAGCTCGAAGATCTCACAACTTTATTTCTTCCTTAAAATCAGATTCTCGGAGATGTTGTTTATACTTGGGATGGCATGAACTCTATTGTTGTTGATTACTTTTCCAATATTTTTGTTGCTACTCCTCTTGACTCAACTTCACAACAAAATGTTCTTCAAGCAATCCCTTCTCTTATCACTTCTGAGGAGAACTCTATTTTGACTGCTCCGTTACTATCAATGAGCTTCAACAAGTAGTTTTTAAAATGCAAAAAGGGAAAACCCCAGGTCCCGATGGTTTTCCCATTGAGTTCTACCAAGAGTTCTGGGATATCCTTCATGTTGATTTATTAGAGGTGGTGGAAGAAGCCAGGAAAGCCAAAGAAATTTTGAAGGTTATCAATAAAACTTATATTACTCTTGTTCCAAAAGCTCAAGAGGTTGATCATATCTCACCTTTTAGACCTATTGCTTTATGTAATGTTCTTCTCAAAATCATTACTAAAATCATGGCAGAAAGGTTGAAGCCTCTTTTGCATAAGATTATTTCCCTAGAGCAAGGGGGTTACGTGGAAGGATGTCAAATAGTAGATGAGATAGTTCTTGCTCAGGAAGCCATCCATTCCATGGATATGCAAAAATCTCCTTCCATGTTCATTCGGTTAGACTTATCCAAAGCTTATGACAGAGTGGATTGGCACTTCCTTATCAAAGTTTTGAGGCAATTTGGTTTCTCTAAGGATTGGATGGATTGGATTATGGGATGTATCTCTTCAGTTTCCTACTTAGTTCTTATCAATGGCAGGCCTTCTCGATCATTCCCAGCTTCTAGAGGTATTAGGCAAGGTGACCCGCTATCCCCTTATTTATTCATCATTCTTGTTGAATGCTTGGGTAGGACTATAACCAAAAAGAGGGAAAACAAAACCCTTGAGGGAGTTACCATTGCTCATGGAGCTAGACCTATCTCTCATCTTCAATTTGTGGATGACTCTACTCTTTTAGGTAAAGCTACAATTAAGGAAGCTTCTAATATTAAGCAAATCATTAGTTGTTTTTCTAAGGCTATTGGGCACTTGATCAATGAAGACAAATCTAAAGTTATTTTCTTTCACCGCTCTGCTAGACAGGAATCCATGGTCTTGGATAAATTAAGATATAAGAAGACCTCCCTTCCAATCACTTATTTAGGTATTCCCATAAATATTCAAAGGCAGAAAAATAAATATTGGAATTGGTTGTTGGACAAAGTCAAGAAGAAAATTGGAAAGTGGACCAACAAGTGGCTTTCTTCTGGGGGTAGAATCACCTTGGTAAAATCAGTCCTTCAAGCTATTCCTATTTATGTTTCTTCCGTTTTGAATATCCCAAAGGTTGTTCTTCGAGAATTGGATCAAATCAGTCATCGTTTCCTTTGGAGTGGTACTAAGGAGAAAAGAAAATGGGCCTTGGTGAAATGGGATACTTTATGTCTTCCTAAGAATGAAGGGGGGTTAGGATTTCGGTCTTCTATTAATAACAACAAAGCTTTAGCTGCTAAATTATATTGGAGGATGTTGCATAACCCCAATGCTCTTTGGGCCAATAATCTCCATGCTAAATATGTTGAGAACAAAAGTCCTGAAGACCTTGTTCGCTATCAACTTCCTACCAAAGGTTCTCCCATTTGAGCAGCTCTTAAGACTGGTGAGGATTTGATAAAGGAAAAATTATTTTGGATCATTCATAATGGTCAATAGGCAAATTTTTGGACAGATTCTTGGGATGGTCACAAGCCTTTGATAACTCTGTTTCCCGATTGGAGGCCTTGGATGGAGGAGCTTCACCGAGCTAATTGGATAAAGGTGGCTAATTACTATCATTACCATACTGGTAATTCAAAGGTTGGTAGATATTGGATCCCTATTGAGGACTGGCCTATTCAAATCCCAAAAAGGCAAAGACAAGATATCCAAGGCATCCTTCATATGAGATCCCTCTCTTGGTCCCATGAAAAAGATTGTTTTGGATGGAACAACACTACTAAGGGTGAGTATTCAGTTGCTCAAGGTTATTTGACCTTATGCCATAATAATCCCAACCATTCTTCTCGACATATTTTCTCGATTGTGGGCTCAAAAGCTCTGGCCTAAGGTGAGGTTCTTTAATTGGCTTTTATTGCATCGTAGGGTGCTTACTGGTGAGCAACTTATGAAGCGTGGTTTTCATGGCCCTTTTAGATGTGAAATGTGTGAAGAGAATGTAGAAACTCTCAACCATATTTTTATTGAGTGTACTTTAGCCTTTGAGCTATGGAGGAGAATGGCCACTTTACTTGGCTTACAAGTGGTCCAATTTTTTTACTTTTGAACAACTTTGGAGGGATTGGCCTAATCAAGAGGGTGTTGATCATTTTATTAGGCACTTAGTTTGGATGGGTTCTACCATTCTTCTTTGGAATATTTGGAATGAAAGGAACAACCGAATTTTTAATCAAGATAGGAAGGATATTCACTATATTTGGCAAAAGACCATAGCCAACTTAGTTGAATCAGTCCATCAACTCCTTAATCACCCCCAAAACTCCCACCAAAGATGGGATCAAGTGATGCAAATATTGAAGATTAAATATTCTAAGGGCAACCAACTTAAAGGGAATGTGAGTATTAGTAAGATGGATAGGACAAGAAATTGGCAACCTCCTCCTAAGGATTTTGGAAAAGTCAATATTGATGGAGCCTCTAGAGGGAACCCCGGAAAAGCCAAGTGTGGGAGGAATTGGTAGACTTTCGGATGGCTCCCTGGTTTTTACTTTTGCTGAGAATTTGGGTATTCTTTCCAATAACCTTGTTGAGGGGTATGGTATCCTCGGAGGCCTTCAGGAGGCTACTAAGGTTGGATGGGAAAAGGTGTTAGTTGAGTCTCGACTCTCAACTTATGATTAATCTCTTGAAGACTCCTTCTAAGAATCATAAGGTGGATTGGAGAATAAAAAGAATTATTGAGAAGATTCAATTAATCCAGATGGGATTTTTGAAAGTTGATTACAATCATGTGGTTAGAGATCAAAACAAGAGTGTTGATGCTTTAGCTAATTGGGCTTTGGACAAAGGTGATCTTACTTGTTATGGCCACCCTCCTAGATGGTGGGCTTCTCAAATTAGGGAAGCTCTTCTTTCTATCATTTCTTTGGATGGCTCCAGTTTCGAAGGTACCTAGTTTCTTCTTGCTTTTTTTTTTTGCTTCTCTTTGGTTCATTCAGTTTTTTTAGTTCCCTAGCTCATTCTATTCTTTCTTTTGTTTCCTCTCGTTGATTCTTGCCTTAATAGTCTTCTCGGTCTAGATAGGTCATTGTTATGTTCAATTTTTTTCTTTTTTTCTTTTTTTTTTTTAGTTTTTTAAGGTGGGTGGGTTCTTTTGTTTTGTTTTGTTTTTGTGTTCTTTGTGTTGTTTTTTGTTGTTCTTGTGTTTTTTTTTATGTTTTTTGTTATTGTTCTTGTGTTTTTTTCGTTCTTGTTCTTGGGTTTCTTCTTGTTTGTGTTAATTCGTGTTTTTATGTGTGAGTGTTTTCTATGTTTTTTGTTTTTGTTTATTGTCTGTTGTTGGTTGTTTTTTATTTTTATTTTAATTTTTTTAATTTTTTAGGTTTTGGTTGTGTTTATTTTTCATGTTTTTTTTGGGTTATGTCTTTGTAGTGTTCTGTTGTTTTTGTCTTGTTTGTGTTTTGTTATGTGGTTCTTGTGTTTTTCTATGTGGTTCGTGTTGTGGTTTCTTTTATCTTATTGTGCGTGTTTGGTTGTGCTTTTGTTTTTGACACACTCAAGGAGCATGTTTTTTATTTTATTTTATTATTTTTGTTGTTATTTACTTATTTTTAAATTGGTTTTGTGTGTTTGTTTGCTCCTTGAGTATGTCAAAGGTGGTAGGCCAGGTCCGAGTCCTGGGCATTTTTGGCGGAATGGATACCCCCGCCTCCTTGGGTCTTACCCGAAAGTGGCATCCCTTTTGGGATGTTTTCCACAAATAAAAAAAAACCTTTCACATAGAGAAAATATATATTTAAATATTGGAGGTAAGCATTTGTTTGGGCACTTCTTACTTTGTTTTACCTTCAATTTTTTTGTTAAGATATAAGTCACTCAATAGTTAGGTCGGTTGATAGGTCAAATGCTTTTTGATTTTGTTCAATTCAATTTTTTAGAGGGTCGATGTGAGTTTAATTCTCTTCCCATAGTAACTAGGAAAGGGCAAAGGATAATATATCTCGATGTAATTAAATTGATGTAAGGACCCTTAAAATCATTTTTTTTTCAGACTTTAAAGAAATCATGAATCTTTTTATAGCTCATTTTATTTAACTTTTTACAACGGAGATAAGGGATGAAATCCAATGTATCTTAATGGAATATGTGTAGGAACATATTTTCATCCTAGTAGACCCCATTATTCGGGATCAACTTGAATATTTTTTTTCTGTGAATGATCTACAAACTGCTCTTTTTTATATGAAGAATGACAAAGCTCTCCAATTGGAGCCCTATTAGCCTCCTCAATGTTTCTTATAAGATTATAACTAAAGCTATAGCTTTAAAAATCAAAATTGTTGTTCGTTTGCTTTTCTTAAACGTTGTTATATTTTAGATAAACTTTGCAATGGGCTATCGACTCTAATCAAGATGCTCTCTTGGTTAAGTTAGATTTTGACAAAGCTTATGATAGAATAAGATGGGATTTTATTCTTAGTATGCTTTCTTGGCTTGGTTTCGATCCAAAATTTTGTAATCAAATTGGTATGCTCTTTGGTGATGCTTCAACTTGTGTTTAGGTTAATGGAGCTCTTTCCCCTCCTTTTCTCTTTAACGGTCTATCAGACAAGGTTGTCCCCTTGCTCCTTTTTTTTTATGTTTTGGTTGTCAATGCTCTTGGTTATCTTCTTCATAAGGCTCATTTTAATGGCCTCATTCAGGGTATTAAGCTTCTTGGGAATAAGCATGCTCTTTACTCTCATTTTGTTGATGATTCCCTTATTTTTCTTCAAAATACCCAAAGACTAAAGAGATTGTTCAATTGTTTTGTGATGTCTCTGGTTCTCGTATTAACGACTCTAAAATCAAAGTCTTCAATACCTCTTCCTCTCCTCGTGGATGCAACTCTTTAACTAAGTGGAAGATCATCCCTCATGGTATGATTGTGCGTTATTTGGGAATTCCCTTTGGGATTAATATTTTTTTAGGATATGTGGAACTGGATTTTGGAAAGAATTCAAAAAAATTTAGTGCTTGGCCAGCTCGATTTCTTTCTTAGCAAGAAGAATTCAAGTTGCGAATAAAATTATGGCAGCCTCTCATGTTTATTACTCCTCTTGTTGGATGGCCCCCAAGGTAGCCTATAACAAATTAACTCATGTCATTCGTAATTTTTTGTGGACTAAATGGGATAGGGATGTGGGAATGACACCCATATCTTGGAAGCTTTGTACTCAACCTAAGGCTTTAGGAGGTCTAGGCATCATTTATCCTCTTACCTAGAGCAAAAGTTTGGCTGCAAAATGGGTTGTTAGAGCCATTATTGGTGACAGAAAACTAGAAACACCTATTTCGTTACAAAATCTCTCTAGCTACTCACAAAGGTAAATGGAAAAAAACCCTTTGGGAGGATAAGGTCCTTAATGTATCTTATTTTATAGTTAGAGGATCTATTCTAGTTACCCAAAACTGAAAAGCTTGGAAATCGATTTTTCATTTATTAGTTTGGAAGTCTGACTCCTTGAGACATGGTCTGAGCATCGGTCTAAATAATCTTTGGTGAAATAAAATTATCCTCCATAATGATAAACCTTTAGCTTTATGCAATGCTATTTATGGTCTAGTTTTTTTGAAGAAATAAATTAATAGAATTAGGGATATCTGAGATCCAGGTAGTTGCTCAATTCTTACCTGGAACTAGATCTGCAATTATTGCTCCCGTCCCTCTAGGTTCAAAGAGTCTTATGGCTTAGTTGTGGCTTCCATACCTTATGAGGTCCTTATGAAGTTGGGAACAACTACCCATAATAGTTGGAATGATTGGAGATGGCTTAATGGTCATAGAATCTCTTCCATTACTTCTAGTTGGTTATACAAAAATCTTTTGTGTCCTCCTTCTTTAGACTCTAAGCTCAATGTCAAGTGGCAAGTGAATATTACCAATGCCCAATTGCAATTTCTTGCTACTCAAATTTAGAAATGGAAAGCTCTTGTTGAATCCAAAACTCAACTTCTTGGACGATGGATTTTACATCAAAAACTTCCAACTGCTGAAAGTTTGGTTGTGTAAAAATTTTACACATTCCCCTTGATGCAATTTTTGTAATGCTTTAGAAAATATTATTCACTTGTTTTGGTTTTGTAACATGGCTAAACAGTTTTGGGATGTCTTCTACTCTTTTCTTTTTCCCTCTTTCACTAGATCTTGGAAGTTTTCTTTGCTTGGTTTTTCTCAGCTAGATCAATGCCCCAAACTCTGGGATGTTTGTAGACTCATCATTCTCAAGCACATTTGGAAGTGCAGATGCAAAAATGTGTTTACTTGATTTGTTCCTCCGTGGGATATAGTTTTAGCAGACTTGACCTTTGATATTTTGGTACATGTGGGACGCATTCATTCCCAAGTCTATGGAACTTCCAGCACACCTCGAGACTTTATTGACAGACTTCATCAACTTTCTCGTATGCTTCAGGATCTTTAAAAGGTCCAATAGAAAACTAAGAAGAAGGCAATTAACAATGATGAGCAGGTTCAAGTTTTTATTACTTTTATTTCTTCTTTGAAGACTTCAGAAGATATCACAAAAACATGTTCAAAAATTCTTCATATAACATACTCTCCCACAGATGAATGTTGATATCTAGTATATTGAAGCAAGATATAACTATAGTCTTTTTGTTGATATTAGCTTTTATTCTTATTTATATTCAATTATGGATGCTTTAATCATGATCCACCTCATTTTGTTTTTTAACTGGATATTGTAATATTTGGTTACTAAATTAATATAATCTAACTTTAAAAAAAAAAAATTCAAAAGTCTACTTTATTTTTAAAAATAATAAATAAGCTAATTTTTTTTTAATTTAATATAATCAGTTAAAGTATATATATACTTTAATTGACTTATTTATTATTAGCTTATTTAAACTTCCTAAAAAAAAATAGCTTATTTATTATTTTTAAAAATAAAGTAGACTTTATTTTTTTAAAGTTAGATTATATTAATTTAGTAACCAAATATTACAATATCCAGTTAAAAAACAAAATGAGGTGGATCATGTTTAAAGCATTCATAATTGAATATAAATAAGAATAAAAGCTAATATCAACAAAAAGACTATAGTTATATCTTGCTTCAATATACTAGATATCAACATTCAAAAATTCAAAAAGTCTACTTTATTTTTAAAAATAATAAATAAGCTAAATTTTTTTAATTTAATATAATCAATTAAAGTATATATATATTAAATTTGTGTGTTATTTTTTAAATTGAAAGGAGTTTAAATGAGGTATTTTAACTTAATAGTGCATGTTTTTTTTAATAATGATTTTATGGAATTTATAGGGTTTTATTAATATTTTATTATCACCATGTTATTTTTTTTTTGTTATTATGAGAAACCCCTTATGACCGACATACAGGGCTGAGCAGTCTCCTCCCAATTATGACCTCTCCTAAAGTTGAGAGCTATACTTATCAATAGGGAATTTAACAC
This sequence comes from Wollemia nobilis, assembly GCA_028583015.1. Classification (NCBI taxonomy): domain Eukaryota; kingdom Viridiplantae; phylum Streptophyta; class Pinopsida; order Araucariales; family Araucariaceae; genus Wollemia; species Wollemia nobilis. The sequence continues at coordinate 1,943,469 of JAQPPZ010001920.1, forward strand.
AAAGCCATCACACACCCACCCCCTCACACACTCGTCCATACCATAGTTTCAACCTTGAACATTGGATTGGTAGTTGTCTGTATGGCTAAACACTTACTAAGAAGAGACATAGGTTCAAACCTTGGAGGTATACCTGTTTGCAAAGGTAGTACTATGTTTTGAATCCTTAGAGTGTGCATCAAATCGAGGATGATGATACAAATCCCAAGTGACCCGGTGGTCTTCCTCGCATTGGGTCAACAACAAGATGGAATAGGGTTGTTGGGAGCAATCCTAGGGCCCTACGGTTTGAACCCACACTTGTGTGGTTGTAACCAACTTCCCTGTGAATTAAAAAAAAATTGATATACTTTTAATTGGTATATTGAATTTTCTAAATGACTATATAAATTTCATAGGGTTTTATTAACATTATATTGTGACCATGTTACTTTTAATTGTATAAGGTTTATTTAACATTTAAACTTAAGTCTTTTTATTTGAAGCTTACTTTAAAAGTATGAACGGTTTTTTAACATTTAAATTTAAGTTTTTTTTTTTATTTGGTTATTGCGAGAAACCCCTATAATCCACGTACAAGGTTGAGTTGAGTAGTCTCATCCCAACCATGACCCCTCCTAAAGTTGAAAGCTATACCTATCAATAGGGAATTTAACACAAAGTAACTTGTTGGCATTTTGCAACGTGCCATATTTTTTTATTGTAATCCGAAGACATTTATGATTGAGTTTTTTTAACTCAGTTATTTTGTTTATATAGTTTTTTCAATAAACTTTCATTTTGCAAAATAAATTAACCCCAAATTGTGACTTGGAAATCCGCTTCGGATTCACTTCATCAAATTATCCACAACAACAATCAAAAGATAAAAAATGATTTCGCTTCAGAGGCGAAGCGGCAGTAAGAAATTGAAGGTAGTGAAATCAAAGAGAATAAAAAAAAGAAAAAGAAAGACAAAAGAAAATCGGCTAAGTGAAGAATGCAAACGCGTTCGCCTCATTGGAGGGGCGAACGTCATGTTCGCCCATTGGAAAGGCGAACACGCCCCAAAAGAGGAATGCGCCAAACAAAAGGGAGAATAAAAAGAACGCATCGCGTTCGCCCCTTAAGTGGGGCGAACGTAGTGTTCGCCCCTCATTTGGGCGAACACGATTTCAATATGCGTCATGGTCGCTTTAAAGTATTCACGATGGATCCGTTCATTATTTTTAAAGGCGAATGGCATGGAGAGATAAAGTTCGGGCGACGAGAATTTTTAAATGGTTTTCGCCCTTACACTTAGGTAAAAGGGGCGAACGTCATGATAGATGCGGCGAAGATATTTTGAAGGCGAATGTTGTTTGTTTTTTAGCACATGTGATTAAATTTCTCCAGAGGCATGAGTAGAATTAAATGGGGGAAATTTTAATTATTAATTGCCATCATCTTCGGCAATTTTAAAGCTTGATTTTTCTAGTTGAATATTTGCTTCAGGTAACTGCTGCAATTTAATGTTGGTGACGAAGTGGAAGCATTTTTGTCATTTTCAAGAACATCTTCTCGAAGGTTTTACTCCCTCTCTAAAGCAAATTGAATATGGAGTAAATTGTTGAAGCTCGTGTTTGATTTCCAAGAAGATGGAGGTGACTCAAATTTAATGCTACGGTGTTTGAATGCTATCATCTCAAACCATTTTCAGGATCGTGTCTACCAAAAGAAGATTTCCAAGAAATGATGACTCATTTGATGTATTCAATGAAAGAGGCGCAAACCTCTATAAATACTAAGAGAAATTTCATTGTAAGGGGTTGGAAAAAATAGATATCCTACGAGAAAACACTTCAAGTTCTCTGCAGTAATAGTGAATTCAAAACATTTGGATTTGCAAATGACTTGGTGCATTGTCGTCTTCTACATTACGCATTTCTTTTACACAGTTAGCTTTATTATTTGTTGTTAGATTTAAATTCTGCAAGTTGGATTTAAATATTGCAAGTGAGAGAGTGAGTGTTGGAGTGTTGATCTGAAGATTACATGTGCGAAGTTGTACGGAAATTCTGTTGTTTGATCATCTATTTGCATGCTATTTTTAGCTTGGTGTGGATTCCTGCTATCAATCTATTCCCATCCTACACAGTCGGCCTGTGGCCATATTTCCCATTTCTTTCCGCATTTTTTTAATTTCTTTCCTGCATCCTTAGTCTTCAACCATTTTAGAATTAGTAAGGGAACCAACCCTCTCTGGAGATTGACACGGGGGACATCTCTTTCCTCTGGTCTTTCAATGTTGGCCATGTCTAGGGCGCACAAACGCAGTTTTGTATGATTAGGCAGATATTTGACCAACAATTTTTGGCACGCTCGGTGGGACAGACATTCTTTGTCCCAATAAGATCCATAGTCGGTGGAACAAGTATTATCCCAAGTTGACAAATCCACCAGTGCCAACAATTTTTTGGGACTTCAAAAGTTCCACTTTCAACGGTATTAAGGTTTGATGTTCGTCTTCGTGTTGTAGAATTAGAACATCTGGCGACTCGATTATACTCAGAAATCTCCAAACGTGAGTACAACGAAAGCTATGTCTCATGAATACAAGATCGAAGGCCAAAAATCCAGATCACCAAATTGAGTTCTACGAACTTGATATCCAAAGGCTAGGGGAACATCCTCAATTAGCCACTTTTTGTCGTACATCTTCATTACCTCATATATCCCATATACCATATTTGTCACATCATCACGACTAGCTGGTGTATTTTCTGCTCCCGCAAGCCCAGGTAGTACTGCCACTAGTCTTCCTCAACCTCCGCCTCACATGACCACTGGTATTCCTCGAGCTCCACCTCATATACCAATCCACATGGCTCAGAATCCACCACCACAACAGCCACCCAGGCAGTTCCCAGCGTGGAATAGCTCAGGGGCTTTGAACTTGCAAGCACAAAATCCAGTGCCCCAAGTTGCTTTGAAGGCTTTGTCGACCTATGATGGTACTGTAAAAACTGCGTATGAGCATATCCAAGATGTAGCTTCTTTTGCGACCATCCATGACATAATAGATGAAGATGTAATGATAAAATTGTTGGTATTTTCGTTGAGAGGGAAATTGTTGTATTGGTACCGATCATTGCAACCGGGTACTATTACATCATGGGATCAATTAGCGAAGTTGTTGATTAAAAATTTCCATGAACAAGCTGATCCATACTCCTTGTTGCACCAATTCACAACGATTCAAAGACATCCGCAAGAGGAGATAGTCGATTTTAATGTTAGATTCACCTAGAGCTGGCAAAGAGTCCCCGATGGTTTGCGGCCCACACATGAGCAAGCTGCTTTCTACTATCTCAAGGTGTTTAACACCAAAATCGGTATGGTCGTGCGTCAAGCCAATGTGACTACGTTTCTAGACCTGTATACGTAGGCACAAAAGGCCGAATCTGATCTAATTGTTGTAGGTAGACTTTCCTCGAAGATGACTATGCCCATTGTTCCTGATCTTTCGTAGTATTTATATTCTAGTTCATTTTCATAACCTATGCCTTCCATGTACCCAGTTCCCTCATGGAGCTCGGGTCCGCCTCAAATTGCACCTATTCCTGCTCCACGACATACGACTCCAAGCTTCCCACAACTACCTAATCAGTCACTTCCACAATTGCCCGCTTCTATTCCCGCTCCTGCGTTGCCAGCACCACCAGTTCCATTACCATTGCTCGCGCCTCCAACGCCTTTGCCTCTGCCTGCACCTCCCGCATCATCTAATCCTGATCCTTTCACGGTGTTGTTGCAGGAGGTAAAATCTAATAACGCAGCCTTAAGAACGATATCAAACGAACTTACAACAATAAGAAAGAAGCAAGCGAAGGCTGAATTTTGATCACAGAGATTCCAAACTCCACCGATCACTCGAGAGCAAGCATCTACTAGTAGAGGCCCTGAGAAGAGCACAACGGTGCAAGCAAATGAAGAAACTAGCGCAACAGAGAGGGCGTATTGGTGCTCAACATGCAATGATCCTCATGGAGAAGAAACATGCATGGTGCATATGAATTATGTACAAACGCTAGTAGAGAGTTTGGCTGGCGGACAAGTCAATATGATCATGGAAGCCAATCATAATTTCATGATGTCGTCTATAGAGCAAGTTTCAGTTCTCACACGGTCCGGAAAGAAACCAGTAACAGTAGATCCTGCTGAGCTTGAACCCTTAAAGGTGCTAACGGAACCAAAAGTGCAAGATGAAAAGGGGAGGCCTCCAACAAAAGTTCCTGTAGGGGTAGCTAAAGAGCAAGATTCTATCAAGTTGAAAGATTTGATGCCTAAGCAAACTCAGGGAAGGGCACAAACGAGAGCATCTTCCTCACAACCTGCGACAACTACTCAAACACAAGATGAAACAAGAGAACAGGCCAAAGAGCGACTCAAGTACCCATATTTGACCAAGCAACAAAGGGTGGAAGCTACCCAACAGTACCGAGACAAGTATGAGTGGGTTGCAGAAGAGAAGGCTTCGACTGTTTCAAATTACAATATTGTGGAAGAGATGAAGAAGATACCTGCCAAAGTAAGTTTGTATGATGCACTTTAGTTGCCAGGACAAGTTAACTTACTGCAAGAATCTTTGAAGACTGCTAAAGATCAAAAGGAAAATCCTTCTCAAACAGTCCTGGTGCAAGCATTACCGACTTCAACCACGGGAAAAAATAGACCTCCCCCATTTTATTTATCACTCAAAATGGAAGGGTGGATTGTACACAATTGTATGATCGACTCTGGAGCTGCGACTACTGTCATGCCAAAGGCAGTATGTGAAGTGATGGGGATGGAATATACAAGGAGTAGCCCAGGAGTGTTGCAACTGGATGGAACTCCGGTCAAGATGGTAGGAGTAATCAAGGATATTCCCATTGTCCTCCATAGTATGCCACAAATCATAGTCATCCAGGAAGTTGTAGTGGTTGACCTAGAACCATACTTTAGCATGTGCCTCTCAAGGGAGTTCACAACTAAGTTGGGAGGATATCTTTCCTTAGACTACTCGCATTTGGAGATACCATTCAAGGGAAAGAGGATTCACATTCATAATGAGAAGCCCTCGCCCTTTCACATTGAGAAGTTGGAGGAGGAAGAAAGTTCTCCTGGTGCGGTTAACATGATGACCGAGGAGATAGAAGAGGTTGATTTAATGGAAGAAGCGTTGGGTGAGCTTCACCTCGAGGATGAGTTTTCACTCATGGATTTCAATGCGATGGTTGGAACGGACATTGGATGCTATACTATAACTAAGCCGGAGCAGATTGAAGAGAAGGTTCCTGATTTTCCCGATCCTGTTGCAGATCAATTATGGAGAATGTATTTTGATGGCGCTAGGTGCAAGAATGGTGTAGGAGCCGGCGTTGTGTTGATCTCTCCCGAAGGGTTGCAAAATACCTATTCTTATAGGCTAACTTGGGGTTGCACAAATAATGCAGCTGAATATGAGGCATTATGCCTTGGATTGAAGAAGGCTGAAAAGTTGGGCATCAAACAGTTGCAGATTTTTGGTGACTCTGAACTCATTATTAATCAGATCACTAATAAGTGTGTATCAAAACAACATTACCTAAAGGCTTATCGCAATAGAGTGTGGGACTTGTTTGAATCTTTCATTGCTTTAAATGTTTAGGCGATTTTGAGAGAGCTAAATAAACATGCAGATATTCTGGCCTCTCTTGGTGCTAACTACTCTCCTGTCGAGCAAGTAGTTAGAAAGCCTAAGACAGTTAGGGTAATTTACAGACCCTCAGTTCCTGACAAAAATCTCCATTGGCAAGTGTTTGACAATGATGAGCAGATAGTCAACTTCCTACTTAAAGAAACTGCAAGCGCTGATGATAGAGTTCTTGTCGAAGAAGAGAGAGAAGGGATGATTCAGCTAAAAAATAATCACATCCCTAGGGGACTGATTACACTTGAAATTCTGTTCGACCAGAGTGATCGGGCTGAAAAGCACAAGATCAAAGTAGATGCGAAGGATTATAAAGAGTTGCATTTGGAGCCTGATAAAATCATCAAGGTTGGAATAGATGGCACCCTAGAAGAACTGGAAGATATCAAGAAATTGTGTTACGAGTATCCAGATATTGTTGCTTGGAGCTACCATGATTTGAGGGGTTACGATAAGAATGTGATCCAACATACTATAGAACTGCAGGAAGGGGTAAAACCTTTTCGTTAGAAACAACGACCTGTCAATCCCAAGATTGAAGTCCTCATGAAAGCAGAGTTATTGAAGATGTTGGAGGCCAAGATAATCTATCCAATCAAGCACTCAACATGGGTGGCGAATCTAGTACCAGTACGAAATAAGAATGGAGACATTAGGTTGTGTGTGGATTTTTGCAACCTGAACCAGGCATCGCTTAAGGACCATTACCCTCTACCGCAGATCGATCAAATCCTTCATGTAGTAGCTGGCACCCAAAGATTCTCATTGCTTGATGGTTTCTCTAGGTATAATCAAATTTGGGTGAAAGATGAGGATCAATATAAAACAACATTCACCACCAAGTGGGGTACTTTCACCTACCAATGGATGCCATTTGGACTTTCAAATGCCGGTGCCACTTTTCAGAGGGCCATGGACATCGCTTTCGGTGAGTTATTGAATAGGATTATTGTGATATATCTTGATGATATGACTGTGTTTTCACATCGCAGAGAAGACCACATTGCTCATTTAAGGTAGGTGTTTGAGAAGTGTCGTGAGTTCGGGATTTCTATTAACCCGAAGAAGTCAATATTTATCGTCAAAGAAGGAAATTTGTTGGGCCATGTGATCTCGCAAGAAGGATTGGCAATCGATCCTTCAAGAGCTAAAGCTCTAATGAAGTTACCGTTGCCTGCCAATAAAAAAGATTTGCAATCTTTCTTTGGCCAAATCAATTTCATTCGTAAGTTTATCGCTGATTTCACTCAGGTGGTGAAACCCATGACTGAGCTTTTGAAGAAAGGTGTTGAGTTTAAATGGACTGAAACAAGAAGATAAACTTTCAAGGAAATCAAGGAGAGGATTACTCAGGCTCTGGTATTGATTAATCCTGATTATTCTAAATATTTCATTCTCTATGCCGTAGGCGAACAAGAGAGTTATGTTGCAGTTTTGACACAACGACAAGAGGATGAAGATGAGAAGCCAATTACTTTCTTGAGTCAGGTTATTGCTCCTCATCAAGAGAAATATAATTTTATTGAGAAACAAGTATATGCAGTAATGAAAGCATTGAAGAAATTTTGACACTTTGTTTCTCAGAGCAAAACGGTTGTGTATGTCATACACCTTGATGTAAGAAATTTTATTCTCCAAGGAGAATTAGGAGACAAGAGAGCAAGTTGGGTCTCAAAAATTCAAGAATATGATGTGGAGATCCGACCAACCAAGCTAGTTCGTGGGAGAGCTCTATGCCAGGAACTAGCCAAAAGTGCAACTTTCGAGTCATTGGATGTGGTGCATGAGGATAGTCTGGGCGAGAACATTTGCGCAAACCATACCGCCAACGATCTTGATTGGACCGAAGAGCTAATTGATTATTTTATCTCAGGAAAATGTCCATCTCGCCTTGATGCTTCGCAACGTCGGAGATTCAAGTTGCAAGCTCTCAGATATACTCTATTGCTCGAGGGGTTATTTCACAAGAACATTGATGGAGTTCTTCTCAGGTGTGTGAGGGACTCCGAAAAAGAAAAAATATTAGAAGAATTTCATTCTGGACTATTAGGAGATCATTATGCGGGAAGGCCCATGGCCTTAAAAATCATTCGAGCAGGCTATTTTTGGCCTACTTTGTTTGCCGATGCACATAAGATAAGTACACACTGCGATAGTTGTCAACGATATGTTGGTAGAATCAAGAAAGGGGCATTGCCTCTTCGCCCGATTCAAGTAGAAGCTCCTTTTCAGCAATGGGGTCTTGATTTTGTGGGAGTTATTGACCCACATTCTTTTGTAGAGCATAAGTACATTTTGACGGTAATTGATTACTTTACCCGATGGGCGGAGGCCATTCCTACTAAGAAAGCGGATCAAGCAACTGTAATCTCTTTCTTGGAGGGAATCATCACTCGCTTCGGTGTCCCGGACTCAATTGTAATAGATAATGGAACTCCATTTATTGGAGCGAAGATCACGGAGTTCGCCAGCAAATACGGGATTTATCTTAAGACTTCGTCCAATTACTACCCGCAAGGGAATGGCTTGGCCAAATCTACTAATAAGAATTTGTTGCGAATTTTGAAAAGGACACTAGGAAACAACAAGAGAAGTTGGCATTTGTTGTTGAATCAAGCACTTTGGGCAAAACATATTTTAGTAAAAAAATTTATTAAAACTTCTCCGTATGCATTGGTGTATGGAAAAGAAGCAGTTCTGCCTGCTCACATTGAGCTTCCTGTCCTTCAGACATTGCAGCTGTTTCAGGAGGAAGATGAAGAGTTTGATCCCTTGAGTGCAATATTGGCACAGTTAATACAATTGGAGGAAGATAGAGAAAAATCTTACCAGGTGTTCATCGAACATAACAAGGAAATGCAGAAGTGGTTCGGGAAGAAGACAAGCGAACGTAGTTTTCAAGTAGGATATTTGGTTCTCAAGTGGAATGCAAAGAAGGCCAAGCCCAGAGAGCATCATAAATTCAACGCTATTTGGGAGGGTCCTTTCCAAATCTCTGTTGTCAACTCGGCTAACGCCTATCATCTTCAAGATCTGGAAGGATGGGATCTTCCAATTCCGGTGAACGACCTTCATTTAAAGGCTTATATCCAATGACGAAATCATAATGAGGTACCTTTGTAAATATATACATATTCATTTTTTAAATTTATCCGTATATATGTTTGCATAAAAAAAATTACTTAGTAAGCTTTAGAAAAGAAAAATTTTGTTCGCCCATCTCCTTGGACGACCATAAATAAAAAACTATAAAAAAATGAGGACGACATCGCGTTCGCCTCCCCCTTAGAAAAACGTTCGCCCCTCTTGAGGTGAATGATCATTAAAATATATATATATAAGTATATATATATATATATATATATATATATATATATATATATATATATATATAATATATATATATATATATATATATATATATATATATATATATATATATATATATATATATATATATATATATATATATATATATATATATATATATATATATATATAAGTATATATATATATATATAAGTTCGTCCTATTGGAGGGGCGAACGTCATGAGGGCGAACCTTAAAAAACTTAATTTTTTTTTAAATAATAAAAAATAATAATAATTTAAAAAGTTAAAAAAGGAAAAGTGGTTTCGCCACATTGGAAGGGCGAACGTCACACGTTCGCCCCTCATGGGGGCGAACTCTTTTAATAAAAAATAATAATTAAAACGAAAAAAAGTTAAAAAAAAGCAAAAAACAAAAAAGGTAAGTTTGTCTCATTAGAGGGGCGAACATCGCGTTCGCCCCTCATGGGAAGAACCTTTTAAATCAACATAAAACAAAAAAAAAATTGTGTCGTTGTCGCCCCAAAGATGGGGCGACAACGTAGTCGCCCACAAAATGGGCGACCACATTTCTTTTTAAAACTAAAAAAAATTAAAATAGAAAAATTTACAACTTAAAAAAAAAAACACGTGGGAGCGCCCATGCTTTGGGCGCCCCCACTAGAACTTTAAAAATATATATATATTAAAATTGGGAGCGCCCCAACATGGGGCGAACGTAATGTTGGGGTGATTCACCCCAACATTAGGAGCGCCCCATTGTAAGGGGTTGGAAAAAATAGATATCCTGCGATAAAACACTTCAAGTTCTCTACAAGTAATAGTAAATTCAAAACATTTGGATTTGCAAATGACTTGGTGCATTATCGTCTTCTACATTACGCATTTCTTTTACATAGCTAGCTTTATTATTTGCTGTTAGATTTAAATTTTGCAAGTTGGATTTAAATATTGCAAGTGAGAGAGTGAGTATTGGAGTGTTGATCTGAAGATTACATGTGTGAATTTGTACGAAAATACTGTTGTTTGATCATCTATTTGCATGCTATTTTCATCTTGGTGTGGATTTCTGCTATCAATCTATTACCATCCTACACAGTTGGTATGTGGCCAATTTTCTCATTTCTTTTCGTATTTTTTAATTTCTTTCTTGCATCCTTAGTCTTCAACCATTTTAGAATTAGTAAGGGAACCAACCCTCTTTGGAGATTGACACGGGGGACATATCTTTCCTCCGATATTTCAATGTTGGCCGTGTCTAGGGCACACAAATGCAGTTTTGTATGATTAGGCAGATATTTGACCAACACAACCATACACTCACCCCCTCACACACTTGCCCATGCCACGGTTCAAACCTTGGACCTCCCAAATAAACTTAAGTTTTTTATTTGAAGCTTACTTTAAAAAATTAATTCACTCGTTTCATGGGGACAACCCAACAATTTGGGGTTTGGCTCTTCTTTGGGAGGTCCAAGGTTCAAACCGCAACATGTATGTGGAGGCCATGCTACTTTTAATTGTATATGTTTTTTTTAACATTTAAACTTAAGCTTTTTTATTTGAAGTTTACTTTTAAAATATGAACTCACTTGTCCCATGGGGACAATCCAACAATTTGAGGTTTGGCACTTCTTTGGGAGGTCCAAGGTTCAAACCATGACATGTGTGTGCTTGTGTGTTAATTCCCTATTGATAAGGATAGGTCTAAGCCTTACAAGGAATAATGGTTGGGAGGGGATGGGGACAACCCAACAGTTTGGGGTTTGGCTCTTCTTTGGAAGGTTCAAGATTCAAACCACATGTTTGTGTGGTTGTGTGTTAATTCCCTATTGATGAGGGTAGGTCTTAGCGTTACGAGAGATCATGTTTGAGAAGGGACTGCTCAACCTTATGCGTTGGTCGTAGGGGTTTCTCAAACTACCCCATACCAAAAATAATATATATATATATATATATGAACTCACGACCATGCTCCATTGTGATTTGAACTAGGATCTCTCAAAAGAGAGCCCAAAATCCTAAGCACTAAAGTGTTTCATGGGAACAAAAAATATGAACTTTTAATTATTTTAATCGGTAAAAAATTTGTATGATCAACGTTCAAGATTGAGCATTCCCATCCCAACCATGACCCCTTCATAAGGTCGAGAGCTAAGCTTATCAATAGGGGTGAAAACACACACGTGCACAGTTTGAACCTTGGAACTCCTAAAGAGAGGTTAAAGCCCAAACCTTTGCATTGTCCCCCTAGGACAAAAACTGTGTTAGAAAGAAAACCCACTACTTCAACCTTAGGTTTTTTTGTGAATCCCAACTGGGTATACCCCCTAAGGCCTCCATAGTGGATTTTTTTTATGTGTCCACAAACATAGTACAAGGGGTGGTTTGAACATTGGACCTTTCATTCATTTTGAAGCCATGTTTCAGAAACCAACTGCACAACAAAGACACACAAGGGATTGTTTGACACTGCACATTCCATTTATTAATTTTGGGGCCATGTATCGAAAACCAATTGTGCTGGAAAAGTGGACAAAACCTTTGCATTAGAAAGGAAACTCACTACTTCAACCTTGGGGCCTGTCGCTAGTCCCATCCAGGTATACCCCTTAGGCCTCCATAGTGGATTTTTTGTGTTCACAAAGATAGTACAGGGGGTGGTTAGAACACTGGACCTCTTGTTCATTTCAAGGCCATGTCTCAAAAACCAACTGTACTACAAAGGCACATAGAGGGTGGTTCAAACACTAGATCTCTCGTTCATTAATTTTGGGGCTATGTCTCGAAAACCAACAATGCTACAAAAGTGAACTAAAACCGATGTTAGAAAGGAAACCTGCTACTTCAACCTTAGGGTCTGTTGTTAGTTCCATCCAGGTATATCCCTAAGGCCTCCATAGTGGGTTTTTTATGTGTCCGCAAAGACACAGTATAGGAAGTGGTTCGAACATTAAACCTCCTGTTCATTTTGGGACCATGTCTTAGAAACCAATTGCAGAACGAAGATGCATAGGGATGGTTCAGGAGCTCTCATTTATTAATTTCAGGGGCATGTCTCGGAAATCAACTAGGCTAGGGGAGCAGACTAAACCTTTGTGCTAGAAAGGAAACCCACTACTTCAACCTTGAGGCTTATCATCAATCCTATCCGGATATACCCCTAAGGCCTTCATAGTGGATTTTTATGTATTCACAAAGATAATATAAGGGTGGTTCGAACACTAGACCTCCCATTCATTTTGGGACCATGTTTGAAAACCAATTACACAATGAAGATGCAGAAAGGATGGTTTAAACATTGGACCTTCCATTTATTCGAACACTAGACCTCTCATTTATTAATTTTGGAGCCATATTTGAAAACCCACTCCGCTGCAAAAGCAAATATAAACTTTTACTTTTAAATTTGATATAATTTTTTATTAAATTGAATTATTTTATTATTAATTTTTATTTTATTAATTTTTTATCTAAGCTCACTCACACATACATATACGCTTCGTGGTTGTTTGAACTTGGTTCTCCTAAAAAAACCTTAAAATCACTAAAAAAAACCTTAAAATCGTAGTTTTTTATATTACATTTATATCTTTTTGTTTATAAATATTTTTAAATTATTTTGTTTATTTTCTTTAGTTAATTAATATGTTTGGTTAGGTTTGATTAGTAAGGTGAGACACACTTGTTAAAATGAGGAGTTAGGTTTTAGTCTGACGACTAGTTTTGAATGTATGCATATAGACCCACTTATCCTTTGTATAGACTTTATAATTGTGTCCAAAATATGCTTCGAACACTTGTGATAATTTGTATTAGTTCAACACGCTTCACTTTCAAAGATTAAGTGGATTGGTAAGTGTAGGTGTGATTGGAAACTTACCAAGAAGAGACTTAGGTTTAAACCTTGGAAGGAAGCCAAGGTTTGTACTAATTTGTACTAGTTCAACATGCTCCCTCTCAAATAGGTTAAAATAACATACTTTATTTAACTTCCAAGGGCTAAGTGGATTGGTAAGTGTAGGTGTGGTTGGGCACTTACCAAGAAGAGACCTAGGTTTAAACCTTGGGAGGAAGCCAACCCTTTGCAAAGGTAGTAGTCTACTTCGAATATTTTGAGTGTGTGCCAAACCGACGATGACAATATGAACCCTGAGCGACTGGTGGTCCCCATCTCACGTCGAGTCAACAAGAACAAGACATATAGGTTTATTGGGAACAGTTCCTTTGGTTTGAACCCTACGTTTGCCAGTTACTAAAAATAGTTGCTGTAACCAACTCTCCTATGTAACCCAAAAAAACATCCTTTATTTATGTTAATGAATTTTTTATTTTGAGTTGTAAGTTTGGTGCAATGTTAAGGGCTTTGGTTTTTCTTTGGGAGGTCCAACATTCAAACCTCACCCGATATGAGGGAATGGGGATCCCTCATAAGAACTTGTATAAACTCATTGAAAAATATAGATTTTTTATTTTAACAATGTAAAAAAAATATTGAGTTGTAAGTGAGTGCAAGTCAGGAACAAGTCTCGCTTTTTCTTGTTTTAGAAAGCAACCAAGTGTTATGGGTGTGATCGAGAAGCATGAACAAGAAGTAAAGTGTAGTTAATTAAAAAATTGTCACTTCTTAGTCAACATATTAGCAAAAAGTTAAAAAGTAAAGGATTCATGTGAAGAAAATATAGGTAACATGATAAGAAAATTATTTTATTAATTTTTTATTAAAAGTAAGAATACCCTAGTTTATAAGAAGAAGAGTGTCTTGGTGGGACACTGCAAAGGTTCGAGCTCTAGCTCTTCTTTGGGAGGTCCAAGGTTCAAACCGCAGCGTGGGCGACTGTGTGAGGAGGTGGGTGTGTGTATGGTTGTGTGTTAAATTCCCTATTGATAAGCTTGGCTCTTCCCCTTATGAGAGGTCATGGTGGGATGGGGATGCCCAACCCTGAGCGTTAGTCATAGGATTTTTTCACACTAACCAAATCCAAAAAAGAAGAAGAGAATTTATGGTAAACCCTATTCAAATAGTAGATGCTTCTTATTCAAGATATTAGCAAAAACTTAAAAACCAAAGGATTCATGTGAAGAAAATTTAGGTAACATGATGAGAAAATCATTTTTTAAAGTACTTATTAGAATTAAGAACACCTTAGTTTACAATAAGAAGAAGAGCAAATTTATGGTAAACCATATTCAAGTAGTAAATATTACTCCAAAAGTGATTATCGATGACAAGATGATAGAGAACGATATAATCATTCTTAAAAGCAAAATGTTGACATGTAAGTTCCATGGATACTAGCTAGTTTTTTCGGAGATTCAAAATTGGATCAAGTGGAAGTGGGGATTGAATTCAAATTACACCATGAATTTTCTTTTGAAATGTTTTTTTCTCATTATCTTATTCAGTTCATAAATAAGGGATAAAATAATTGACGATGTCCCTTGGCTTAGGGGCAAATATGTATTATATTTAAGGCTATAGGGTGAGAATTTGTGTGAAGATAAAGATCATTAAAAGCTTCATGTGTGGATTAGGCTTTTTGCACTTCCTTATTAGCTCATCAATAAGGTGGGTTTGAAGAATATTGTCAATACTTTAGGAGAGTTCATCAATGAGGAACCAACTATTAATGAGAGAAAGTGTGTTGTATAGAATCGAATATGTGTTGTCATGGATATTTCAAAACCTTTATTGTAGTCCATTAGGATTATATTTGAATCAAGACAATGGGTCAATAAGTGGATTATGAAAACAATGCATTTTGATGTTGCAAATGTTATGAGACCGAACATAAGACAAGTGATTGCAAGGTGAAAATGGAGAAAGAGATGAAAATTTTGGGCATGAGACAAACTTCAATATGGAACAAGGAGAACATATCATAATAGAAGTTGAGTCAAATCAAGAATTTCCACACCTAAGAAAGTGGTAAAAAAACCTTCTACATCATCAAATTGGAAAAGCCATTACACTTTGTTCGAATCAACCATTAAAAGAAAAAAAATGACACAAGGGATGAGGAAGTCCCATGCACAAGTTTAAATTGTGGAGTAAAAGGTGTGAAGGAAGATGGGGAGGAAAATTTTAAGAGAATAAGGTGAAGAAGGTCAAGGTTAACCAAGGTAAATCATATTCATTTTCCTTGAGTAGCATAAAATACTCTCCTTGCAATAAAATGAAAGCATTACAAAGCACATATGTTGTACTTTAGGGTTTCAAGAGCAACATAATAAAAAAATATGGATGATATCCATGAAATTTAGGATTTCCAAGGTAGCATAAGAAAGTAATTGTTATGGATGATCATCCTTGTACTTTAGGGTTTCGAAAACAACATAATGAAAAAAGTGTTCATAAAGTTATTATTTGCATTTCATATTCTTTAAGCCAACATAAATCTTTAGAAGATAAGTCCCACTGTGAACAATATGGAAAAATAGAAGAGATTGATGAAGATGAAAGTGTTGGTTGGAATAAAAAAAGAAGAGGAAGGTCGTCAAAGCATGAATAAAGAAAAAAAATCAAAGGCATATAAATTTAGCAGGCCAAATATATTTTTATAGGTGTTAACAAGAAGTTGGGCTATTCCCACTAGTAAAAATAAAAAAGCGATAATAAAAATGGTATCATGGAATATTAGGGGTATGAATAAGACTCCTAAAAAAATAGTTATTAAGGAATTAATAGGTTGTTACAGTACCGAGTTTATCGTAATACAAGAAACAAAAATTAAGGAGTGAGTCATGTAAGGATTATTTTAAAAATATTTGGAAGATGGGGGATTGTTTGACAATTTATTCTACAAGATTTTTAGCAGTATTGTAACAATATAAAATAAACAAAAATGGGATGGACAATTATTAGAAGCAAAAGTCCCGACACGAACACCATAATGGAAAAAGGTATTGGGCTTTTCTAACGGAGACCCGAGTTCATTTCACAGGAAGGGTGGCCCTGATATGCCCCCAACTTTTCAACCTATTAAAAAAAAAAATTATAAGCAAAAATTAATTGGGTTGTTGAACTATTTTGAGGGAAAGATGAAAACATTACAGTTGGGGTTATAAATCTATATGCTCCAACTATAATTACTCCATATGAAAGATGTTGGAAGGACCTTAGCATATTTTTGTTAAACACAACGAAAATTCATAATTATGATCTATGGATTCTTGGGTGTGACTTCAACATAGCTATATCTCCTTTGGAAAATAAGGGTGATATTCTTGAATGGTCTTTGGGATGCTATTCCTTCAATTTTTCAATATATGGAATATCAGATGCTTTGGCAAACTCATTTAGTATAAAGATTGGATAGAGTCCAACACAAATAGAATATACAATCTCTTCAGATATTTTATTACAAACATGATCAAATATTTTGCTTCATTTATCAATTTAAATAGTTTTTGGGATGTTATTCCTTCAAGTTCTGAATTTATATGGGATAACAGATGCATTGGCAAACTCATATAACATAAATATTGGATAGATTCCAACACAAACAAAATACTCAATCTCTTTAGATATTTTATTACAAATAGGATCAAATTACAAGCCCATTCTTTTGACTTATAATTTACTCAATAATGATCGTCCAAAGTCATTTCACTTCCAATCTATGTGGATCTATGACTTTGATTTCTTCTAGATAGTTATGTTATGGTGGGATGAAACAAATTTGGAAGGATTATGTATGTACAAGTTTGTTCAAAATATAAAATATCTAAAGGTGCAAATGAATATTTGAAATGCCAAATATTTTGATAACGTTTTTAAATAAAATATAGAGATTGAATTCAAGCTCAAGAATTTACAAGAGGTAGTAGAAATAAATGGAATTGATCAAGATTCTTGTGCCAGAAAAATAATTATTTTTTTACTATCATACTACATTTAAAAAAGAGGGGTCATATTGGTTCCAAAAATTTAGGGAGAAATGGCTCAAGGAAGGATATAGAAATACCAAAAAATAAATTATGCTACAAGAACAATTTTTCTTTTTGTCACATAAAATTATTTTAAATCGAGATAGGAGAAATATTGAGTAAGAAGAAAATATTAGGAAGGAAGCAATTACTTATTTCAAAAATATTTTATTAGATATTCGGTAAGGCAAAGAGGCACAAGATTATATTTTGCAAAATATCCCATCAATTATCACACAGGGACAAAATGAGAGCTTGATGAAGAAGATATCTATGGAGAAGCTATATGAAGTTGTTTTCTTTTTCCATCCTAACAAGGCACCTAGCCAAGATGGATTTCATTCAATTTTCTTTCAAAAGTCTTGGGATTTATTGAAGAGTGATATGTTGGCTATAGTTGAAGAGGCCCAAAAAAGGAAGACTAAAATAAGTGAGATCAATGCCACTCTCATTAAATTGGTTCCCAAGAAATGCAAGATAAAATATTTTGATCATTTATCCCAATAAGTCTTTGTAATACATTTTATGTTAGCATACAAGCACTTTTCAACAACATAACAAGATTAAAATCTCATAGAAATGATATGCACAAGTATTCACACAAATGGATAAACTCACTATATTTTGTGGATTACACACTTAGTATTTCAATACTAATGAAGTACTAAAATTTCATAAGTCTCATATGATTCATCGACGTATAGTCTTTGTAAAGACTCTTGAAATTTCAAATTCAACAAACTATTCATCTCCTCAAACATCCGGGAGATATGACTCTTCATATTTCTCATAAGAGAAATATATTTTATTGACTCTAATAATGACAAACCTCTAATGATTACTAAATGACAAACTCTAAGTAACTCATATTTACAAGACTCTTTTCACATCACTTCGTTTTTATGGATAACAAGAGGATGTACTTGGGTCCCCCACCCTTAACAATTCACATCTCTCTTTTAGAGCTCAAGAGTTTACAAATAGATTCAATCCTCATCACAATTGAGTTACTATTAGCTAGATACCTACATCATTTTTCATAAAAAGTATGAATTCTTTATTTTTATTATTTAAATCTTCTTTAATTTTTTTTGTGAATACAATTCAACCAAAATTTAGCATTCTTATTCTTGACATTTCCTTGCAAAAGCCTTCACAATACCAAAACTCCACCTCAACTATCTACACATTACATCTTAGTGGAATAATATTTCCAATACTTCTTGCTATCATAGTTTGCTTTACCAAATTTGGATTGCTAGTTTTCTTCCCAAATCATAAGTGCAACCACGAGAATTATAATAATAGTCTATATGAAAACACAATAATATTATAAAATACATCAAATATTACCAATAGAAAACATTAAAGTAAATCTTAATCATTATTTGATTCAGACATTCAACATTTTATTGTCAACTTGAACTAAACTTACAACTTCCTCTAACCATGGAAAAGATAATTTAACTTCATGATCCTTAATTAAAACACCTCTATTGGCTAACCTATATGCATATTTGTTTCCTTCCCTTAACTTACACATAAACCTAATTTCTTCAAACTATGTAGTAAGGTCTTGTATTTCCATAATTATCTATTATGTATTCCATGAAGCCATTGCTTTCCTCAAAATTGCATTTATTACTATTATTGAATCACCTTCCATAAAAACTCTATTTCATTTCTATAGATTAAAAATACAACGCCAAACAAAAGATAAAACCACAATAATGGAATACAGGAAAGCTGCACAAAACAAACGATTATTATTAATCAGTGGAGTTTAAAAACTCCTTTTGAGTACAACAGGGCTCGTAACCCTTTATTCGTGATACACAATTACAAGTTATGCTAGGGTTCTCCGAAACCCTAGCTGGCACAAATGGTGGCGCTTCCGAAGAATGTATCTTCAATCCCAACAGAGTGAGTGGGCTTTGTTGTATCCCTTGCTTGGACCACTCCGAACTTAATCACTGCCATCAATAAACCGGATCTGCTGTCAAAAACTTGCACACATTAACACTATCAAGGAGTTAGAAATTAATAAGAGGGCTCCACTATGTGAGCCCTCAGAAACAATCTAAAACCCTAGAAAAATAGAATTCAGGAATTCAACAACAGATCAATAAAAGAAAAGAAGTTACTTGCTTTAAACTAATTTATACCGTTCTCCGTTAACGCAGCCTAGACCAAGCGACACCCGGAAGTAATGTGGTCATCAAATTGGCCGCAAAAGGTGCCCTGGTGCACTCGCCGAACGCCCGCGTGCTTCTGGATTAAGGTTTCAGACGCCGGTCTGAGTCTGTGGCTGTGGGTAAACGCCCGCGGGCACTTGGTAAACGCCCGTGGGCACTTGGTAAAGGGGTAAACGCCCACGGGCACTTGCGACAAGAATGGGGGATTCTGCAGAATGTTGCAGAAGAGATGGCGACGAAAGCAGCGACGAAAGCGGCGATGGATGCGACGATGGATGCGACGAAAAGGTAGCAGAAGAGAGATAGAGGGGATCAGAAAAGGAGATAGAAGAAGTCCAGAAGATAGAAAAGATCCAGGATAGAAGTAGAAAAGATAGGGTTTGAGCCATCAAAGTGACTCAATTTATAATCTACTCTTAGGGCACACTTTAGGGTTTTAACGACACTTTGAACGTGTGGCTAAGATTAAAGTGGATCCAAGGGTAGAGAATAAATCTTGGTTGTGAAACGGATTAAGATGGATGGACGGATGAGATTAAATGAAGGATGGACGACTCAGATTAAATCACTTAAACTATTATTTAAATATATATATTAAAATATTAAAAAATATATATAAATATTAATTTAAATAAATTTGGGGATGAAAAATGGCGGGAAAGGTGAAATTGGGCCAAATAATGGCGGGAAAGTGTGGATTTGGGCCAAATAATGGCGGGAAAGATGGATGATTGACATGTGGCTGACAGGAAGGTATAGATGACTTGCAAGTGGCTGGATTTTTGTGTCTACAATTTCATTTGTCAACATATGTTTAACCCTTCCAATGTTGCCCATGTTAGAGTAGGTTGTTTACCTTAGCTCATGTTCACCCAGGTAATTTATTTCCTTATATTTAGTTATTCCATGTATTTTCCCCATCCACTTATGTGTGGATATTTCATTTATCTTATTTAGATATTATGAGATGTGACATATTTATTTCTTAGATATTATGGGTATATTTTTAGGTTTGACTAATCCTAGATGTTATGGGGATATCTTTAGGTATATTTGGAGGGTTGATATTCTTTCTCCCCATAGCGGTTACAAATCTATGGACCATATCACTTATTCCTTTTGTACGGTGGATATTTATCTTTAGCTTGATCCTACCGTTATGGTTGATCATTATTGCCTATATAAGCAAGGCACCTTCATTGTACTCAATGTAGAGAAGAAGAAGTTCATTATTCATGTATAATATATGATATTGTTGCTCATTGTTTTGCATATCCATTTGTAAGCTTATGCTATCAAATTGCTTTCAGATTCTTATTTTGGTTGAATGTGGTGTTCTGTTAACACTTGAGATCCTTGTATCTTGTAATGATCTAATTATCATTCCTTTCATGGAATTAGAGTGATAGGTGTTGTAGTCATCCATTTGTGAGTGTTGTGCAATTGTTTCTCTTGCAGGTTCGAAGATTGGTGTGGAAGCTTCAGTTTTTGTGATCGGGTACTTGGTGGAGTTTTTTTGCTAGTTTGTGTCTCTCCTTCTATTTTAAGATCATCACCAGCCTCCTAAAATCTCTTATGTCCATACTGCAATAGCCTCATTCCCTTGGATCTATCCTAAGCATTTTTCTTCTTGAGCATTTATTTTTTTGATAGGGTCGCCAACCCAGACCGTTTTTATATTTTACATGTATATCCTAATAGAAATGCAAATTTTCCACAAAATTTTTTGGAGGTCTGTAGATGTATTCATTTGAGTTGTGCCCAAAATTTCAGCTTATTTGGTTTCGTATTCTTCAAGATATCTTGATTTTACGAAAACCTGCACTTTTTTAGTAATCTATGTATATCTTCATC
Organism: Wollemia nobilis; assembly: GCA_028583015.1. NCBI lineage: Eukaryota > Viridiplantae > Streptophyta > Pinopsida > Araucariales > Araucariaceae > Wollemia > Wollemia nobilis. The sequence goes on from JAQPPZ010001920.1 coordinate 1,964,468, forward strand.
ATAACTTCTATGTTTTTGCATATTTGTTTTACAGAATGTGTAAAATCATATTATAGACCATTCCATAAAATTTTAGAGAATTTGGAGCTGTATTCTGACAGTTACATTGATTTTACTATTTTTAGTAAACTCGTCATTTTAGGAGAAATATTAGGAGTTGCTCAGCAAATTTTTTTCCAGGCCTGTAAAATCATTTTTGTGATATATTTGTAAAATTTTAGATTTTTTGGATCTTTATTTAGACAATTACAATGATTTTATTACTGCACTCTCAATATTACATTGTGAAAAGGGTTTTGCACTTGAACCGGTATATGGACTATTGTTATAAAGTCCCATATTCCTTCATTTTCTATTTGTCCACTTAGTTTGGAATTTTGTGATCATCTTACTTGGTGTTCAGTATTGGTGGAGCCTACACATTGTTATGCTTGAGGAGTCCTTTGTCTTTGAATTCCCTTGCTTTGTTGTGGTAGCATCCTCTTGTACCAATCTTCCTCATTGGGGCACTTAGTTTTAAGGAGGGGATTCTTTTGGTAATTCCTTTGGAGATTTTTCAGAGTTCAGAGACTTCATTTGTGCATTGATGTGATTTTGTGGTATTTTTCACCACCTTGTGACATCACACTAGACCTTTCACATTATAATAAAATTTGATTTTGGAGGGTCTCTTCTACTTTTGAGGACATCTTGGAAACTTCTTTTTTTAAACTTAGCATAGAGGCAAATGCTAAAATTTTTGAAGCATGGTTTAAGGTACTTTGTTCATTATGTCAAAGTGAAGGTTTGGATCCTTTGTTCATAACTCCAAAACCTAAACCAATGGTGAAGGATAAAGAGTATAGGACATGGTTCATGAACAATTTAAGGATCTCTAGCATGCTTTATTATTCAGTTTGTGAGGAGCTTCAAAATTTTATTGGAGTTCACAAGAACACACCTCACCTTGCTTATCATATGTTGAAAAGAAAGTTTTTATCCAAGGCACCTTCTCTCACAATTGCTTGTATGGAGAACATCATTTGTGACATTGCATCTTTGTTTTTGGAGTCACTATCTCATGATGTTTTAGATGATTATGTTGATGCTATAGTACCTACTTCAAATATTTTACAAGATACATCTCCACACTTGTCTTATGTGGATGATCATGTTGATGTTGCAGCATATACAACAGAGATTTCATGGCATATTACATCCTTACATATAGATGACTTTTTGTATGGTGTTACCTCTCTCTTCATTGAGAGTCACACATATGATTTTCTTGACATGTATGAGGACCTCACTCATTTATTTGATGATGATGTATACATTGTATCTCCTCCATGTACTTCTTCCTTTGTGGACTCTTTTTTGGTGTGCCCTCCCTCTTTGAGTGAGCTACCTTGTCCACCATTTTCTTCTCCTGTTTCTTTCACATTGGATGATGTACTCCTATAGGAGTTGGATACAAAGATTTTGTCTTCAGTTAGACTCTCACTTGGAGATCCTTAAGACCATGTTGATTATTTTGAGGCTTCTAAGCCTCAACTTCTTTCTCTTGCTGCTTTCATGGGCTCATCATCACTTATGCAGCAAGATATTGGTGATTATTCCTTGATGGATGCTCTTCAAACATCTTTTCTACTTTTGCACACTCATGGTTTTTGCATATCGATCTTTTGGATGTTGATTGGGACTATATTCTACCCTATTTTGGTGTTGTTTTGGTCTTCTACATTATTGGAGATTCATTTCATAATTCATTGGTGACATCTTCTTCACTTCAGCTTATTTTGAAGGATTCTACGTCATCATTCTATATTTTATTCCCATATTCTCACACTCACTTGGAGTGGGAAGACATTCGACGAATGCTTCATGGCTACTTTCTTCCTCATGGGAGATACATTGTTCATCATAGAGGCATCCACTTCTTCATTGGACTTCTTCATGGAGCTCATCATCCTAGGGGGTGTTGGGAGCACTCCTTGGCTCCATTCCTACTTCATTTTTTCTCTTTCTAGTTGGATCATTTTTTTCTTCATGGTTTTCCACCTTCTGGTTCAAGAGCTTCTAGATACACATTGTACATGAGTACCTAATCAGACCTTGTTGTCGGGAATCATATTGTGGATATGCCTCTTTATTTTTTGGTACCTAGATTCACTTGAGGGGGGTTTCAGAGTAGATTTTTTACCTTAGCTCATGTTCACCTGGGTAATTTATTTCCTTTTATTTAGTTATTCCATGTATTTTCCCCATCCACTTATGTGTGGATATTTCATTTATCTTATTTAGATATTATGAGATGTGACATATTTATTTCTTAGATATTATGGGGATATTTTTAGATTTGAATATTCCTAGGTGTTATGGGGATATCTTTAGGTACATTTAGAGGGTTGATATTTTTTCTCCCCATAGCGGTTACAAATCTATGGACCATATAACTTATTCCTTTTGTACGGTGGATATTTGTCCTTAGCTTGATCCTACCGCTATGGTTGATCATCCTTGCCTATATAAGCAAGGCACCTTCATTATACTCAATGTAGATAAGAGGAAGTTCATTATTCATGTATAATATATGATATTGTTGCTCATTGTTTTGCATATCCATTTGTAAGCTTATGCTATCAATTTGCTTTTAGATTCTTGTTTTGGTTGAATGTGGTGTTCTGTTAACACTTGAGATCCTTGTAGCTTGGAATGATCTGATTATCATTCCTTTTAGTCCAAGATTTAGCTTCATTATTTGTCTTAAATTTATTACTAAAATCATAAGGAGACCAAATCTCTCCCATGTTATTTCTAATTATTCCTTCTCATGTTGGTCCTGGATCTCCTTTAGATGCTCCATCAAAATTCAATTTGACCAACATCACTTTTGGTGGTTTCCAGTTCATATTCTTTTACTTCTTTTTGTTTCTCCTATATTTAATGTCATAATTCTATTTGATGATTTGAATCAATCTAGCAAGGTTCTTTGCTTCAATATTAGGAATTGGTTGAGTTAATAGGGTTAGTTTAGAATCCTTTATGGCTAAACAAATCTTCTTTTTTTACTTTTCTTTAAATATTATTCTATTTCTTTCCAACCATATAGTCTAAAGTATTGTATCTTTTGATATATCCCAGATTGTTTGTAAAGCCTTACTTTTAAAAGTGATCTACCATTGCTTTAACCATTCATCACCATGCACTTATAAAACATATTAAGAATACATTGCCATAGTTTCTAGACCATTGAGGAGTGCCCCAAGACATGGTCTATACTATTATCCTTTTTACATAGAACACATTGTGTGAAAATCCCTTTCCACAAGGTCATCCTAGGACAAATATTTTATATGATCTAGTAGACAAACAAACATTTTGAATTTAGGAATGCTAAGGCTATCCCAAATATATTTCTACATTCTTGCGGTATTTCTATTTTGTTGGTGCTTTACATTATATTTGCTTCTTGTTGTGTATTCTCCCGAGTTATTCAACTCCCAAATCAACTTATCCTCGGCTCCCCTCAAAACAATCATTATTTTTATCTTTATGCTCAATTGCCTCCTAGTATCAATGTCTTGTATACTTGTAAAAATATATTTCTATTTGTATCTTCCTTCTCGATCCTTGTACATAATGTTTGAAATCCTATGACCATACTTATCTTGAAGTAATATCATCCATGGTTTCAAAATTGGATTTAGATTGAGTGGTTTTTTATCACACCAAGTATCCATCTAGATAGAAATTTGTTCTCCAATTCTTTTAGTAACCTTCTATTTAAAATAAGCACATTCACATAAATATTGCATTAAAAGTAGAATTTCATGAAAATATAGTATTGCAATACAAAATATAAATGTAGCAATGTAATAATCTCACAACATAACACACAATCATGGGCCTCTTTGAGGGTGCGAGTTCCTTCAATACTTTCATTCAATATACAAAAATATACATTTGTTTATGGGCCCTTATCTTTTAAAGATACACTTCATGCAACCCTAACCTAATGCTCAAGAGTTGGCTTACATGCAAGATGCCACTCAAGCTAGAATATTCTATCAATATCAATTATATTCTTGATAACGATTACATAAAATGGCCATGCTTGTATAGGCACCTCAATTACCTCATACCATTACAAAATAACATTACAAGGGGATACCCACATTGGAAAGGGGTCATTACATAATAATATGAAAATTACAAAATAATGTTAGGATGGGGTCCTACCATGTCCTTCCCCTTCAAAAAGCTTTGTCCTCAAAGTTAGAGATAGAAAACTGGTTTTGTAGCTATTGGAGAGACTCCCAAGTGACATCTTCTAGTTGTAGTCCATACCATTGAACAATAACCTCAATGATGATACAGTTTCGAAGAGTGCATGATTTGTGGTCCAACAATTGTTTAGGCTTGAGCAAGATGGAACCCTCTTCATCCAGTTTTGGTAAAGCAAATTGAACTTGTACTTGATTACCCATGACCTTCTTAAGAAAGAAAATATGAAAGACATGATGAAGCTTAGACATAGTCGAAAGGGCCAATTTGTAGGTCATTGCACCAATCTGTTGTAAGATCTGGTAGGGTCCATAGTATTTGGCAGCTAGTTTTTGACATCTACAAAGCTAGAGTGAGGACTGTTTATATGGTTGTAGGTAGAGAAAAACTATATCTCCTACTTCAAGTTTACACTAATAACGATGACTATCAGCTTGTTGGCACATACGGTTATGGTCCACTTCCATATTTATCTTTAGTTGGTGAAGGATTAGACATGTTGGCTAAGTGTAGTGTCAACGACATGAACCTTGGAGCTTCCTAGAATTTAGGAGAGGGTGTTGATGGAGGACGACCGTAAACTTATTCAAAAGGGGTAACCTTGATCACAATGTGATATGAAGTATTATACCACCATTCAACCAAGGGAAGCCACTTCACCCACTATGTAGGATGTTTAGAGGTAAAGCAACAAAGGTAGATCTCTAAGCATTTGTTTACAATATTTGTTTGACCATTTGTTTGCAGATGATAGGATGAAATCATTTTGAGTTGAGTTCCTTGCAACTTAAATAATTATTACCAAAAATGACTAGTGAAGGTAGGGTCGTGATCATACATAATAGATGCAAGCTACTACTGAGGCTGTGTAGACATGGAGAGGGAACAAAAATGAGCATACTTTATGAGACGATCCACTACCACCAAAATAATTGATTTGCCTCCTGAATTAGGTAACCCTTTAATAAAGTCCATAAAAATATCTATCCATACTTGTTATGGAATGGAAAAGGACTGAAGAGTTCCAAGGGAATGCACCATTTATCCTTTCATTCACCGAAATATATCACATTTAGCCATAAAAGTTTAAATATCCTTCTTCATTCCCTTCTAGAAGAAAGTATGTTAAATTCTTTCATAGGTCTTGAGGAGTCCAAAATGTCCTATGGCTAGTGAGGCATGCATTTCTCACAATATGAGTTCTTGTAGTTGAGTAGTTTGGGGAAGAACAAGGTAGTTAAGGTATCTCAAACATTGTCCATCCCAAGTGTACCTCGAGCATGAAGTAGGTTCTTTTTGAAGTGTGGCAATCAAAGTTTGCAATTTGGAGTCCTTAAGCACGTCCTCTCTAACAGAATGAAGCCAATGAGGTATGGGTAAAGAGATAACATATAACATACTCTAATCCTCAAATTGTCAAGAAAGTGCATCAACCATGATTTTCTCCTTTCCCTTTTATATGTAATATCATAGTCATAGCCCATTAATTTAGAGACTTGCGTTTGTTGTTCAGGGGTGGTAACCCGTTGCTCTAGGAAGTATTTGAGACTTTGGTTGTCTGTTTTGATGGAAAAATGATGCCCAATGAGATAGGGTCCCCAATGATTAATCACATGTAAAATAGCAAGCATCTCCTTTGCATAAGTAGATTTACCCGGATTTTGGTCTAAAAGTGCTTTACTAGTGAAGGCCAATGGTCTTCCCTCCTACATCAACACGACTCCTATGCCATTGCTTGAAGCATCACTTTCAATTACAAAAGGTTTTGAAAAATCAGGCATGGCTAACATTGGAGTGGTTGTCATGGCATGCTTTAGGTAAAAGAAAGCTTTCTCAACTAGGCCTGACCAAGTAAAATATATTTTTTTCAACATGGTCATTTAAAGGAAGCGATTTTACCATAATTTTGGATAAATTTGCGATAATACCTTGTGAGTCCCAAAAATACTTGAAGGTCTTTGAGAGTGTGAGGCTTCGACCAATCTTGAAAAGCTTGAATGTACTTAGGATGAACTTTAACTCCATATTTGGTGACAATGTGTCCCAAATACTCTACTTTGTCAACCCAAAAGAACACTTAGACCACTTAGCATAAAGGTGATGTTGAGACAAAAGCTACAAAGTCTGATCCAAATGGATGAGGTGCTCCTCCCAACAATTATAAACCAAAATATTATAAAAGAAAATAAGAATGAATTTGTGAAAGAATGAGTGGAAGATGTTATTCATGAGGCTATAAAATATGGAAGATGCATTCGTTAAGCCAAAGGGCATAGCCAAAAATTCATAATGGTCCTCATGAGTTCGAAATGTTGTTTTGAGAATATCCTCCTCCTTGAGCCTTATTTGATGACAACCCAAGTGAATATCTAACTTGGAGAAAAACATAGTACCATGCAGCACATCCAAAAATTCATTGAGCATTGGAATAGGAAATTTATTCTTAATGGTGAGCTTATTTAGCTCACAAAAATCTATATACAAATGCCATGACCCATATTTCTTTCGAACCAATAGGATTGGAGAAGAATAAGGACTATTACTAGGTTGAATGACTCCTACTTGTAACAATTCTTGTACTAATTTCTCAATTTTTGACTTAAGTGCATAGGGGTACTGATAAGGTCTGATGGTAGGTGGTACACTACCAGATACTAGTGGTATTGCATGATCATGGGAACCATGTGGTGGTAATTTTATCGATTCTACAAAAACTACATCATGCTTAGTTAGAAAAAGTTGCAAATCTTCTAGGAGCTTGTCTTCTGTTGAAGTTTGTGGTTGAATTGCAAATATTTGAGCTACTATCCTATGGGAATATTTTTAACATCTTCTCCACACAGTTTGAACTAATAATCTATGGAGATCTTGCTGGAAAACAACAAAGAGTGTAGGACCTACCACTTTATGAAAATTACATCTATAACTCAACAAAGTTCCAGGCTATGGTTCCCAAGGTGCCTAGCCATTGAGCTCCTAGTACAACATCACATCCTCCTAATTAAAGAGCAAACACACCAATTTTGAGTTCATAATTGTTGGAAATAGAGTATAGTCCATCATTTGGGTTATGCAAATGTATCCTCCAAGATACATATCTAGATTAATTTTTGTGCAAGTTATCTAGTTACTTCATGAATAAATGCACAAGTGTCAATGTGCAAGTTATCCCTTGCACAACTAGATAGAGTGTTGGTCAAGTATCATATTTTGCCTATATAAGGATGACCTCTTAGATAGATAGAGAGAGATAGAGTCGGGGGACATAGTCAAATATCGTAGCTTAGTGGATGGTGTAGTTATTGTAGACACCAAAATCCAGCCACTTGTAAGTCATCTATACCTTCCTGCCAGCCACGTGTCAGTCATCCATCCTTCCCGCCATTATTTGGCCCAAATCCACACTTTCCCACCATTATTTGGCCCAATTTCACTTTTCTCGCCATTTTTCATCCCCAAATTTATTTAAATTAATATTTATATATATATTTTAATATTTTAATATATTTTAATATATATATAAATAAAGTTTAAGTGATTTAATCTGAGTCGTCCATCCTTCATTTAATATTATCCGTCCATCCATCTTAATCCGTTTCACAACCTAGATTTATTCTCTACCCTTGGATCCACTTTAATATTAGCCACACGTTCAAAGTGTCGTTAAAACCCTAAAGTGTGCCCTAAGAGTAGATTATAAATTGAGTCACCTTGATGGCTCAAACCCTATCTATCTCTTCGGCTAAACCTACCTATCTTTCCAATCTAAGTCTGGAGTTGGCTATTGCTGTTAATCCTGAGTCCTTTGAGTCTTCTACGGCCCTAAGTATGAACTAAACCCTTTTGCCGCATCCATCGCCGTCGCCTGGTCTCACCGCGTTAACAGGAAAAGGTATAGATTCGTCTAAAGCAAGTAATCTTTCTTTATGTATTAATCTACTGTTGAATTCCGCATTTCGTTTATTTTTATTTCATAAATCTAGGGTTTTAGATCGTTTCTGAGGGCTCACACAGTGGAGCCCTCTTATTAGTTTCTAACTCTTTGATAATTTTAAATGTGTGCAGGATTCTAGTGGTAGATCTGATTTGTTGATAGCGTACTGCTTAAGCTGGAGTGGTCCGAGCTAAAGGATACAACAAAGCCCACTCATTTTGTTGAGGTTAAGGATACATTCTTTGGAGATGCCACCACATTGTGCCAGCTAGGGTTTCGAAGAACCCTAGCACAAATTGTAACTTTGTATCATGAAAAGGGTTACAGGCCCTGTTGTACTTAAAAGGAGTTTCTAAACTCCATTGATTAATAAAAATCATTCATTTTGTACAACTGTTATGCATTCCTTTATTGTGATTTCTTTATTTCTTTTTGGCGTTGTATCTTTAATCTACAAATGGCGATCACGGTGGGACCCCCTAGGGTTTCATGTTTTTAATACTTGCTTTACTGATCTATTCCTCGTTTTTGTTTTATTTTGCGAGTTCCGAAAATCATGAAATTCGTTGTTCCAGCGAACTAGGGTTTCTGAGGAGTTTGCAGAAAATGCAGCGAGACGCAGAGCGGCGTCTGGAAGTCCGATCTCGAAATGCAGAGGTGCGTTTCAGCCTGCGCAGACTCCCTTGGGCATTTGAAGGCGCTTTACGGAAAAGCATAGGCTTTCGAGTAAGTGCGTTTTTTTTTTTCTTTGTTAAACTCGTACTTTTTACGTTTTTGGTTTTTCTATCGTATTCTGTTTCTTTTTCGGATCATTGCTTTAAAATGAACAAAAACTAAGTAATCTGGAAAAGAACAGTTAAGCTGTATATACATTTTTTTTTGTTACATTTTTAGTTACATTTTTCTGCATTGCATTATTGGTTGTTGCTTGCATAAAAAAAAAAAAATTGCATACCTAGCTGCATATTAGAATAGCTACGAATTATCTGTTTTAGTTATCTAAGTAGGACTATTGATTGGATGTCAATAGTACTCCCGCCATTAGGTGATTCCAGGTAGAGAAGTGGATGAACCTTCCGGTTGCTCCTTTGATATCTGATATCATTGGTAGGCAGGGGGTTTTAAACGGTGTACTCCACTTCTTCAGAGGAAATGACATGTTTTCAGTAGCCTCTTGCTTAGATCATTACAACTTTTGATTTATAGCTTTATATGTATACATTAGACAACTAAAACACTTAAAATAAAATTCATTGCATTTCATATTGCATTTAAAACAAGAATATCCTGGATTTCATCACCAGATATTACTTGAAGTTTAGTGACGGTGGAATTCATCTCCATCCATTAAACTTCTACCTTAGACACCATAGGTCACCCCCGAGCAAACTTGTTGGATTTCATCACCAGTAAGAATCTCGTTGTCCTTTCTTAGCCATAGTTTTTACCTTTTTTGTGAATAATTCAAGATTAGATCACATGCAAAACTCATAAACCGAGACACTTAAAATTTACTACAGATTAAGATTAGAAAATAAGTAATTAACCACAAGTAAGACACATTGGTTGAAACCTAGGGTGTGACTGCTTCTCTCGATAATTTCTTTAGTGTAAATTTATCATTCAAGTTTTGCATTATTCTTTTCTCGAATTTGTTTAGATTTATTGCTTTATGGTCTTAACAAGGAATCAATCTAAAATGTTAAATCTAAATAATCAAATGAATAATTCACAGAACGTCCCCACCACCAGCATGGCCACTTATCCTAGTGAATTTCAGGCAGGTTTGCCTGCAGGTCTTTCACGTCCTTCGACCGTCTATCGCATGGCCATGCCCATGGAGGAAGACAATTCCCGTCATATTACCCACATTGATATGGCCCAAGTGCAAACTCACTTAAGAGATGGCACTGGTTATGTCCTTGAGCCAATCCAAGATTCCCCTATGCAAGATTCTGTTTTTCAGCAGGATATTGCATCAACCATACCCGCGGGTTTCACTCAGGTCTACACTAACCCTTTTTTTGAGGCTAATGTTGTATCTATTCAGCCGGATTCATCTCCAACATCTTCCCAGATGCTCAATTGTCCTCCTTTGGAGACAAATGTAGTGTCTTCCCGACCACTTTCTCCTCCATTTACCCAGGTGTACACCAATTCTCTCTATGAGGCTGGTGGAACCTCCTCTAACCATAACCAATTTCAACCCTCTTCTTCCCAAACCATTTATGGTTTCACCCTACCTGGGGCACAGTCTACTGTTTCTTCCCAGGTATCGCCTACTTCAGCCACCTTCATTGCCCCTGCTATGCAGTCTCCTCGTGACTACCATGGCGACCCGCCCTCCACCTTCATCCAATCATCCCACATCCCTTGGGTTAGAAATTAATAAGGTTAGGGAGTACCTCGACAAGTTGCTTCAGCAACAACAACAACAAAATGCCCAACCACCTATCGTAGTAAATCCTACACCCCAACCAATTTCTACCCAGCCAGCTTTTCTTAGCTCAGGCCCCACACTGGTACTCCCAATCTTCGGTGGTGTCCATTCCTACCCCACCTTTCTTCCAACCTAGTCCAGTTCATCATTCACCCCAATCACCTTCTTTTCGGTATCATCCATACCAACAACCTGTCCATTCCACACCGCCTAATCCCGACAATTTCATCCCATCTCATCATTTTTCCATTCCTCCATTGCATCATCATAATCATCAAACGAATCAAAATTTTCATGAAGATTCTCGACTCCATGCTATGCAACAACAGATTGACAACCTTATGCTCAACATGCCTGGCTCATCTAGTCAGAAACCTACGCTAAGGTCGTTGATCAATCAACCAATTCATCCTTCGGTACCTTCATCGCCATATCCGACTGATTTCACATTACCGAAGTTTGACAAATTTTGAGGAATTGAGGATCCTCATGAACATGTGAGCTCATTCATGCATGCCTACTTTAGAATCCAAAATAATGACGCTCTTATGCTCATAACTTTTCCTCAGACATTAGGAGGAGATGTTGTACAATGGTACAATCATTTACCTCACCATAGCATTTATGCTTACGAGCAATTGATTAATTTATTTTTAGAACGATTCTCCCTAAATGTACAAAGGAAAGTCTCATTGTCCGACTTATACAAGCTCAAGCAACATGACGATGAGACTATTTATGACTTTGGAAACCGTTGGAGGGCTATCATTAATAAATTGCCATTCTCCCTACCAATGGAGGAGTTAACCAAAATGTTCACCCATAGTTGTCTAAAACCTATCTCTTGGTTACTCCAATTACAACAATACAGGACTTTTGAAGAGGCTTTGGCCCAAGCAAGTATCATAGAAGACATTAAAGTCCAAGAGGGTGTTTTAAAACCCCGTAGAAAAGAATGGCAACAAAAGGGCCAACAACAAAATAATAATTATGGCCAAAACAAACAAGCATAGGCTAGTACAAACCTCAAATGTTAACCAATTTAATCAAGTGGTGGCGAGCCGGCCCGTAATGGCTCAACAACAACAAGTAATGCAAAGTCAACCGCAACCAATTGCTTATCATGCGGTACCCGCCCCTCCTCAACCAGATCTCACAATACTGAGCCAACCATGGAAACTCGACCTTGGCAAACAAATCGTCCCAAGCGACAGTTCACACCTTTAGATGAACCATATGCGGTCATATTCAACAAGTTATATAGCACAAATCAGTTAACTTTACCCGAGTTTAAACCTTTAGAACCATCTAGAAGGGGAAAGTATTACAAGGAGTACCTATTTTGTCCTTATCATAGGCAAAATGGACACGATATCAATAATTGTACAGATTTCAAACATGTGATCCAAGATCTTATTGAGATTGGAGCCATTAAATTGGATAGCCCCTTAGCCCAACAAAATCAAAATCTTGGTGTATTTCAAACACCCCTTCCACATCGGGAGGAAGCTCCAACAACTTCAGGGGGAGTAACTCAGGTAACTCCTCCTAATCAAGTCAACCATGTACAACAATACCAAGGTTTTATGGGTACTATTAATGTAGTAACCCGAGGTCAAAGGGTGAACCAACCAAATCAAGCTGAACCACAGCCACCTGTACAAACCCCCAGTCCACCTCAGGTAACAGTGACCCAACGACGTGCTAGTACTTCTCAACAACCGCTAAATCATTCTACTCAATGCCAACGACCCATCATGTCATTGAGTAGCAAGTTAACTACCAGTTTAAAAATGGCTTCTGCCAAGTTATCGATCTATGACCTCATTCAAAAATCTCCCTCGCATAGAGAGGCATTAATGGAAATCTTAAAGTCAATCGAGCTTCAAACTCAAGATACTAATGCCTTCAACAACTTTGTGGGGAGTATTCAAACATGCATGGAGCCCTCCATCACTTTCTATGATTTTGAAATCAAACCTTTTTCAACAGAAAGTATAGATCCTCCACTGCATATCATGGCCAAGATCGATCACAAGCCATTCAAGAGAGTCTTAATTGATACCGGTTCCTCAATCAATATCATTACAACATCGGCGTTGAGTCATCTAGAGCTGTCGCCATCCCTTATCACCAAGTCGACTTTTACTCTTAAAGCATTCAATGATGCTTTATCTTCCACGATTGGCACGGTTATCTTGCTTATTGAGGTAGGGGCCCGAAATTTGCATACCTTGTTTCACATCTTGGAAGGGTCCATGGCATACAATGTATTGCTTGGACGGCCTTGGCTTAGGGAGATGAGATGTGTCCCTTCTATACTGCATCAATGTCTGAAGTTTGTATATGAGGGACAGGTTCATTGTGTACCTGCTGACACTGAACCCTTAAAACATTGCAACTATGTCTCAAATCCTTATGAGATTGTGTTGCCATCCACTCATCTTTTCTTGAACCCATCTACTTCTTCTATACCATATTCTTCTAAAGCTCCCATTCCTGAGGAGCTACCCATCATATCGCAACCATCTTCCTCTTTCGCTATTCCATCTCATTCACCACTTTCTTCATCTCCTAATCTTCCTTCTTCTTCATCGGTGACCACATGCACATGTGGCCATGACCAATCATATCTTTCCACGTCATTACCCCCTTCTTCTACACCTTCTTCAACATCACCTATTATTCCTCCATCTTCCCAACCATCACCACTGATGTTTCACAAGTCAGTGAAGCATCAACCCAACCAAATCCTTCCAATTCTTCTATCCCACATTCTTCTATTCCATCATCTAGTCCATCTCTCTCCCAAGTCAAGGTCCATCTCACTGATGCAGGTATTGATGAGTATGCCATCCAAGATGTCCACATCACACCGTTCAATGTGCAAACAGTTAAAGATTTTGGTTGTCCACATGACCAACATTTATCCATTGGATCGGTTTATAACATGGGTTCTATGCCAAATTCCATTAATTTTGTATATGGGGGAATAGAGTCATCTTCTAGTCCTACGACCATACTAGAACCCAAGCATCCAGTCCCTGCCAATATCGAAAGGATGGAGGGTTTTCCCTCTCGCTATTTCCACAGACATAATTGGCAGCAATTTGGCCTAGGTCGATACGAGCAAGGGGTAACTGAACGCATCGATATGCCATACCAGAGACCCACTGAGCGTTTTGGTCTGGGCTACCAACCACTTCCATCCCTTTCTTCCTTTGAACAAGCTTTTCAAAGCATTAATCTTAATTCAGAAGAAGAAATCCTCCACCCCGACGAATCCGAAGATGAAGCCTATGAAGAATTTGACATCATGTCAAATGGTGATGAATCAAGAAGAGTCGGCGCCCATTGTTCCCCTCACTGAACAAGACGAGTTTTATCTCCAATTGTTCCCTCTCCAAGAGGCCATCTTTCGCTTGCTTCTTCCACAAGAACGAGGTGAACCACCCCCTCCGCCACATCCATAAGCCATAATCCAAACCTGTATTATATGTATATACTAAAATAGTGGTTTTCACCACTACCAAAAAAAAAAAAAAAAATCAAATCAGAAAATTCCCAAAAAAAAAAAAAAAAAAAAAGAAATATCAAAATATATAAAAATACTTTATTGCTTTATGTATGTGTGTAATAGTGGTTTTCACCACTACAAAAAAAAAAAAAAAAAAAAAACTCAAACTACAAAAAAAAAAAAAAAAAAAAAAACTGAAAAACTATGTTGTTTTGCATTTCAGGTCTTCCGAGGTCTTCACCGGTATTCCCTTCCATTCCGCCCATCCTTTCTTTCATAAGTCGACAATGAATTTTGAAGACTTATTCACCCCGCTCCATAATCCATATGATCCGGATAAGCCAATCCCGATCAACCCAAACCTGATTGACATGGATCGGATTTCATCTCCTCCATCTATTTCATAGTTCATCCTTTTCGAGGAATTGTTAAGGGCTTTCGCCAACTACATTCCTCCTTCACCTCCACATTCACCTTCATCTTCTAAGCCAGAGGTTTTCTAGCAGGACATAGACGAGAGCAAGGCACAGGAGCTTGATGACATTTTAGATGACATAAATCCGATCCCTACTCCCCATCGCCTTGAGGAAGGTTCCCACATGTCTATTGAAGAAACTATCGATGTAGACCTTAGTCCAGACCAAGATGGCACCCAAATTGTGAAACTAGCTAAAAGTCTATCATCAGAGGAACAAGAGCAAATGATTGCTCTACTCAAGCGGAAGAAGGAGATATTTGCATGGTCTTACAAAGACATGCCAGGCCTAGACCCTAATTTGGTTGTCCATAACCTCACCTTAAAAAAATATGCTAAACCTGTCAAACAGAAACTTAGGAAAATGCATCCTACCATGGCCCTCATAGTTAAATCGGAGATTCAAAAACTTCTGGATGTTAAATTTGTCGTCCCGATTGATTATCCTGAGTGGCTTTCTAACATGGTACCCGTTCGCAAGCCTAACGGGGGAATACGTGTTTGCAACGATTTTCGAGATCTAAATAAAGCATGTCCTAAGGATGACTTTCCTCTTCCAAACATTGATACTCTTGTCGATACCTGTGCTGGTCATGAAATGCTTTCGTTCATGGATGGATTTTCAGGATACAACCAGATTCGAATAAACCCTGAAGATCAACACAAAACAACATTTACCACACCTTGGGGAACTTTTTGTTACAGGGTGATGCCCTTTGGCCTTAAGAACGCAGGTGCAACCTATCAACGAGCCATGACTTATATTTTCCATGATTATATGCATAAGATTATCAAAGATTATGTGGATGATTTATTGGCAAAATCTAAAACTCGACAAGAGCATTTTGATGTATTGGAAAAAGTTTTTGATAGACTTCTAGAGCATAAAGTAAGGTTGAACCCTAAGAAATGTGTTTTTGGTGTTACCTCAGGCAAACTCCTAGGTTTTATTATCTCTAAACGAGGTATTGAGGTGGACCCAAACAAGGTCAAAGACATTATGGAAATGTGTCCCCCAACTAATTTGAAGGAGTTGCGTAGTTTGCAAGGAAAGATTAATTCAATCCGTCGCTTTATTGCACAACTTTCTGATAAATGTAGGCCATTTTGCCACCTACTACAAAAGGGGGTACAATTTTCATGGACAGATGAGTGTCATAAAGCCTTTGATGACATCAAGCAAGATTTAGCGTCTCCACCAGCCTTAGCTCCGCCTCGTCCAGGGGTCCCTTTCAATCTTTATATCTCAAAGAACGGACTTTGCCTTAGGGACAATGCTTGCACAAAAGAATGAACAAAATCGTGAGCAAGCTCTCTATTATATTAGTCGAACATTGGTAAGCTATGAAACCCGATATGCTTACGTGGAAAAGTTGTGCTTAGCAAGTGGTTTTTGCCACTAAGAAACTTCGTCATTATATGCTTAGCCATACAACATATGTCATAGCTAGAGAAAACCCTCTCGCGTTATATGATGTCTCGCACTTATAATAACACTCGTACCGCTAAATGGATAATGTTGCTTACCGAATTCGATCTTGAATTCATTAGCCAAAAATCCGTTAAAGGTCAAGTTATAGCCGATCAACTTGCGGAAGCTCCACTACCTAGTGATCATCCTTTGATTATTGAGCTCCCGGATGATTCGGTATTTGCTATCACCGAACAAGAAGAGGACATCATTCCGGAGGAAGATGTTGACATCACGCTATTCTTTGATGGCTCTAAGTGCGCGAAAGGTCAAGGTGCTCGGAGTTGTGTTTCATACACCTCAAGGGATTCCCATCCCTTTATCATTCAAACTAGACTTCCAATGCACCAATAATACAACAGAGTATGAAGCCTTAATTTTAGGTCTTCAATCAGCCATAGCTATGAGCATTAAGCGTATTCAAATATTTGGGGATTCTCAACTCGTGGTTAAACAAATTACAGGAGAATACCAAGCCAAAGAACCTACCATTAAGCTTTATCATGATGTAGCAATGAAGTTGCTCTCTAAGTTTGATTGGTATGAGATCACTAGTTTGCCTCGTTCGACTAATAGATTTGCGGATGCCTTGGCCTCTCTTGGATCATTGATTCCAAAGGACTCCCTTGGAGAGGTATAGCCCCTAATCATTTCCACAATCTCTAAGTCTGCAATTGTCCGTGCTGAGTCTAAGGATGAAAAAGATGTTTGCTTTATCCATTCGGATCCATATGAGCCTTGGTCTAGTGAGATAGTAGCCTTCCTCAAGTTTGGAACACTCCCATATGATTTGTCTCGAACTGCCCACCGCTATTTTAAGCAAAAGGCAGCTCGTTTTGTTCTTTTGGGGGATGTGTTGTATAAACGTGGATATGATGGAGTACTCCTCCGCTGTCTAGAAGCAAGTGAAACACATAGAGCTATTGATGAAGCCCATGATGGTACTTGTGGTGGTCATTTTAGTGGAATGGCCATTGTGAAGCGTATTTTACGTATGGGGTATTATTGGCCCACTATGGAACAAGATTGTTGCAAATATGTTAAACAATGTAAAAAGTGTTAAGAACACGCTAATTTAATCCATATACCATCACAAGCTTTACAGACCCATCCAAAGCCTTTGGCCCTTCTCACAATGGGGTCTCGATTTAATTGGCAAGATTTCACCTGCCTCTTCAGGACAGCATACTTTCATCATTACAGCCACCGAATACTTCACAAAGTGGGTTGAAACTATTCCTCTAACTAGTACGACAGGTCCTAGAATTGTGGAGTTTATACTTCACCATATCATTTGTCGTTTTGGTATTCCCTCCAAAATCATTTCTGATAACGGCAAGTCTTTTAAGAATAAGGATGTTCGAGCTCTTTGCGAAAAGTATAATATCCAACATAGTTTCTCAACTCCTTACTACCCACAAGCTAATGGACAAGTTGAAGCTTCCAATAAGACCATAATTGCTATTCTTAAGAAACTTGTTAAAGAAAATCATAAAGATTGGCATACACAAATCCCCTTGGCATTATGGGATTACGTAACAAGCATAAGAACTCCCATTGGGGCAACGCCATTTTATTTGGTCTATGGAGTCGAAGCAATCATGCCTCTTGAGCTCGAGATCCCTTCCTTGCGAATTTCTTTGTAGGAATTTATCGATGATGATACCGCTAGACAAGCACGTCTTGATCAACTCACACTCATAGATGAAAAACGAATCAATGCTTTAGAGCATTTGCGAGTTTATCAAGACCGATTGAAACGTGCTTACAATGCCAAAGTTCATCTAAGAGAATTTCAAGTAGGGGATCTTGTCCTTAAAGAGAATCAACAAAACACCAATGCATTGCCGCATCTTCGAGATAAATTCGCGGCTAATTGGTTAGGTCCATATATGGTCACCGAAAGAGTGGGTAATGGAACTTATAGACTTGCCAGTTTAGAGGGAGAGGAAGAACCCGAACCACTTAATGTTATACACTTGAGGGCATTCTATGCATAGTTTGAATTTTATATGTACGTATATACATGGCTTGTACAAAAAAAAAAAAAAAAAAACAAAACAAATAAAATAAAAAGAATTTGCATTTCATTGCTAGTTGCATACATCTCATTCAAAAACATTGCATTTCATGTGCATACATCTCATTCAAAACCATAACATTTCATTTTCAGCCATAGTTGCATATCATGTTAGAGACCATTCTATCTTTTGGATATAAAATTTGGTCAAGCAAAAGTCATGTTGCCTTAATCAGGGGCACCGTCATAAAATCCATCAAACCGAATTGTCATTCGTACACCCATTTTCCATTTGCACATATTTACATTGCCAAAATGTTTTCAGTCACTCAGCCATTCCTAGTGTTTTAAGCAAACTTCGAAATGCATGTCAAAGTTCCCTAGGGCCATATCACAAATTACACTAAATAAAATCTTGAGTATTGGGAAATGATTTCAAAAGCGGTCTTGAACCTATCACATTTTCACATCTTAAAAACATCTTGTGTCAAAGAGAGATAACACCATCCTTGGATTGTGCCTTGAAGTGAAAAGGGTAATCCTCGTTTGTCCTATCATGCAAACATAGTCCATAAAACAGTGGTTCTTACCACTATCACAAACAATCACAAAATATAAATATAAACAGAGTAGTAAGGATAGGGTAAAATTCTCATCATACTTCGGTTGAGAATTCGATTCCCCAAAGCTCTAAGGAAATGAACATTTTTCACACACCACTGATCCCAAATAAGTTGTAAGGATCGTACTACTTGTCCAGTCAGACGGATAGGTAGTCATCCCCAAGGCTTACAAAGGTCAAAAACAACATGGACTATGGAGTTAACCTTCACCGGGGCTATAGACGCTTGACTGGCAGTGGAGTATACTCATTGCATGGCGACATGTCTCTCCTAAAAAAGAGACCTTTGAATGCTCATACGGACAAACTAGCTTCGGGGTCTTCTCCATAACAGGGTTACCTAATTTATGCAAGATGAGGTTAATGAACACACTTGCACACACACAGGTTTTTGATTGCCTAGAGTCACTACCATGCTTCTGATTTGGTTAATGAACTCGCATGCACACACATTTGGTCCTAGTTGAATTAGGCAGTGTTAGTAAGTTTGTTTGATACCACTAGCATGTTTGAGTCTTTGTAAAATAGTCTTCCATATCAACCTCCATATCTTCCTCCATATCTTCTTCCATATCACCCTCCATATCTTCTTCCATATTCATGTCATTCCATACGTCATCCATTCACAAGCCACCAAGTTCGGTGCCCCTGATTAAACAATTATGATAACAGTTGGCTAAATCTAACTATCTAAAAGTATGAGTGCTTCTTAGTGCATATTTCATTTACTTAGTCTTGCATTAATCATCCATCGATTTACATATCATTTACTTAGTCTTGCATTAATCATCCATAGATTTGTATGTTATATACTTAGTCTCGCACTAATCATCTATAAGTTTGCATACCATTCCATCACATATGCATCAAAAACATTAAAACATATAAAAACATGCATCACAAAAACATAGGCATTCACACAAAATAGAGTAAAACACCAAATAAATAAAAGCCATGTATATATATATATATATGTATAAAAGACAAACTGTACAATGAATGCCAAAAGGCTACAATATACAATAGAGCACCAAGGCTCATAAAGAGTGCATCTAAGCACTAAGCTAACCATCAAAAGAGGACCCTTGAGACCTAGTAGGAGCCCTAGACCTAGTGGTGTGCCTAGACTCACTATGCCTAGAGACAGAGGAGGATGGAGGATCAGGCAACACAATGTGATGCCTAAACAATATGTCCTCCAGAGCCTTAATGTAACGAGTCCTAGACCTAAGCCTAGCTATGTCTATCCCGTGCCGTCGCTCCTGCTCCGCTAGCTCGCCTCGGAGTCTCATCACCCTCGTCATCCCGGGGCACCCTGGTCGCTCCATCCAAGTTCGCCTGCAGCTGGGCCATCCTCTCCTCCTGAGCAGCTAACAGGGCATCCCGCTCTACCGCCTATTGCTCTAGCCGAGCTATCCTCTCGTCCCGGGCAGCTAGCATAGCATCGTGCTCTGCTATCTGCTGCTGCAGCTGTGCCAGCTCATTCTCGTGCCCGTTAGGGGGTACCTCCCTAGCCTCTCCTGCGGCCTCTCCTAGGCCCTCTCCACCATCTTCCCCATCATCTCTGCTCCCCGAAGCCTACCGCGCCATCTTCCCCTTTTGCCTTCGACTGTCAGATCGAAGGTGGGGACCCTCCCTGTGCTTGGGAACCTCCACGGTTCCCTCGCCCTCTCCAGCCCCAGCCTCGGGCTCTCCGGCTCCACCAGCCACCAATGGTGGCTCCCACCTCGGCTTTGCGGCCATCCATGCTGCATACTCAGCTATCACCCCGACGTCGTCCACGTCGGGGATCTCCATGTCCTCATTGTCCTCTGTCGCCTCCCTCCATGGCTCGACACATGACAAATCCCCCTCTGATCTGTGCCTCCGGTAGCGCACTGGCTCATCGGGGACATCCTACCTCAATCCGACCTAGCGGAGTACTCGAGACATCTGTATGTACTCCGCCTCATCATGGCTCCACCCCACTACCCATCTGGCCTGTCGCACACGTCTCAGGTGCTCTCCATCCCCGATCCACCTCGCCTCCCACCAGGGCCTCCAAATGACTTGGACATCTGTCAAGTCTGCCCATAGTCTCCTATACCATTGCCTCGATCTCACGGGGCGGCTCGACTGTCTCTCCTCCGCCACTGGCCATCTCCTACCATAAACCTGGCTCACGTCCCAGTGAACCCATGGCAACCCCTCCGATCGGGCCACTCTGAAGTGCTCCCAGCCCTAGCACTAGAGCACCACACTACAACCCAGGCCCTTCCGGCCTCGTCTCCGAACCTCATACAACTCCCGGTACACCTGCGCCAATAAAGCGGGTGCCAAGGCATACACTACCCTATTAGTGAGCATCTCGCTCACTACACCCATCAGGTTCCATGGGAACCTGCACCAGGTGCTGTTCGGGGCCACAATGTTGGCCAACACGAACATCATCAGAGCCTCCACCGCTCCCAATTCCTTGGTCGTATACATGGCCAAGTATGGGATTCCCCCGCTCTCCGTCCGGATCTCCCTCCAGTCATCCCCAAACACCTTGGCCATCTTCGTGGCCCTATCTCGTCCAACCTCCACCCGCGCCCCCTCCACGGGCACCTTGAGGATGCGGTATACATCCTCAAGTGTCACCGTCATCTCTCCAATCGGGAGCTGGAACGTCCCCCGATCTGGATCCCACCTCTCGGCCAAAGCCGAGAGGTACCCCTCATCCGCCCGAACTACCTCTACCCGGGCTGCCTCCGCTAGTCCCACTGCCTCCAATACCTCCCGGTCCGCTCGGGACAACGACCTCCTCATCCCCGGAATGATAGGGGAGAATCGGTGTCGTGCCTCTAACACCCTAAGCTGCAAAACAACAAAACAAAAATTTGTTACAAATTTTTCCAAAAAAAAAAAAACACATAATAAGTACTTGCTTAAATGAACAAATACCTTAGCTGGCTGCACTGGCACGTCCGCTCCCATCTCCGCCATAGCTCCCGCGTGCTTCACTCTCCCACACAACCTTTCACTCCATTTCACTCCACTCTCTCAGACGCACTTCTCTTAAGCTTGAACGCACAAATGAGCGAAATTCTCGCTGAAACTGTTTAAATAGCTGATTTTGGTGCCCTGAAACGCAGTTGGGCATTTCATGGCGGATTCAGACGCAGTCCTGCGTCTGCAGAGCGCCTAAACACCGACGGGCGTCTATGCCAACCACAAACGCAGACCGACGTTTGGTGTCAGTATTGAATAAAGGAACAAAACCTGCAAAATTGAAGCTTACCTCCTCCAAATTTCATCAAATTGCATTCATCCATTCTTCTTATCATAATAAAACATTTTGTGAAGGTTACAACAGTTTTGGACACAAATTTTGTCATTTTGCTCAAAAAGCGCATCATTCATCATTGTTTTACAAATTGGGTTAAAAATATTCAAAACCTTCACAAAATTAACCACATTCATCAATTCTTCTGATCTATCGTCAATTTCATTCTTCTTTCATCATGCACATTTTTGCCAAATCAAATTAAAGTAAACCTCGTATCTAGTGGTATATTCTATCACCTTGGCGATTGCAGCGATTTGAATCCATGCAATTCGGTAAGAGGATTAAACCACCATAAGGAAACTTACCATTTATCATCATCAATTATTTCACTGTTTGAAAATTGAAAATCAATTTTGGGTATTCTACTTTTCAAGTGACCTCATACCAAGATTAATTTGCTCAACAGTTGTCATTGATGGCCTAGTTCATGGGGCCTTAAACATGGACAATCTTTCATATCGTCATTATTTTATGTCTTGCTAAAGATTGTGGCTACCTAGGTTGATTGGTTCCGACCCGAGGAATTATCCATACAGTCACTAGGAGCATCTCTGAGTTCTGGACTCTTTCATGCATATTTCATTTTTGCATATCAATGGCGCCAACAAGGCAATTTCATCAACAGTATGGATTCACACACAGGAGTTGGTGCATCCGTTATCAATTTCTAATTTTCCTATAGTGGAATTCATCTTACATGATCATGGAATTTACAGTTTGGCAAAAATCCCTTTATAACCGTTGGGGCGTAGAAACGGTCCATCTTTCACATCACTCATATAGTCTTCAATCATATTCTTTTTTGGTTTGTACACCAACCCCTTTTCTGTTGGGACATAAACAGATGATGCATGCACCAACCCTTTTTTTTCACCGTTGGGGCAAAAAACGGTTCATTATCTTCCGAATTTCTTCCAATTGGATTGTGAGAACCATTCTCGCTCGCCAATTGAGGGGGTAAGCTAAAAAAATTTAAATATTTTTTTATTCTTTGGTCTTCAAAGTTGTGCTTTAGTCTTGAGAGAGAGTTGCGTCTGATCTAGCTTTTCAGGTGTCTTAAGTTTTTGTGCTACATTGTGTCTTCACACAAAGCAGCTCAAAAAGGGGCATTTGTAGACACAAAAATCCAACCACTTGTAATTCATCTAGACCTTCCCGCCAACCACGTGTCGCTCATCCATCCTTCCCGCCATTATTTGGCCCAAATCCACACTTTCCCACCATTATTTGGCCCAATTTCACTTTTCCCGCCATTTTTCATCCCCAAATTTATTTAAATTAATATTTATATATATATTTTAATATTTTAATATATATATATAAATAAAGTTTAAGTGATTTAATCTGAGTCGTCCATCCTTCATTTAATCTCATCCGTCCATCCATCTTAATCCGTTTCACAACCTAGATTTATTCTCTACCCTTGGGTCCACTTTAATCTTAGCCACACGTTCAAAGTGTCGTTAAAACCCTAAACTGTGCCCTAAGAGTAGATTATAAATTGAGTCACCTTGATGGCTCAAACCTTATCTATCTCTTCGGCTAAACCTACCTATCTTTCCAATCTAAGTCTGGAGTTGGCTATTGCTGTTAATCCTGAGTCCTTTGAGTCTTCTACGGCCCTAAGTCTGAACTAAACCCTTTCGCCACATCCATCGCCGTCGCCTGGTCTCGCCGCGTTAACAGGAAAAGGTATAGATTCGTCTAAAGCAAGTAATCTTTCTTTATGTATTAATCTGCTATTGAATTCTGCATTTCGTTTATTTTTATTTCATAAATCTAGGGTTTTAGATCGTTTCTGAGGGCTCACACAGTGGAGCCCTCTTATTAGTTTCTAACTCTTTGATAATTTTAAATGTGTGCAGGATTCTAGTGGTAGATCTGATTTGTTGATAGCAATCGCTTAAGCTCGGAGTGGTCCGAGCTAAAGGATACAACGAAGCCCACTCATTCTATTGAGGTTAAGGATACATTCTTCGGAGACGCCACCACATTGTGCCAGTTAGGGTTTCGGAGAACCCTAGCACAAATTGTAACTTTGTATCACGAAAAGGGTTACAAGCCCTGTTGTACTTAAAAGGAGTTTCTAAACTCCATTGATTAATAAAAATCATTCATTTTGTACAACTGTTCTGCATTCCTTTATTGTGATTTCTTTATTTCTGTTTGGCGTTGTATCTTTAATCTACAGTTATGTATGCCTCACTATTCATTGGTGATGGATACAATGTAGATTAGTAGCTTTGTTAATGGAGTGTTCATTTCCTCCATAACTACATTGTAATATTTTATATGATTTATATTTATAACATACTTCAGTCATCTAGCAGATTTACTTTCTTTCATGTTATTATGCATCTTGTGATTGTTATCTCCGAAGGCTCATTCGTCAAAAGCTAACAATAATCCCCTATCACCAACTTAACATTACAACATTTTTCTTTACAAGACAATATTTTACCATTTGCCACCATAACCTCAAAGGATTTGCAAGCATGTATGTAACAATTGGGTTGCTTAGCAACTCGAGGATCAATAAAGTTGTGCATACTTCCTGAATCAATAAGAATTATAAGACATTGTCCTTTGAAAAAGCCTACAACATTCAACGTCTAAGGGGTAGAAATTCCTACAAGAGCATGGAAAAAAAATTTGGGTTGTGGTTTTGCTTATGTTTCACCCTCATCCGAAAGTGGTTCCTTTGATGGTTCTGCTTCATCATCAATTTGTTCACTACTTACTGAATCCTCTACATCCAACAAAAATAACTTATTTTGGATGCATTTATGCCCTGGGGAATATTTTTCATCACAATTATAACATAAGCCTTGTGTGTGACGGGCATCCATCTCTTCCATAGTCAAGCACTTGTATGGGGTAGATTTATTGTTAGTATTTAGTGTGAACTTGGAAGGAAATGTGGGTTTGGCCTATGGAAATTTAGGTGGTCTCCTTTGAGCCAAAAAAAATCTTCAGCCAATCTTGCCAATCCTATGGCCTACATCATAGACTATGATTTGAATATTTTTACCTTAGCCTTGATATCATCTTTCAAGCCACTAATAAAACTCTGAAAAAAGCCTTCATTCAACCCCTTGGTTCTATTAGCCAATTTCTCAAATTGGGTCTAATAGTCATGAACCATAGAGGTTTATTTCAGTTTGGTTAATGCCCCTATAATTTCCTCATACTCATTAGGGCCAAAGTGAGTGAGTAATTATGACTCAAAATCTTCCCAATAAGGGTTGAGAGTTGTGTTTTGTAACCATTGATACCATTGTAAAGCTTAAAATTCAAATTTGAAAGATGTCATAGTGACCCACAAATGTTTAGGGATTGTGAAGTTTGAAGAACTGATATGCTCAACATAACCACCCATGAGCATCCTTTTCATTGAACTTAGTAAAGTCTAATTTAGGCATCTTAAATGGAGTATTTGTGTCAAAAATAGAATGATAGCCTTCCTTCTCCTTATGGATTCCTTTCTCTTTATTGTTGGCATTGCCACCTAGTTTGTCAATGTTAAGATGCTCAAACACCTTTGGGTCATTCCTAATTTTTTCTTCAAATGAAGCTATGCATCTCATGTGTTCACCTCTCAAAAGTGTTTCTTATTCCCTCACTTGTTTATATTCAGTGAGAAGGTTATTAATCACTATATGCATTTGCTCTAGAAAGTTATTTTGTTCTATCTCCTTTTGATGTCCTCTAGTTTTGCTAGCCATTATGGTACTATTTGAACCACTCCCACTAACTTCCTAAAAATAGAAGTATTGTTCTAGGAGTTACTATTTTTAATAACGAGCCAAAAAAAATGTTTGGGTGTTATATATCAAAATTATTAGCATAAACCAAGTGGCATTAGCTCAACTGGTTAGATTCCTCAACATTTAAGGAGACCAAGGTTTAAATCTTACCAAGCAATACATGGATAATATCCAAGCTTTGTTGTAATACCACTATGTGGTGATGATGTAATATGGGTGGGGCCTGTTTTAATCCTATTTAATTAATTGAAAAAAAAATGGTAAGCACGAAAAGACCAACGTAACGGGCTAGGTCCCACAATGACATTTTTTGGCACCCTAGAAAAAGTGCATGGAGGTTATATACCAAGATGATAAACTCAACAAGACGATTATAATGAGTTATATCCCATAGCACTATATTTTGACACCCTAGTTTTTTTCTTAAGGGAAGTGTTGTCTTCGAGTATTGGTTTTTCTTTTGGATTCTTGGTTCATTCAAAAATCTAGTTTTTTGTCAGACAACCCTTATAAGACTCTACACTATCTCTAACTAATACTATTCTATCATTGATACTATAGCTCATTGTTCTGATGATTATTTCGGCTAATCTATTACTGATAAACTCCCTATCTATTGTGATTTCTAAATGTCACAAGAAACTGTTACTGACACTGGTAGACTCTATCTTGACTGATACGAACCTTTTTTTGTAAAACCCTTAAGGTAGGGAAACACCAATAAATATTCCTTAAGGAAGGAACAACTCCACAAGATCTCTCAAATGAGAGTGTAAGCCACTTCATGGGCACAAACGATGATTATAATATTTATCTTCGATGATGATTCTTACAATGACAAGTATCTTCTTTATATATATCTTATTTTCTAATTCTACTTTGGGGAGCCGACTAATAATATAATATTATATTATAATATAATCAATCTTGGCCCTTATATCATATAATAATATATCCCCAAATATCTATTCCTAGGTACCCTATCATGCCACCCTCCTTACAAATGTTTCATCCTCGAAACATAGGAAGAAGCCAGGTAATATGATTTTCTAAGCAATGTTAGCAATTGGTACCAATCTTGATCATCCAACCATCCAAGTGAAACATGTTGATGTTGGTATGCCATTTTGTTACTTGAGTATCCAAACCTGCTTTGTTGGATCCATGCTTTTATTGCTGGATTTTGATAACTTGAATGATGGTTCCCCTTGTTCCTTGATGCTGATGAACCAATCTTAAGATCAGGATTACTATGCTTTCTCTTCCAAATACTGCCATAGTGGGTGCTCTTCTGGTTCCCTTTAGAACCATAATATTGTTATCTTGAGCCATGCCACCTAGATTTTTGTCGCTCATGGTGGTGTGGATGGCGATATGGAGAAAATTTAACTTGATGTTCTACTTTCTTTGACTTCTCAATAATTGACTCTATTGTTTTAAATTCTTCTACATGTTGCTCTTTCATATTCCCTTCATTTGGTGTGTCCTTATGTTTTTCTATCAATTATTCCTTCGACTCTGTTATTGTTATTTCCTTGGATGCAGTTGTTGTTGCTTTTTTTTATGGACTCTGTTGCTTCTACCATGGACTCAATTGTTGCTATTGCCTTCATGGATTCTATTTCAGGTTCTTTTGTTTGTTCTACAATGTGTTTTTCTGCAACCACTTTCTGTTTTTCCTTGGATCCTTATTTCTTAAGCTGGGAAATATCCTGTACTGTTATCTTATTTTTATTGTACCATAACTTCATAAACTTCTTTTGCACATTAATGTTAAAAATCCCCAAGGAATCTAACCAAGGATAACCAAGAACAATATCCCTATCATCCATCTCCATAGCATGAAAGTCTGAATGTAACACATATTTATCCATGGTAAGCTTCAAATCTTCAAAAGTATGAACATGCTCACCCTCTACTTGTATGTCCATAATTTTTGTTGCTTGAAATTGCAACTTCTTAGCCAAAGCAATATTAATAAAATTATATCTGCTACTAGGGTCAATGGAAATAATAATCTGTTCCTTTTGAATGCTTCCATGAACCTGCAAAATAGAATTTTTAGCTGAATTTAAACCTTTTTTATTCTGCTCTTGCTTTTGTAGATCCAAAGATGTGTCTTTTGCATTCCTCTCATTATCTTCCCTGATCTTTTCCTCTTTTTCGTCTTTGAGTAATTTTATTTTATTTTCAGTCTTCATTCTGTTTCTTGAGAATTTCTTGCTCTCTTTTAATTTCCCGTTGGTTGTTTTGAAACATGTTTATTTTTTCTCATATCCTTTGATGGTGACCTTCAAACTAGCTAGATTTTTATATGGGTCCCATCTACTCAAGAATGCATGCTCCATTGTTTCCCAAGTTAGTTCATCTTTATGGGCATGAGGAAATTTAGAAAACCAAAAAAGAGCTTCTCCTCTAAGACAACAAGAAAGCATACATTTCCAAAGAGGATTACGATGATACAAGGATTTAAAATTTTACCACCAATATCTAACATCAATATCATCTTCTCAAAAAAAAAAATTTGGAGTGTCATCATTCATGCAATTGTTAGCACCAAAAATCAATTTGAAAAATGAAAAAAAATTGTTTCTTGAATTCAAATTTTATTTTATTTATTTGCAAATGAAACAGTCACCCTTTCAAACAATTTTCCAACATCACAATGGTCATAATTCAAGTTCAAATTTTTAAACGGTCAAAGTTTGCAATGGTCCTTGGAGAGTGACGAGATAATGCGATGAATGGAGGATGGAGTGGAGGAGCGAATGGATAATCAGAGTAGTAGAGAGAGAACTGACTCTTTGCTACAAAATTGATGAGCTGAGTATGGATCACGTGGTAGTGAGGACCGAAATAATGGAACGGACAGTCCACGAGTAGAACGTGGGACACTTTTATGCTGCGAGCGGGACGACATGTAGGGGGTTTGTGGATTGAACAGAGCAATGTATGGGACGACTAATGTGAGCACCTAGAGTGTTCACGATATATTAAGAGCATTTCGATGCTCATAAAGTGGTAGATGCCCACTATACTGACAATATGGGATTATTTTATCAAAAATAAAAATTTAAACGTCGTTGGATGTCAACGTCGATGACAATCCTGGATGCTATTAATACTCCCGTATAGTGTCTGCTAACATTGTCTATGATGTACGCGAAAATCGCTGATCAATGAAATTAGGTGTAATGTGAACCTTATAACCTAAGTGGAGACATCCAAATCACGCCGAATAATTCCCTAGATAATCAAAATTCGTTGGAATTGATTGAATTGTTTCCAACATAATTGGAAACGCACGTAACAGCTGAAAATGGTCAAACTTTTCACAACATCCTTCCTAAGAAGATTTAGTGGTGACCAAAGGGTAGAAGTGGTTCTGTTCATGCCGCGCTCGATAATTAAAATCTAAAGATTTGATATCCGTAATTCTTGTACGTCTACAATTTCCTGTATGCTCGATCACCGAAATATAGATTACAGAGCACGACTGATCATTAAATTAGAGTTTTTGGTTTATTTGTGATTGATCTATTTCTTTTGAACCTTAGGCACAAATTGATTTTAATTTTTTTCATTGAAAAACGCTTGAAAGAATTGATGCAAAACTAATTCCACTTGTGTTGCAATGGGTGGAGGTTGTTTTAGGGTAAACAATTATGTAATTGCTCTTATTGTGATCGACGATGGATTACTTCTTGTTGTCTTTATGATGTTTTGTCGATCGAAAGCTTACATGTCGAATGAACACTCATCGAAAACACGAGAAAAAATGTCCTTGGTACTGTTGAGAAGAACGTAATCTTGATTGGAAATCTTTCTGCCCACACGTCACCAGTATGCAGGAGGCTCACTTAATTTTTGTGATGCAAGGAACCTTAAGACGAGAGAGATTATTTCAGACACACGACCCGACCTGGTCGAAATATATTGTGACCAAGAAGAACGTGAGCTTCACCCTGCCCATTGCACTATTATGAGTATCTTTTTTTTTTCACGATTTCCTTGTTGTTGATTTAATTACTGTTAAACGACGCTGAATTAAATATTGGTTCATGCAAAATGATCTCTACATCAATTTTAAAAAAATAACAACTCATGCATGGCTTCTCGTCTACTTTACCGTGAAATAAATTATATCTCTACTATTTTCAATGAAGCATCTCGAGTGAACTATGACGACAACGATCGAATGGCAAAAATTTGATGTTTTTTCAGAGAGTATTTTATTGGGTTGCGTAATTTCCAGAACGAATGGTTCTGATACCAATAAATATTCCTTAAGGAAGGAACAACTCCACAAGTTCTCTCATATGAGAGTGTAAGCCACTTCGTCGGCACAAATGATGATTATAATTATCTTTCTTCGATGATGATTCTTACAAGTATCTTCTTTTTATATATATATCTTATTTTCTAATTTTACTTTAGGGAGCCGATTAATAATATAATATTATAATATAATCAATCTTGGTTCTTATATCATATAATAATATATCCTCAAATATCTATTCCTAGGTACCCTATCACTAACTATTACTAACTTTGAATGAATTCATACCTAACTATTATTGACTACTTTTGATAGATTTTATCTTGACTATTATGTTCATAACCACCTTCTTGCATCTATTTCATGTAGTAATTCTAGGATAGGAAAGTCTCCTCAGTATGCTCAATTTTTGTGGTAGATTTTTTTGATTGCAGGTTTAACATTCAACAAAATAGGGTATTATAAGCCAGGGTGTATATACTGCCTATAGGCCCTTTGTTATACTGTCGTGATAAATGATAGTGCTTAAACCAATATTTTAGGCTAATACTCAAAGAGGATTCCATGTGTATGCTTGAGCACACTACCTGCCTCTCTGACAATACAAGAGGGTGATCTTTCTATATGTTATGTCCAATGTACTATGGAGAATACAAGGCCAAAAACCTTCCTATGACTAAAGGTTTCTCCTCTTGATATACCTGAGGATACGTGGGACCTCAATTCCATAGATGGATGTTGTCTTAGGCCTGGGTATTGGAGCCTAATTGTGGCTCACTTCACTAGACGCTTTGTAGGTAATCTAACTTAGCCAATAAAAACTCCTCTGTGATATTTTAAAACCCCCAACAAAGGGTTTCTAACCTAATAAACTATTATAGAAAAATTTCTGTTTAATAGGGACATAGGCAAAAAAATAAAAACATAAAAAAAATTATACCTAGCAATCAGATTGGTAGGGCAAAAACTATCGTAGTCACAACAGAACACGACCTCAAAAAGCACTCTAATACAACTTATTATGAACCTTCTATTTAAAATAAACACTTTCACATAAATATTGCAATAAAAGCAAACATTTAGGAAAAACATAATATTGCAATACAAAATGTAAATGCAAAAATGTAATAATCTCACAACAACATAGAATCGTGGGCCTCTTCGAGGGGGCAACCTCCTTCGATACTTTCAATCAATATGCAAAAGGTTCTAGTGACATCAAAATCAATGACATTCGTGCAAACACAAAATGTGAAGTCAAGATTTATGATGGTTCATGGGATCCAGAAGTCTTGGAACAATTGGATCTTAGACTTAGATACTTGGTTTTCTTATAGCAAAATCAATGAAGATGATAGAGTCCCCTTTGCTAAATTAAAGCTTTCAGGTGTAGCCAAGGTCTTGATAATTGATCGCCAAAGCAATCAAAATCCCATCACAAATTGGGATGGACTTGTAAAAGCTTTGAAGGATACATTTTATCCTTCAAATTATGGTGAAGACCTCATCTACAAATGGCTTCGCTTGAAGCAAGGATACAACATGAGTGTCCAAGACTACATTTTTTAGTTTAATAAGTTGAGAATCTTAACTAGTGTAGAGGATTCAGCTACAAGACTCATCACTGAGTTTTAAAGTGGTTTGTGAGAATCATTATTTAAGGATTTGAAATATACCCCCATCACCACTTTGGATGCATTGTTCAATCAAGCACAATTGGTGGAAGAGAAATTTGCTAGCTAATCAAGTGGATCTTGATCTTCAAGCACTTTCAAGGTGCCTAATCAGCAACAACCACAACAACCAATGAAGACTTCTTCTTCATTCTCTTCTTGTTCTTCTTCCTCTTCTCATTTTTATAACAACATATTTTGTAATCATTGTAAAAGAAGAGGTCATGTGGAATTTAATTATTTTAAGAAGAGGAAAAACCTCATTGTAAATTGCTTGGATGTAGGCACAAAACTACTAGAAGAAGATCATTTTTTGTAAGTGCTTGCAACTAGCACCATTTTTGTAAAAGTCAAATTATTGTAATTGCCTAAGATAAGGTAAAAATTGTAAGCTTTTAGATAATTTCTTTAAGTGTTTGAACGAAAAGCACAAATTTGTAACCTCTCTTTTTGGTCCTTAGGATTTCATTTGTAAGTTTTGGCTTATACTCGATCACAAATGGATTTTGATTTGATGGAGCAAGTGACCACTTTAGTTGTTGTAGTCAGTATGTTAGCTAACAAAGTGAATGATATAGCAATTCCAAGTGGTTCTAGTGACATCAAAATTAATGACATTCATGCAAGCACAAAATGCGAAGTCAAGATTTATGACGGTTCATGTGATCTAGAAGTCTTGAATAGTTGGATCTTAGACTTAGACACTTGGTTTGCTTACAACAAAATCATTGAAGATGATAGAGTCTCCTTTGCTAAATTAAAGCTTTTAGGTGTAGCCAAGGTCTTGATAATTAATTGCAAATGCAATCAAAATCCCATCACAAATTGGGATGAACTTGTAAAAGCTTTGAAGGATACATTTTATCCTTCAAATTATGGTGAAGACCTCATCTACAAATGGATTCACTTGAAATAAGGATACAACATAAGTGTTCAATACTATATTTTTTAGTTTAATAAGTTTGGAATCTTAACTTCTATAGAGGATTCAACTACACAACTCACACTAAGTTTAAAAGTGGTTTACAATAATCACTATTTAGGGAGTTGAAATATACCCCCATCACCACTTTGGATGCATTGTTCAATCAAGCACAATTGGTGGAAGAGAAATTTGCTAGCCAATCAAGTGGATCTCAATATTCAAGCACTTACAAGGTGCCCAAACAACAACAACAATAACAACCAATGAAGAAGACTTCTTCTTCCTCTTCTTCTTTTTATAACAACATAATTTGTAATCATTGTAAAAGAAGAGGTCGTGTGGAATTTAATTATTTTAAGAAGAGGAAAAACCTCATTGTAAATTGCTTGGATATAGATACAAAACTACTAGAAGATCATTTTTTGTAAGTGCTTGCAATTAACACTATTTTTTTAAAAGTCAAATTGTTGTAATTTCCTAAGACAAGGCAAAAATTGCAAACCTTTAGATCATTTTTGTAAGTGCTTGAACAAAGAGCACAAATTTGTAACCTCTCTTTTTGGTCTTTAGGATTTCATTTGTAATTTTTCGCCTATACTCAATCACAAATGGATTCCAATTTGATGGAGCAAGTGACAACCTTAGTTGTTGTAGTCAGTATGTTAGCTGACAAAGTGAATGATATAGCAATTATAGGTGGTTCTAGTGATGTAAAAATCAATGACATTCATTCAAGCACAAAATACAAAGTCAAGATTTATGATGGTTCACAGGATCTAGAAGTCTTGAACAATTGGATTTTAGACTTAGACACTTGGTTTGCTTAAAGCAAAATCATTGAAGATGATAGAGTCCCATTTGCTAAATTAAAGCTTTCAAGTGTAGCCAAGGTCTTGATCATTGATCACCAATGCAATCAAAATTCCATCACAAATTGGGATGGACTTGTAAAAGTTTTGAAGGATACATTTTATCCTTCAAATTATGGTGAAGACCTCATCTACAAATGGATTTTCTTGAAATAAGGATACATTTTACCCTTCAAATTATGGTGAAGACCTCGTATACAAATGGATTTTCTTGAAACAAGGATACAACATGAGTGTCCAAGACTACATTTTTTAGTTTAATAAGTTGAGAATATGTAGAGGATTCAACTACAAGACTCATCACTAAGTTTAAAAGTGGTTTGCAAGAATCATTATTTAGGGAGTTGAAATATACCCCCATCACCACTTTGGATGCATTATTCAATCAAGCACAATTGGTGGAAGAGAAATTTGTAAGCCAATCAAGTGGATCTTGATATTCAAGCACTTTCAAAGTGTCCAATCAACAACAACCACAATAACCGATGAAGAATACTTCTTCTTCCTTCTCTTCTTCTTCTTCTTCCTCTTCTCCTTTTTATAACAACAAAATTTTGTAATCATTATAAAAGAAGAGGTCATGTGGAATTTAATTATTTTAAGAAGAGGAAAAATCTCATTGTATAATTTCATAAGGAGGAACCACAAAATGATCTAATTGAGATCATAGGAGAAGAAAATGAGTATGATGAGTTGAAAGGTAAACTGAACAATGTTACCCTCATGAATCAAAATTTGTATGAAGGAGGTCGTGACAATTTGTTTCTCACAAAAGCCTACCTAACACATAATTTTTCTATGGATTGTATTATTGACAAAGGATCACAAAAGAACTTGATTACAAAATTCATTGTTGATAGGTTGCAGCTACCTGTGGAACCACATCCTCATCCATACTCACTTGGATGGAAGGATAATGGTTCCACCTATCATATTACAAAAACATGAATGATGTCCTTTACTTTTGGCCTACATTTTATGGATCAAGTCACTTGTGATGTGACTCAGATAGACTATTGTGGTTTAGTTTTTGGTAAGCCTTATCCATATAATAAGAGGGCTCAATATGATGTGTATAACAACACATATATTTTGCATCATGTGAACAAGATATTTCTAATTTGTGCCCTTAAGAATACCATATTTTTACTTCACTCCAATCAACCATAAAATATTGCTTTAATATTTAGTTGGCTAGAAGACACACCAGCTCCAGCTGCACCACCTTCTCCTTGCAAGGAGGTGATCCCTCCTTCTCCATAAATTCTTTCATCTATTGTTCCAACTACCTTTCCTACTACCCCACTTGCTATGCCACTTCCTAGTATTGAGAGACCCTTTTCTTTGTAGCCTCCTTCAGTTCGGCAGGTTCCCCTTTTTGCATCATACTTCATAGCTTCTACAGCAGGACCTTGGTCCTTGTTATTTTATAGCTTAGAAACAAAGTGGTGACCAAATTTTCTATCCTAAAATAGACATCTATTGGTATCCTCAACATTTTTTAGACAAACAATGATGTGGCATCTCAACTTCTGCTTCATCCTATCAGTGGGATATGTTTTCAGTGTTTGGTACCTCAACCTCCCATTTTTATTGTAAAACATTAGAGTCCAATGCTTCTATTTTGGGGAGGTATGATGAGGATACCACTTAGGCTTAGGCTTAGCTAGGATTAGTTTATTTTTAATATTTTCCTAAGTCCTAAGTTAGATGTTAATTGCAAAATAATGTCGATACATAATGTCAGTATAGTTGTTTGTTTGAAATTGTTAGCTAGTTAGTTGTTAGTATCTTATTGTTATCTTTAGTTAGAATCTTTGCTAAAGTTAACCTAGGTTCTAATATTAGCTAGTTTGTTAGCATCTTTGCTCTAAAATATGGTAAATCATGCATACCTTGTACTTATTTAAGCTTATCATTGCAATAAAATATTAGCTTCTTTTTGTTTTAAATTCTAGTATGAGTTTCCACATCAACATCCATTTGGTCAAAAACATAAATAAATAAATGAAAGAATTGAGTTCCAACGAGAGGAACAAAGGAAGCTACTAGTAAATATTTCTCCTAGACAAAATCTATTGAATCTATTGGGATCTTCGTAATCCAAGTCCACCTAGGGTTTTATCAATAAGACTTTTTTTCCAAATTATTGTTAGCTCACAAAAAAAATTCTAGTTTTTCAAATATGATTGCCCTTGAAATATGCCATAGAATTTTATTTAGTGAGGACAATCAATTGAGTAAACAAGATTCACACCCGCTGTAATACCATGTTGGATTTTATAGCAGTGACATCAACATATTGCTCAATATTGCTGAAAAAGAAAAACACAAGAAATAAATGAACATTATATAAGGGAGTGTCCATGGACACCATATAATCTCACTTTAGCAAAATAATACACTTAAACCAACAATAAAATGGTTGGTATAATGGGGTATTTATGCTGAATTATAAGTCACTTTTAAGTTAAATTTAAGTAACCGACCTTTAGGTTTAAATAATAAAATATTACGAATATACCTTTTACAAGGCTTACAATGGCCCAAAGGGCTTATACATACAAAACAATACAAATTGGGTCACGAACTCAAGTGAATCTTAACCACCACATATTTCAATAAAAAATAATCTTTGATTTTTATCAAATTTAGATGTTATACTAGCTAGTAATCTTGAAAATGACATCATATATAGGAATGAATTAAAATGTAGCCTTTATGAGTTGTAATGTTCCAACCATCATTGAGAACTTACCTTTCCAACCTATTAAACAATATTTAATTCTATCCAAAATTGAGTTCCAGGGTTCCTTTTTATTTCCTTAATGAGATAAAGAAATACCCAAATATGTTGATGCAAAATTTCAATTTTAAACACTCATATGTCTATAATAAATTATAGTAAATCTAGACAATATTATTCAACATATCTTGGATTTTACAGTATTAGCCAACTCTCTAGCATCCTTTTTTTTTGCTTGATAATAAGGGGTTGTAGTCGGGTCCCCCACCCTTGACAAATTACATCTCTTTTCTTTAAAGCTTGATAATTTACAAATAGATACACTTATCATCTCAATTGAGATGCTATAGCTAGAAACCTACATCATTTTACATAAAATGTCTGAATTTTTTATTTTCATTTTTTGGATATTTTCAAATCTCTGTATGAATACAATTACTCCAAAATTTAGCATCTTTTTTTATATTTTCCTATAGCAACCTTCACAATGCCAAAAATTCACCTCTACTATCTATGCCTTGCATCTTAGTAGAGTAATATTTCTAAAACAACACACAATCATTGTCCTCTTTACCAAATCTAGATTGTTAGTTTCCTTCCCGAAACACAAGTGCAACCACAAAATTATAATAAATAGTCTAAATGAAAACTCATTATTGTTACAATACAAAATAGGTATTACCAATGGAAAACATTAAAGTAAATATTAATCATTAATAGATTTAGGCAATCAACATTTTTTGTCAGTTTCAACTAAACTTTCTACTTCCTCTAACCATGGAAAGGAGAAATTAACTTCATGATCCTCAATTAAAACCCCTCTATTGGCTAGCTTATCTGCACATTTGTTTCCTTCCCTTAATATATGTGTAAACCTGATTTCTTCAAACTCTTTAGCAATATCTTGAATTTCCACAATTATCTCTTATATGTTCCATGGAGCCTTTGCTTTCCTCAAAATTGCATTTATTACTATGAGAGAATAACCTTCCATCCATACTCTATTCCATTTCATTTTTTACATATTTTAAACCCTTATAAAGCTTCCCAAGCTTCAAATTCATTATTTATCTTAAATCCACTATTAAAGCACAATGACACAAAATCTCTCCTCTATTATTTCTAATTATTCCTCCTCCTATTAGTCTTGGATTTCCTTTAGATGCTCCATCAAAATTTAATTTAACCCATTCCCCATATGGTTGTTTCCACTTTATATTATTTATGTTATTTTTATTTCTCTTGTACCCAACATCATAATTCCATTTAATGACTTGACTCCATCTATCAAGACTCTCAGATTCAAAATTAGGGATTGGGTGAGTTGATAGGGTTGGTTTAGACTCCTCTATGGCTAAACATATATTCTTATTCATTACCTCTAAATTGCTTTCCTTTCCTTTAAATATTCTTCTATTCTTTCTAGTCATATAGTCTAAAGTATTGTATCTTTTGATATATCCCATATTGTTTGTAAAGCCTCACTTCTATAAGTGCTCTGTCATTCCTTTAACCAATATTCAATTCTGTTATTCATCACCATTCATTTACCAAACTTATTAAGAATCCATTGCCATAGATTCTAGACTATTGAGCAATATCCAAAGAGATGGTCAATACTCTCCTCCTCCTTATTACAAAAAACACATTGAGAGGGGCCATGAAAACCCCTTTTCATAAGGTTATCCCAGGATAAAATTCTTCTATGGCCTACTAGCAAAACAAACATTTAACTTTAAGAATGCTTGGACTATCCCAAATATCTCTCCATATTCTAGTGACATTATTATTATGTTGGTGTTGAACATTATATCCACTTCTTGTTGTGTATTCTCCTGAGCTATTCAACTTTCAAATCAATTTATCCTTAGCACCCCTCAGAATAATCACAATTGTAATATTTCTACTCGATTGCTTTCTAGCATCAATGTCTTGTATACTTGTAAAAAAATATTCTTTCCATTTGTATATTCCTTCTCGATCCTTATACAAAATGTTTGAACCCTATCACCGTATTTGTCTTGAAGCATTCTCATCCAAGGTTTCAAAACTGGATCTAAATTGAGTGGTTTTTTATCACACCAAGTATCCATCCAAATAGAAAAAATTTCTCTAGTTCCCACCACCCATATTAAACCTTTAATCATAATATCAATAGATTTTTTTAAACCATTCCAAAGAGTAGAACCATTTGGAAGAGAGAATATAGTAAATATTAAACTTGGGTCATTGGGATCAACATACTTAGAAGAATTCTTGCCCATTGTATTTTACTCTCTTTGTACAATCTCCAAATAATTTTTTCCCTAAGAGCTAAGTTTGCATTTGTAAGAGCTCTTAAACCAAGACCTCCCCTAGTTTTATCATCACACAACTTGCTCCATTTCACCAAGGAAATTTTCCTTTTATCATGTAAACTTGACCATAAAAAGGATCGCATAATAAAGATTAAACTTTTTCAACTGATTTTGGCATAGAATACAATGACATATAATATGTTGGAATGACTTGTAAGACTGATTTAATTAACTGCACTCTTCCTACTAATGATAACCATCTACCTTTCCAAGCTAGAATTTTATTTTAAACTTTACTAATAACAGGATTTCATAAATCTATCCTCATTCTCCCCTTAAATAAAGGCATCCCTAAATAAGTTGTTGGAAAATTTACGTCCTCCATTCGAAGCAACCTATAAATTCTTGCTTTGATATTAACAGGAGTGTTAAGGAAATAAATTTTGGATTTAGTCCTATTATTTTTTTGCCCTGAAGCTCTTTTGTACTCTTTTAAAAAGTTATTCAAAGCTCTAGCCTCATTTATCCTTGCCCTTACAAAAAGGTTTGTATCATCTATAAATTGTTGATGGGTGATGTAATCAATGTTATTACTAACCTTAAGTCCACTTATAAGCCCATATTTGTAAGCCTTCTTTAAAGTTCCTACTCAAAATATATGCCATAATAATGAACAGATAAGGAGATAGAGGGTCTCCTTGTCTAAGGTCTCTCTTGGCTTTAAAATATTATGTGACTAACCCATTGACCAACACTAAATAAGAAACTGTAGAGACACAAGCTTTAATCCATCTAAACCATTTCTTCCCAAAACCAAAATTATCTAAAACTACAAAAAGAAAATCCCATTTAACCCTATCATAGGATTTACTCATATTAAGTTTTAAGATCATAACTTTCTCTTTTCTTGAAGTTGTTGAATGTATAACTTCATGAGCTACTATGATCCCATCTAGAATTTGTCTCCCTTTCACAAATCCTCCTTGCTCTTCTGAAATGATTTTGTCTAACAATAACGTTAATCTAATCGCCATCACTTTGGAAATAATCTTATAAGCCATATTACATAGGATTATGTGTCTAAAAGAATCAAACAAATTAGCATCCTTATTTTTTGGAATTAGGGTAAGATAAGTTGTATTTATTTTATAAGGAATGTATTTTTTTACCCTAGATTGTTCCACTTCCACCAATAAAGAATCCTTCACTATATCCCAATTATGTTGGTAAAAAGTTGCAGAGAGTCCATCTGGACCTGGGGATTTATCCTTATTAAAAGAGAAAAGAGCTAAATGAACTTCTTATAGAGTAATAGCCTCCATCAGTTTCCTGTTGTCTTCATTTGTTATAACTGAAGGAACATCTTGAAGAAGTTTATCATTAAGAACTTCAGTCTCCTCTGAACCTAGAATATTTTGATAAAACAACTTTCCCTCTTTTCTATTTTCACTATGATCTTCAATCCATACCCCTTCTATTAATTTAATTGTACTAATTCTAGAAGATGATCTTTGTACTATAGTCATCCTATGAAAAAACTTTGCATTTTTATCTCCTTATTTTAACCAAATTTGTATTTGTTTTAATCTCCAAAATTTCTCTTCCTTACTCAAAATATTATGATAATCACTAAGCAACTCCCTTTCCTCTAAGCTTGTATTCTTTTCATCACCTTTTTGAAAATTTGAAAGTTTATATTTTAGTTCTTTCTTCTCAAAAATGTTTCAGAATGTGTTCTTGTTACATTCTTTTAATCTAGAAGTCATAGATTTAATTTAGTTTGGAAGAGCATACAACCAACATTACCTAAAGAATTCCATGTTTGAGCTATCATATCAACAAATTGAGGATGGTCTTCCCACATTTGCTCATATTTAAATATTATATTTTTTTAATTCACTTACCATCATCTTAACTCTTATTGGCCAGTGATATGAACCAATCCTTGTTAAGGTATTAATTTTAGCACAAGTTCCTTCATCTACCCAATGATCGGAGAGAATGCATCTATCTATTTTTTTTGCTATTAGGTTTTGGCCTCTCCTGTTGTTGGTGTATAGTTGTCTTCGAACTCAACTTCCCATAGATTGTTGTTTTCAATAAAAGCTGAGAAATATTTCATACTTTGGGTCAATTTTATAATTTCTCCAAATTTTTCATTCAGCTTGGTTATGGCATCAAAATCTCCAATGATCATGAATCGGGTGTCTTGGTATTTACTTCTCATAAAGGCTTCAATCCCACTCCAAGATTCTAATCTACCTAATTGAGTTGTAGGTCCATAGACATTTATAAGGATGAAACTAATATCTACAAAGTAGTAAGTGACTAAAGAGGCTATCCAATGCCGAATTTTATGAATGATTACACAAGAGGTTCTAGAAGGATTCCAACAAGTTAGAATTCCCCCTGCTTCTCCTTCAAAATCCATAGCGTCCCATTCACATCTTATCCAAACTGCTTTCATAGTTTTTGAAACTTCTTCTTTTGTCATTTTAATTTCCTAGATACATAAATTATCAGGTTTATTACTTAAACATAGGTCCTTAATACACTTATACTTTTAGGTTAGCAACATTTATATTACATGAGATGATAATCATGTTTCATTAAGGGATTTTGTCCCCTCTTGCGTATTACCAATATCATTTTATTGTTTGGTAAATAGAAGTTCAACCAACTTAGTTTGTGTTCCTTTCTCTATGTTAGCTCTTGCTTACCTGGATCTTGCTTGATAATTTGAGGGTTTTCCTTTTTTTTTATCTTACCTATATCAGGATTAGGTCTTATTATTCTATTCCTCAATATTCTTTCAAAATTTTGTTTTTCAACATATTTATCCTCTACTAGCTCTATTATAGAAG
The DNA here is from genome assembly GCA_028583015.1 of Wollemia nobilis. NCBI lineage: Eukaryota > Viridiplantae > Streptophyta > Pinopsida > Araucariales > Araucariaceae > Wollemia > Wollemia nobilis. The sequence continues at coordinate 2,005,943 of JAQPPZ010001920.1, forward strand.
ATTTTGACTTATCCTGCTTATTTTTTGGTATTTCCTTATTAGTGGTCGAGGTATTAACTTCTAAAACTGTATTTTATTTACCAATTATTTTCTCATGAATGGTGCATGGTACTTCAAGAGAGTATTCAAAATCCAACAAGACACATTCCTTAGGTTCATCAAGAATGTTCTTCCTTAAATTAGGATCATACTGAATAGATAGTTCCTTGCTAATATGTTGAAATTTTTGTATTGTGTCCTCTAAGTTTTGATCTACTTTTTCTTTATAGGCTAAAGCCTCAAAAGAATTGGAATTTCTTCCAGTATCCCTCCTTATTGGTATTCAATGTTCATTTTATTTTTTCTTCTAGATTTATTATTTGGAAGTTGAAAACCATCCTTATCCATAACCATTTGTAAATTTCTCTTAAGATTTTCTACAAATGATTTTGCTAGGCTCTTCTTAGGGCATGATTTCTCAATATGCCCCACCTCATGACATATTCTACATATAGAAGATATATTTTCATAATCTATAGTTTGGGTCCACATATTATCCCCATACTTAAGAATGATTTATTTTGGTAAAGCTTTACTTATATCAATCATGACCAATATTCGAGCATAAATAGCCAAAAATCCATCTTTTGTTGTATCTAAAATCTCAAGGAATTATCCTAGAGTGTTGCCTATTGCCTTGAAGGTATATATTTCCTAATATTTAATGGGTAACCCAAACATACAACCTAGACTAGTACTAGGGATAGATTTACATTTTCAGGTGAAAAACCTTCATACTAGCGGGTAAGGAAGAGCCCTGCTCTTCCCATAAACCAAGGACCCCCTTTTAGGATTCTTTCTCTTTCTTATCTAGAAAAAAAAATTGCTAGGAAGAAACCTTTGGGAAGAAATTATAGAATCACTCCTAGAGACTTCCAACTCCTATCAATCAATTTTCTCAAGGCTGAAGTTCCTAGTCAATACCATTACATTTACCAAAAACTACCCTATCTTGGAGCAATGAGGATCTCTCTAAGGTACACTCACTAACCTCTACAACTAGGGCTGATTATAAGGATTTAACTATAAATATATCCATAGAAAGAAAACTAAAACTCAAAATCTAATGAAATTGATCTAAAAGTCCTATAGCAAATATAATATTTGATAAAAACTTAATAATTTTTTCATTCACAATTTCTAAGATAAAGAAAGGGAAAAAAGAAATTAGCTGAAATATTCTTTTTCCAGATAGAATGTCTTTTCTCATTGAAGTCATAGCCCTTCATTGCTCTTCCCATAATTTGAACCCTAGTTGGCAAATATTTGTAATTTCTTTTTTTACGACTTGAAATATCGTCATTGCCATTCTTCCGAATGGTTGAATTCACAGGGTCATATCTCCCTCAATATTGCTTGAATATATGTATATGACCACCCATATTAAATCTATTCCAATTCTCCACAAGTTGGTCCAATAATTAGTTGAATCGGATAACTCTTTATGAAGATATGACTCCTAAAAAGATGAGATATTTTTTAGGAAAAAATCCTAATCCTTCGCACTTTGCAATTTCATTTTTCACGACTTGAAAAATCATCACTGTCCTTTTTTCGAATGGTTAAATTTACAGGATTGTATCTCCCTCAATATTTATTGGATTTTTGCATATGACCACTCATTTTAAAGCTATTCAAATTTTGCACAAGTTGGTCCAAGAATCGGCTGAATCGGATAACTCTTCGCGAAGATATGCCTCCTAAAAGATGAGACATTTTTCAGAAAAAAACCCTAATCCTTTGCACTTTGTAATTTCATTTTTCGTAACTTATTTTTTCATTATATAAACTTGCTAGCATCCTCATAGCATGATAACTCTATTTAAACTCCATAAAATCACTATCTAAGGGATGACCCAAAAGAAAAGTATCATCAACAAATTGAAGATGAGATTCTAAGGAACCATTTGTTGTAACCTAAATTCCTTTGATTTGTCCTTCCATTTTTTACTTTGAGAAAGCTCTCTCTAATGCCTTTCCAAGAATAATAATAGATGAGAAGATAATGGGTTGTCCTAGTGGAGTTCATGGGATGGTTCAAAATATCTAATACAGAATCCATTGATTAAAATATAAATTTTTGGAGTGTTAAAATGACATCTAATCTATTCTCAATATCTTCAGGAAGAGTTACCTGATTCAGCTCATTCTTTGACTAAATTGTGCAAATTTTGAATAGCTATAAAATGCGTGGTCATATGCAAAAATTCAAGTAATATTGAGGGAGATACAACCCTGTGAAGTCAACCATTCGAAAAAAGGGTAGTGACAATTTTTTAAGTTGCGAAAATGAAATTGCAAATATTTGTTAGCTAGGGTTCGAATGATGGGAAGAGCAATGAAGGGCTAGGACTTCAATGAGGTAAGATATTCTATTTGGACAAAGAAATTTTCAACTAATTTTTTTTTCCCTTTCTTTATCTTAGAAATTATTCATGAAAAACTTATAAAGTTTTTATCAAATATTATATTTGATATAGGACATTTAGATAAATTTCAATAGATTTTGAGTTTTATTTTCCTTTCCATGGACCAATTTATGGTTAAATCCTTAGGATCATCTCCAGTGGTAGAGTTTAGTGAGTGCACATTAGAGATATCCTCGTTGCTCCAAGATAGGGCAGTTTTTGGTAAATTTAATGGGTATTGGCCAAGGGTTTTAGCCTCGAGAAAATGGATTGATAGGAGTTGGAGGTATCCAAGAGTGATTCTATCATTTATTCCCAAATTTTTATTCCTATCCATTTTTTCTAGGGAAGAAAGAGAGAGAATCCTAAAAGGGAGTCCTTGGTTTATAGGAAGAGCAGGACTCTTCCTTACCCGCTGGTATGAAGGCTTTTCACCTAAAAATGTAAATCTATCCCTAGTACCAGTTTGGGTTAGTATGTTTGGGTTACCCATTGAATTTTAGGAAATATATACCTTCAAGGCAATAGGCAACACTCTAGAAGAATTCCTTAAGATTTTAGATATGACAAAAGATGGATTCTTGGCTATTTATGCTCAAATATTGGTTATGATTGATATAAGTAAAGCTTTACCAAAATCAATCATTCTTAAGTATGAGGATAAGATGTGGATACAAACTATAGATTATGAAAATATATCTTTTAGATGTAGAATATGTCATGATGTGGGAAATATTGAGAGATCATGCCCTAAGAAGAGCCCAACAAAATCATTTGTAGAAAATCGCAAGAGAAACTTACAAATGGTTATGGATGAAGATGGTTTTCAACTTCCAAAAAATAGATCTAGAAAAATAAAAGAAAATAAATAGTGAAGACCAATAAGGAAGGATATTGGAAGAAATACCAATTCTTTTGAGGCTTTAGACTATGAAGAAAAAGTAGATCAAAACCTCTAGGACACAGTACAACAATTTCAACATATTAACAAGGAACCATCTATTCAATATAATCCTAATTTAAGGAAGGACATTATCGATGAACCTAAGGAATGTGTCTCATCAGATTTTGAAGACTCTCTTGAAGTACCATGCACCATTCAGAGAAAAATGGTAAAGAAAATACAGTTTTAGAATTTAATACCTCTACCATTAATAAGGAAATACAAGAAAATGAGCAGGACAAGTCAAAAACTTCTATAATAGAGCTAGGAGAGGATAAATATGATGAAAAAAAAATTGTGAAAGAATATTGAGGAATAGAATAATAAGACCTACTCTCGATATAGGCAAGACAAAAAGGGGAAAACCCTCAAATTATCAAGCAAGATCTAGGATTGCAGAAGCAAACATAGAGATAGGAACACAAACTAAGTTGGTTGAACTCTTTACAAAACAACAAAATGATATTTGTAATATGCAGGTGGGGCCAAAAGCCCCTAATGAGACATGATTATCATCTCATGGAATATAAGGGGTTCTAATGCCCCCTCAAATCATAGGTGCATTAGGGACCTATGTTTATCCATAAAACTAAAATGACAAAAGAAGTTTCAAAAACTATGAAAGCAGTATGGGCAAGATGTGAATGGGATGTTATGGATTCTAAAGGAGCGATAGGGAGATTCTAACTTATTGGAATCCTTCTAGAACCTCTTATGTAACCATTCATAAAACTAGGCATTGGATAACCTCTTTAGTCACTTGCTACTTTGCAGATATTTATTTCATTCTTATCAATTTCTATGGTCCTACAACTTAGTCATGAAAATTAGAAGTTTGGAGTGGGATTGAAGCCTTTATGAGAAGTAAAGACCAAAAAACCTGAGTCGTGATAATTGGAGATTTTAATGCCATAACCAATCTAGATAAAAAAATTAGTGGAATTAGGAAATTGATCCAAAGTATGAAATATTTCTCAGCTTTTATTCAAAACAATAATCTATGGGAAGTTGAGTTTAAAGAAGATAACTATACTTGGACCAACAACATGAGAGACCATAACCTAATAGCAAAAACATTAGATAGATGCATTCTCTTAGATCATTGGGTAGATGAAGGAGCTTGTGCTAAAATTAATACCTTAAAAAGGATTGGTTTAGATCACTAACCAATAAGAGTTAAAATGGTGGTATCATATTTTAAATATGAGCAAATGTGGTAAGACCATCCTCAATTTGTTGATATGCTAGCTCAAATGAATAATTCTTTAGGTAATGGTGGGTTGTATGCTTTTCCAAACCAAATTAAATCTATGACATCTAGATTAAAAGAATGGAACAATAACACCTTTGGAAATATTTTTGAGAAGAAAGAATAACTAAAAGATAAACTTTCAAAATTCTAAAAAGGTGATGATAATAATCCAATCTTAGAGGAAAGGGAGTTGCTTAGTGAATATCATAATATTTTGAGTAAGGAAGAGAAATTTTGGAGATTAAAATCAAGATAGACTTGGTTAAAATAAGGAGATAAAAATATAAAGTTTTTCATAGGATGTCTATAGTACAGAGATCAACTTCCAGAGTTAGTAGAATTAAATCAATAAAAGGGGTTTGGATTGAAGATCATAGTGAAAAAAAAAATGTTAAGTCTTTTTATCAGAATATTCTAGGTTCAAAGGAGATTGAAGTTCTTAATGATAAAATTCTTCAAGATGTTCCTTTAGTTATAACAAATGAAGATAATAGGAAACTGATGGAGCCTATTACTCTAGAAGAAGTTCATTTAGCTCTTTTCTCTTTTAATAAGGATAAATCCCCAGGTCCATATGAGCTCTCTACAACTTTTTACCAACATAATTGGGATATAGTGAAGGATTATTTATTGGTGGCAGTGGAACAGTCTAGGGTAAAACAATACATACCTTGAAAAATAAATGCAACATATCTTACCCTAATTCCAAAAATAAGGATGTTGAATTGTTTGATTCTTTTAGACCCATAAGCCTATATAATATGGCATATAAGATTATTTCCAAAGTGAAGGCGAATAGATTAAGGCCATTGTTAGAAAAATTTATTTTAAAAGAGCAAGGAGGATTTGTGAAATGGTGTAGGCAACAAATCCACCTCCTAGAAGAAGAAGAAGTGAAAACAGGATTTGCACAATTTTGTTAGTTTTGCCAATTTTGTTAGATGTACGGTTTGTCAAAACGTACATATGTAGGGTTTGGTATAATTATACACATAATAAGTTGTAAAATGTATAATTGGAGGTATCTATACAAATGTCATAAATGTGCAATTAGAAATTAGAATGAAATCAAGTGAAATGTGCATTTAAGGTTAATTTGATAATAATGAAATTAGACTTAGAAGAACCTTAATGCAAGTTGGTTGTCTTACGGGATGGTAGTTGTAAATAGTAGTTATCTTAGAATCCATTTTAGAATGACCTGGGAAAGCATTACAAGAACCCCCCATTCAATTTTGATGGTTTTTCATCGAAGGTTCATGGTAGTTCATTGTGTTGTTCTTTTACCGTAGGTAATCATTGTCGAATGTGTTCATATTGATGGAAGAGTTATTGCTCATTGTAAGTTTTCATGGATAATTGTGTATACATTCAGCCATAGTAATAAGAAATAGTAGTACAGATTGTGAATTGTGTGAATTTTGTTGTGTATGCTTATGGTGAATCCATATTGTGTGGTATGTGCAAGTATGACCAAAATAATGTGGAATATGGATGTTGTGGCAATGGAATTACAATAATTATGAACCCTTAACCCTGGAGAATGTTGATGAATTGACTTTGTGTGTTGTTATTACTATACAAAAACATCTTTATGTTGTTGTATAATTTTTGGAAACATTGGTAATGATAATAATATAATGGCAGTGAATTAGGGTTTACATGTTATAAAACTATGTTGGTAATTGCACTAGAAAGATAAACCAAATTTCTCCTATAGAAGAACGGTGTATAAATTGGTCAATTTGTAAGTACAAAATTCATTAGAGTTTGGTGAAACCGTACATTCTGACCACCAAACCATACAACTGATCGTTAACCCAATTTGGAAGTGCAATTGTGTAATTTAAACTTACCAATTAAGGAAAATGAGGGTTTTGAAGAGAACGATTACAAAACTGAGTGATTGGATTACAAAATGACTTTTAATAAATTTAACAAGTGGTAAAATCTTACATTCCAACCTGTTGTATAATTTGGATCATACAACTATACGATTTGGAGACCGTTCAAGCTATTTTGTGAAAGTCACAAATCATTCAAGGGCAAATCATACACTTGAACATTTTGGGTAAAAGTTGTTATAAACGTTGGGATCCATCTCCAAACCTCCCAAATCACCTCCCCCTCTGGGAATAATCCCACCTATGCTACATTTTGGCATTGTTGCCTATTAAAATTGGATCAAATTGATGTAATTGAGATGAACCCGTTGTCATTGTGGAGAATATCAAGGATCGAATAGGTAGCACCAAAGTGTGATATATTTAGTATTATTGCTTATAAAAATTGCTTCAAATTAATGCAATTTAGAATAACTTGTGATATTATTACAAGTGGTGAGTAAGAATCAATTGGAGGTGAATGACAAATGCAAGTTCATGAATATGTGGGAGATGAAATCAAGGAGAGAAACAAATTCTAGTTAGGAGGACGATAATTGATCAAAGAGAGACCGTGAAAAACTCTACAAAAGAACCAATAATTGAACAAGTATGGACTTTATAATAAGGATATACTGAAAGGTGGGATACGTTGTTGATAAATATGTAAGAAGGGGTATAAGAACCACCAAGAGTTGATGAGAACATTAACGTAAGAGAAGACATTGACAAAATAATTATACGAGAAGATAGTGAGTGGATGGTAAATCTTGAACAAGTATCAGAAAGGTTGTAAAGAGGTATAGAGGATGGGAGTCGAGCATTAGAGCAATAGGGCATGAGATCTCAGGAAGAATAACTAGGGCCACAATCGACATTCCGATGAAGGATATTGTAGAGTGAGGATGCACAAGAGGTTGAGAGATGACTATTTGGTGAGAATAAGGTACCCTCGATAGAAATATACAATGAAGAGCAGTGTAGTGGATCACCCACCCAAGGAATCAATTAAGGATTCTGGATGATACCTCCTCAAGTGATGAGGAAGTAAATTTAGTAATGGCTAGTGTAGCCACGAAAGCAGAGATGCCTGCCCTTCACGGGGGAAGGGAAGGAGGACTCCAAAAGATACATCGTGATATGAATAACCATTTGGAAATTAATTGGTGTGAACCAACCAGATGAATGGTTACAATTATTTCCCACTACACTACAAGAACTCACAATATATTGGTATCTAAAGCAAGAGAATACAACACCATTCCAAGCATGTAATACAATGAAGAATACCTTCATCGAAGAATTCAAACCCTTGAGAGATGACGATGATATTGTTACTGAGATATACACCACAAAGCAAGGTGTCGATGAGGATCTAAAGACATATAACCTGTGACTAAAGTAATTGAATGATAAGATGCAAATGCTACCAACATATACACTGGTAAAGCGATGGTTTCTTGATTGGTTACTTCCAAGACACAAGAAGAAGATGAAGACAATACCATACTCAACATATGAGGAAGTGATATAAAAAGTGAAGAATTTTGAGAGTGAGGTAAAGTAGATGATAGTAAGAATCACGACACATACAAGACATGAAGATTCAGATAGCAATGAAGAATATATAATATATCATACCATTCAATAATTTCAAAAGGAATTTGATAAAATCATAAGAGAAGCCAAGAAAGATACACGATGGGATCAATAAGAGATTTGGTGTACAACATGTAAGATCGAAGGATATTCAAATATGAAATATCCTTGAAATGAATATTACCATGTATGTAATGTGCTAAGATACGAAGTGGTAGAGTATTTGTTTAATGCGAAAGTTCACCAATGGACCCTCACAATTCAAGAACAAGAGGAGAAATTGAAACCTCAAGGGAGTGGATAGGCTACAACCAATGGAGGTTACAGGAATAGTCGATGAGGAGGAAGGCCAAATCAAGGTAATCGACAAGGAGGATAGAGCTGATTATAGTATAATTCAAAAGGAAGACCGATCATACAATGTCGCAATTGCCAAGAGTGGGGGTATTTTACAATGAATTGCCCTTCTCCTTAGATAAAGGAGTCGACACAGAATAACACTACACATATGTGTAGATGGTGTGGTCTAGGGAACCACAAAGAAGTCAACTATCCTAAGAAAGTGAGTTCAAGTGGCTCGCAGAATATAAATTTCTTGGACATTGATGTACCCTTAGTGAAGGAAGAGAAAACTAAGGAAGAAGTACTAACACGGAGTAAGGATATGGAAGATATTTATTTAGAACCTACTAAATAAAATAAGAGATGGTAGGTGGTGAAGAAGGTATTGGAAGAAGAATCCAAGAAGGCTAAGCAGGTAAGGCTGGCGAAGCAAAAGGAGTTAAAGAAGCCTTGTACATTGGCAGATTAAGCAATTGTACATAATTTGGAAGCACATGTTTTGAATACCACCGTAGAGATAAATATGGCTAGTATGTTGGAGGTCATACCATCGTTACTTAAGGCGATGGAAGAAGAGGTACAACCACAAAAGATGATGGACATCTAGAGCCAACTAATACAAGAAAAATAAAAAAAAGAGTTTTTCATGGATCTAACCATACTAATGATTGATGTTGGGAAGAAACCAACATTAGTTCATATGGAGGTACTGGGGCATAAGTTAACACAAGTAATCATGGACGGATGGTCTAGTGTGAATGTGCTACCAGAAAAGAACTGGAGAGAGATTGACACTCCATCATTGTGGATACAAAACTTCCAATTATATGGTGTTGACCAATACAACACCAAAAAAAAGGGAGTATTGAAAACGTAACAAGTGATAATAGTTGACCAAGAATTTGTCTTGGATTTCATTGTGATTACGATGCAGAAGCCTGCATATGATGCACTTATGGGATGAGGTTGGCTACGAGTAGCCAAAGTTAATAACAATAGGGGAAAATATCAGATCACGTTCAATAAGGGACAACATAATTATATGATTAACATGAATATTCAAATAATCAATGAGGATGTTGCCATGACAGATGAGTCAGGTAATTCTTCAGGTGAAGAAGAATATGAACCTAATGAAGAGGGGATGTTCTACCTGGGCTTGATCTGATAGTAAACTTCTCCACTGGCAAATGGAGAAGTATGAGATGTTCCAATGTATATTCATCATGATGCATGAAATTGAACGATGAAAACAAAAAATAGTTGAGTCTAGTGAACCTCGAGAAGTGCTATTAAGCAATCGAGATCTACCATAGGAGGATGATGATATGGAGATCACACATCTATTTTTAGAAGGTGAGGAGGTGAGACCAAATATAGAAAGGTGAGAATTGGTACCTCATCCTGGTGAGAGAAGGTGAATGCAAGTACACATAGCAAATAGGATGAACCAAATTATAGAGGAGGACAAAAGGATCCTTCCAAGTGAAACAAGAAATCAAGAACTAGTATCATTAGCAATTAATTGGGAATGGCAGGAAGAAGTCAATCAATTAGAAGTAGTGTATCCAAAACTGGAATGAAGAGAGTTACCTCGCATAGTGAAAGGTCAACACAGGATACGACTAATATGAGGGCTTGATTGGTTATGTGGAAAAACCATAATAGATATGAACAAGTCATCAACTTTCTTGGATTCTTCACAAGATTTTAGTGGGGTCATAATTCAACACTTTTTGCCATTTTGTTTTTAAGTTTCCAAATTTATGTTTAAAATTGTTGTCTTTTATCTCAATTTTTTAAAAATATGAATTTGAAATAGCGAATATTTTCTAGAATATTTCTTGTTCTTAACAAGAAAGTATGCCAATGTGTATACATGTATCATCATAACACATGTTGGCATCATGTGGGTAGAGGAAAAATATGTGCCTTGGGTTAAGGTTTTTATTATGTTGCTTGCCTTATCCCTCCCAAGGAAAGCACTTGGGAGGTTGGACAATGTAGTGGAGGTTAAGAAATTGTATGGGGGAGGTTCTGAGTTTAAATCCCCATAATTTTTGTTAACGTATAGACTTTTCATTCATATATGTTGATGTGGAAAAACATGATCACATGACAAACTATTGATATGAAAAAATATATGTCGTGGCACCAGTTGATCATGCGATACCTACTTTGACTGATGATGTGGCACGAATCCTAAGGCAACATATGCTAGTATGTACAACTAATCTAGCAGTGGCATGATTTTGAGGCAACACATGGCATACATCCCAAGTTCTCACGTGGCAGTCTGTATAACCAAGTTGACATAAGAATGCATCCCAAGATGACATGTAGCACATATCCCAATATGACACATGGTAGTCTATGCAATTGAGTTGGTAGTTGCACACCTCCCAATATGACATGTGGTAACTAATATAGCAATCCATATAGATGACATAGAAAGTGGTTCATAAATACTGAGGTGACACATGGTAGCTGACATAGTAGTGTAGGATGGTGATGTAGTGCAACATGTACTAATGTCTAGGGAATTAGAGTAGCACAAAATTTGACGTAACATATACCACATCTTGGTTGGATCAACATGGTTGTTTATGTAGTAGTTGACATGGTAGTCTATATGCAACTTGGAACCTATAAAAATGGGATTGACCAATCACATTCTACCATCTCATCAAACTTGACAAACAACTTACATAGTCAACAACAGACTTGATGACACATAAATTTTAGAGTGATTCAAACAGTGACAAGTGGTGTAACATGATTCATAGAAAAGGTAACAAATTTGAATGTGACAAGTGACATCACATGATTTTCTTGTATGATATATAGTGAACACATAGTATGCGCTCTCTCAGCTACTTGCGTAAGGGTATATGGCGGCCTTCCATTTACTATTAGTACTATAAAAAAAATTAATCTTTTTAAAGGTTCTAGAGGTAATTTTTATGATTTTTGGGCCAATATTTTAGGGGCCATAACTTTTGCATTTGAAACATTTTGAGTCTTTTTTTTTCAATTCACACATTTTTTTCAAGCTCTTTGCATTAGTGTTGTTATTTCTGGTTGCAAATACTTATAAATATTTAAAATTTAAAATAATAGTTACATATGATGTGTCCTTATCGAATTTCAAGAAGCCTACTTGTGAGTTCTACAAAAGGAAGGACATAAGGTAGAAATTTGTAGAATTTAGATTAAGAAATTAGATGAAGCAACAAGAAAGGGGGGTGTTGATATTGCTCTCTTCTAAACACAAGGTGAGGATATCTTTGATGAAGAAACCACATGGACATATGTTGTAGTTAATTTTAAATATTGGACACCCACTTCTTCAAATGAGTGGATAGTTGATTCAAGGGCTACTAGGCACATGATGAAGCACAAGCACCTTCTTCAAGGCTATAACAAAACTCATGCAAGGGAACATATTGTGATTGGAGATGACTCTTCATTATAGGTTGTAGGAAGTGGAGACATCACTATTGGATCTTCATCATTTGATGAGGTACTTCATGTTTCTAATGTTGGTCCTAATATTTTATTTATTTATCACAATACTTAAACAATAAAGTAGAATTTTGTCCTCATAGATGGATGATTAAATATATAGACAATGGATTTAGGACTATTGATTCTAGATATTATGATTAATATGATGATATATAATTTAGGTGAAATATCCACTTCCTCTTTTAACAATAATAACTTTGTTGTAATGATAGCACATGTTGACAATGAGAGTCAAAAGTGGCATCATAGGCTTAGACATCTCAGTTATAGTTCCTTGAGGTATACGAGTCAACATGAGATGGTTATTGAGCTTCCATGCACATCTCTACCAAGTGATTTTTATAAGATATTTATTTTGGGAAATTATCATAGAGAGACCTTTCCAAAAGCAGTTGTCAAGAGGGAAGCTAACCCTTTAGAGATTATTCATAGTGATATCTATGGATCTATGGGTACAACTTCTCTTTCAGGAAACTAGTACTTCTTTTCATTGATGGTTTTTCTAGATATATCTAGATATACCATTCATAACAAGGATGAAGTATTAAAGAGATTCAAAAAAATCAAGGCTCTTGTTGAAAACTAGTTAGAGAGAAAGATCAAGTGTTTAATAAAATATGGGGATGGTGGATATGCTAGTTATGATTTCTATACTTTCTTGGACACTCATGGAATAACATATTAGATAACTATTCACTACACTCTTAAATAGATATTTATAAAAAATAAAGAATAGGATAATCATAGATATGGATCATTGTATGACGCATGCCAAGGGACTAGATCACAAGTTTTATAGTGAGGCAAATACTTGTGCAAGGTATATCACCAACAAGGTTCCTACTAGGGCTATTAAATAGATAACACCTCTTGAGAAATTGACAAGGGGATAAGCCAAATGTATCTATATTTTGAATCTTTGAGCCTTCATCATGGGATCACATACCCAAGCATCTTCAAAAATATGAGGCACCTAAGAGCCATAAGTGTATAACTATGGGATATTCTAATATATCAAATGTATATGATCTCTATGATCCTTAGATGCATGAGATATTGATTAAGAGAGATGTTAGCTTTGATGAGGTACTTATAGGTACTCCTTCCACTCTCCCTCCTAAAATTTAGCTTTTGATCACTTTGATTCTCTATATATTCTAGTTCTAATAGGTCCTTTAGATACCTTGATTAGCTCTATCCCTTTTAGACCATCTTTCTCTTCTAGTGGTTGCTCACAACCTATCAATTTGACTCCATAATACATAATTTCTCAGGTAGTATCCTCTCTTATTAGAGAAGGATAAGATGAGTAGGATGTTTTAGTTTAAAATGCTCCTATTGTGCATGATGAGGTGAGTGGTGATTAGTTGGATTCTTCTATTTCAATTTTTGATGTTGAGATAGTGCAGGATAACCATGCTTCTTTGAAACATCATATTTCTATGTGGGTTAAGACACTTATAAAGGATGCACAACCCATTCTATCCCTTGAGTGGCTTCAAAAGGATCCTTCTCAAGCTTTTAAGGTATCCCATTAATAGGATCCTATCACCTACCCCAAGCTAAGGGGAAGGCTAAATGGGAAGATGCTATGGTAACAAAATATGAGGTAGTGATGAAAAATATAACATGAGAGTTGGTTCCTCTTCTAGCAAGGAAGAATGTTGTAGGATGTAAAGTTGATCTACAAGACCATGCACACATCAAATGATCATATTCAAAAGCACAAGGTATGCCTTATTTCCAAGGGCTTCTCTCAATAGGAGAGAGTGGACTACTCAGAGACATTTGTACCTATAGACAAGATGGACTATTTTAAAATTATTTTTTTCTATTATAGCTTCCTATGGATGGAAGGTGCATCAAATTGATGTGAAGAGTGACTTTATATATGGATAAGTTAAGGATATTTACATGCAAAAACCATCCAATTTTGAGCTAGATGTCTCTAATCCACTAGCATATCATTTTATCCAATCTTAGTATGGTCTTAAGTAGGATTATTGAGCTTGGTATAAGAAAATACATTATTTTTCATTACTTTTGGATTACAAAGATGTGAGATCGATCATGATTTTTACATTAAACATCATGACTAGGATACTATAGTGATTGTGTTATATGTTGAGGACCTTCTTATCACTGATAACTCCACTACTTTGATTTACGAGGTGAATTCATAACTTCATTTCACTTTTGATAATACAGACTTGGGGCTCTTGCACTACTTTTTGGAGATCTAGTGGATTAGTCATATTTGACATTAAAATTTCTTAGCTCAAATACGCTTTAGATCTTCTTCAACAATTTAGGATGGAGTGTAATCCTGCTAGAACCTCCTTTGGTTGATGCTACACTATATCGATCTCTCATAGGAGGTATTATTTTTCTTATTCACATTAGACCAAATATAGCCTTTGCTATTAGCTATTGTTCCAAGTACATGTAAACTTCTCAAGAGAATCATTGGATAACAACCAAGAAAATTCTCAAATACATCAAAGGGACATATCAAATGGGAATTCAATACTCCATTGGTTCTCCTCTAACTTTGATAGTATTTTTAGATGTTAATCAAGCTAGAGATTTGGATGAGCATTGGTCCACCATAGGCTTTATGTTCTACTTGGGATTTGACATAGTTTCATAGTGTTCTAGATGCCAATCCACTATTTCTCAATCTTCTACGAAAGCTAAATATTGTGTTCCTAATGAGGAAGCCAAGCATCGTAGGTGGATATTGATGATTTTGGAGGATATTTGCATTCCTCGAAACTCTTTGATTCCTATTTGCTATGACAATTAGAATATTATTCAGTTTATCTACAATCTTGTGTTTCATTAGTAGATAAAGTACATTTAAATATGGAAACACTTTGTGTGATGGCTTCATGCTTATGGGATGTCAGATCCAATGTTTGTTTCTTTAGAGCAAACACATATTTTGACTAAGATCATGCCCAAGGTCACCAAGGTGAACATACAAGAGATTCTTGAAGTAGGAGATTATCACTTAAGGGGAGAGCCAACATAAAGGCCTCTCTCTATGTCCTTTATTTAGGTTAAGAAGGATGTCAAAATATGTCGTAGTTAAGCTTCTCTTGAGGCTATGACTGATTTTTTGTTATGTTTTCCCTTTGGGCCCATGTAAACCTTGAAAAAGGTATTTCTATATATTTATAATATTTTATTCCTAAGGCTCAGCCTCATAAATATGACTTAAAGGCAACATGTAAATAGGTATAAATACCCCTCCTCACTAATAATTTATTTATCAATTTGAGTATAATTTTGATTCTCTTTGAGTGAAGATATTTTGGTGTCTATAGACACCCCATCATATACTATGTTTATATATGTTACATATTTCTTTTGACAAGCAAATAATGTTTAATTCCATTTGTTTCTAGAAACTACTTCGAAATTTGATAGAAACCTGAGTTTAAGCATAAGTAAATCCCCTACACTTTATAACTTAATCATTTTAATTTTATTTATTTATTTTAAAATATTATTATTCGTAACTATAGTACATTGTTCTAAATCCTTTTGTAAGGATCTTTACCTATAAGTAACTTCAAGTTGTTGGAAGTATTACATTATTTGACCCCCTTGTAGATAATAGTTTGGTAGATGATTTATATTTTATATAATGAATGTGTCAATATGAAAGAAAGTGCAAGGTTTCAAGAGAGAATGAAGAGTCACATTGATATGTGGCAAGAGGAAAGTATTATCTTTATGAGAGGAATGTGAAAGGATGCATCTCCCTGATGTTTGAGGAGAGCGATAGTCGGAGTACTAAAAAAATATGTAAAATTATATATCGAAGACATCTCTCCAAGCAAGATATTGTATATATTTGAGTTATATGTGAGATATTGTTGTTATTCCAATATTGAGATTTACTGTTAGTTTGATTAATGGTATTCATTTGATTTATATTTGATATTGGATAAAACTTTATGCGAGTTAATATATTAATAAAAATAAAAATGGTATTAGAGTCACGATGAAGAGAAGGCTAAGATTGTTGGAAATAAGAATGTTCGATGAGAGGAAGAAGAGAGCAATGGATTTCATGATAGCCACCTTGGTAGTTTCAAGTACCATCTTGAGAGAGATATTGGAAGGAAAACTACTGTGTGAAGATTGTTGGAAGATTATAGAAATTTGGAAAGAGATTACTACATAAAAAGGACTACATTGGACAAATGTTGAATGTGAAAGATCTAAAGATTGAAGAAATTGCAACCAAACAAAGATTACAATTGATGAAGAGGATATTACCACCATTGAAGCCAAAAAGAAAGAGGTAGATTGAGGAGGCTTGAATAAAGGTATATGAAAGGCTCAAGACAAGCAAATATAAGTAGAGAAAGAAGGTCATAAGCAAGTGTAACCAGGGAATGAAGGCTCATGGAAGAATACTTACAAAGGAAGGCTCTAGATAAGAAGCCTAAGTAGTCAACAAGGTTTGTCATAAAAGCAAGACAATATATAGCAAGAAGATGGAAGAATATTAGGTGGAAGGTATCTTGAAAATTACAGTAGAAGGAATCATAGCCATCATGGAAGAATAAAAAATTTGAATGCAATCCCCGTGAGTGTGGTCTATAGAAAATAACACCACTTGCATTATCGATGATGTGACCCGGGTTCAATCCCCATGGTGGATGTGTATAAGAAGTATTATTTCAAAAAAAAATTGAATGCGTCTACGTTGAAGAAAAATAAATATCTACATTTATGGCAGTGAATTATTTGTTAAAGCATTACTATTAAAAATTTTAAGTTTGAGGTGCAAGAATCTTTAAGTAGTGAATGTCGAGTGTTGAGGAACATATGGACCTACAACTAGAAGAGAAGACACAACATAATCAAACCTACAATCAAAAGAGAAGTCAATGCAATTAATTTTTTTAAGAAAAAGGAAGAACCTATTGCATTCTAAGAGGAAGCTCTGTACAAGAAAGTATAGTCACGAAGAGCCAAATACACAAGGAAATGAAATACCAATGAAGAGCCAAATGCACAAAGAAGTGAAGCATCAATGAAGAGTTGAATGCACAAGGAAGTGAAGCATCAACGAAGAGCTGAATGCACAGAGAAGTGAAGTGCCAACGAAGAGGTAAAATCAAAAGGAAGTGAAATGTAAAATTCCAATAATCTTTCTCTAGTCAGAGTAACGTAAGGTAAAAAAATATAATGCTTTCATCTAACGTTTTGAAGAGCATAATGCTAAGTGCCCGGGTAGGAGAATACAACGTGTCTCTTTGATGTCTCAAAGGGAAGAAAGCAAAATGGTTGACCAAGATAGAATATGAAGTTAAATGATATAAATTTGAAAGCATAGAGTACCTAAAAATATCATTTGCATGAGTGGAAAGGTGGAATATCAAAGCCATTCAAGTGCAGTTTGAGAGTGTAGGTGAAACATCCAAGTGTGCACCTCTTGAAGGTAATTTTTAAATTTTAGGTTTTTTCAAAAGGCACATAAGGAGTGATAAGGTTTTGCATTTAATATTTGATATTTTATAAAGGTTAATTTTTAAGATTAAGGAGGAATAAGGATTAATTGAGTTTGGAGCAATTAATCAGGTTTCTTTAAGTTGGAGCAATAAGTAGGTTTGATATTTAATTTCTTATCAAAATGAAGTGATAAGGTTTATTTTGTTATAGGTCCAAGGTGTAGACCAATTGGTTTGATAAAATCCTGTAAGGGGGATAGACATCCAAGGTTCAAATCTCGGGCCTCGTCGGACTAAATGCTTGTTCATATTCCTTGTGCTTTCAACAACGTAAAAGGTTTGCAATGATGTAGCATGGTGGTTATAGGGGTGAACAACACAGATAACCATGGTGGCTATCGATTCCATCATGTTTAAAAAATAATAATTTGTTATTGTTAAATTTAAAATTTAATTATTTTATAAAATATTTGCAAATTAATTAATTTGGAGTGAAAAGGAAGCCAACATCAAACTTAGGAAAAATTAAATTTGTAAAACTTTTATTTCTTCATAGTTTCTAAATATTAGGGAGACATAAGGAATTCTACTTCATAGGTTGTAAATTTAGAAACCTTGAATTTATTTAAAACTAGGGAGTTATAAAGTTGTCAACTTCAAAGGAACATGGCAAAGAAAAAGCAAGTGAAAAGAAAAAAATGATCAAAAAACAAAAATACAAAGACATGAGTTATCAAAAACAATTGAAGAAGAAAACTTATGTTTTCAAGAAGAACAAATATACATTCAATATGACTCACTAGAAGAGACTAAGGAAATATTGCAAAATTTAAAATGTTGTACTCAATACATGATAGCAAAAATTGAAGGACAAAAGGATACATCAATGAAGGAAAAGAGAATCTTACAATCAATCATGAGAGAAGCCAAAGATGAAAAATTTTCAATACTAGAAAATTATCTAAGTTCAAATCTTGATGAAGCAGATTGTGTTGGACTAAAATCTACCATTGTTGTGGAAAGACATTGCACTCGTTGATTTTAGCCAAAGTATAACAATTGGATGAAATAAGGTTGCCCTATGTTTCAACTTCTAAAGAATGCCAACTCCTGTGAATTTTTTTTTTTAGGGAAAAGGGTAAAGGTAATAAAAGAGGAAGGGTTTAGACATAAGCAAAAAATGGACAAATATAGTGTAACAACATTGGATCTCACAAAATAATCAACTATTAAACCATTTCATGGCACTTAATAGATCAACCATTAATTATTACATATACAGGTTTGTTCAATCCATTACATTCACCTTAATCATTCCAAGGATCCACATAGCTAGCAATACAATAGGTGATGAGAACATCGCTTTAACAAAATACACTAAAAGCTGAATGTAACAAAAATGACTTAAAATGAATGTATAAGGTTTCTAATCATTCCAAGGACTATAAATGTTAGCAATACAATAGGTAATTCAAACATAGAACTACTTTAACATAATAAACCAACATTATAGTGTAACATAAATGACTTAGAAAGATCATTCTTATAAAATATGTAGACGTAAAAATAATGGAGACCAAACAACTACCGTATTGTTGATCAACAATTAATTACATTGTGATACCAAGCAAGAATTGCATAGCTAACCCATTGAATGAGGTCTAAACTCATATTTATAGGATACTTATTTGAATCTTGCAACGTAATATTTACATTTAATTATGAAAAATAGTTGCAGACAGTTGTATGAAAGGTTCCAAAAGCTTGCATGAATGGTTTAAAATTTAATTATATGTCTACGTTTGAATTTGGCTTGTTGATGTACAATGGATTCTTGCAAGTTGTTGCATTATTGAGGTCTTGGGTGGAGACAATTAGCGAGCACTATGGTGAATATCTAGAGCAACATCAGTTGGTGTTCTTGATTTATAGCTTTGTTCCTCCCTTGTCACATTTTATAGAGAAGTCATGGTCTTAAGCTTGAGTTTTGAGTTCGGGTGCATTTGGGCTCTTTATGCATTTTCGTGATTTAAATGTGGTCTCAGGGAAGTCTAATGCCATCACTCAGGATGGAATAGCTTCAAGACACCTTCCAATTTTGAGCATCTTTTATTTACTTTACGTGACATCATGCATCTTTTACTTTTGATGATACAATCACTTGATATAGCATGATTTTGGACTCATTCTCCAGATGTGCTTTGTCTATCATAACCCCAGGTGAGTGGTAATATTTGACCATACTTTTGACTCGCCAGTCCTAAGTTCGAGATTCTGCAATATTGGGTTATTTTCCAACTGATGACTTTCTCTTTGATCCAGCTCTGGGAAATTTTATGTTATGTTGACTTGATTGTTGCCCGATCCTACTAAAATGTTGTTGGTTGCTAATGTTTGCTTCCATCATCCACGAATTTGGGTTGTTCTCAGCACTAGATCGCTCCAACAATTTTGTAGCACATAGTATTTTTTTTTATTTTGGCAACTATTACTTTGTCCTTTGAATGTGGTCAAAACTTGACCCAAAAGTTGAAGACTCTAAAAGTGTTTTCACATTACCTAGTGATATAGGAAAAATTAATGTATATGGCATTACTTTCTAATAAAGTTATTAAAGGCCAAAATATAAAACAAGAGAAAATGACTAAACATTTGAAAAATAAGCTTGTTGATATTACTAGTGAAGCAAAATAAGGGTAATTTTTAATGCTTCAACAATGCATGCAAAGTATACTTAAAGATGCTAATGATTGTTATGAAAAATTTGTTACTGTATCTATTAGTCTATGGAAAATAATATACAAGGGAATAATCACTCTAAATGTTTCCAAGATAAGAAAACAAGGAAATGTTGAAGAATTAGGGAATAAAACAATGGTGAAAGATGTTTCCTATGATACAAATGATTTAAGGCCTATGACAACAAATGAATTAAATCCCATGATGATAGATGCATGTTGTGACACTAGTGATCTTCATGAAAAAGAAAAATATGCAAGTTGTGATCCTCATCAAAATGAAAAGAAAAATTGTGATTCAAGCATTAATACTTGTGATTTAGAATTCATGACATAAATAGACTTGTTACAAAAATAGATGATACATGTGATACAAATGATTTAAATACAGTTCGTGATTGTTCAATAAAATCTTATGCTATCAAAATTGATGATGAAATGGATTCAAATGATTATAGAAATAGTTATGCTCAAAGTTGTGTTGATATTGATAGGGATCAACAAGATGATCATTTTGGCTATTTTGAAAGGCATTCTAAAGGAATTGGTTCAAAATTTGGTAAGTAAAATAGGATATAAAGACACGGGTTTGGAAAAACATGGACAAGGAATGAAAGAGCCAATTGTACCAAAAATAAAACCAAAATGTGAAGGTCTTGGATATACAAGATAGACGAGCAACAAGGAATCGATAACTAAATTTATGATAGGAAACAATGACATCAAATCTATAATAGGGACTGATATAATCAATAACAATGAAGGAAAACAAGAAATTCTATAACATAGAATACATGTAATCATTGTGGTAGATATGTAAGATAGAAAAATGTTGGAATTTACATAGTTGTGAAATTTGTGGAGGACATGATCATTCAAAAATATTTTATCTACAAAAAGAAAAGAAAGACTAAAAATTAAAAATAAATTTTGGATGGATAAACATGAATGAATGGGATAAGATAAAAGGAATGTTGTATGGTTTCTACAAAAGAAACCAAGTATGATAAAATTTTGCTAAGAATATTGTCAATATTATCATAAAGAAATAAATGATTATGACCCAAGCATAGCTTGGAAGATGGCATATAGTGAAAGCATATCTAGTTATGATCCTATAGATATGATAGTCTTCTAAATATTCTAGTGAATGACCCAGAGAAAATGATAATCTAGAGGTAATCTAGGGGCAGAGTTCCAAAGGTAGTGACCCAGAAGTAGTGATCTAGTGGGAGTGACCCAAAGGTAAATCTAGTGGAAGTGACCTAGAGGTGACTCAAATACATTGATCCAAAGGCAGAGACAAATAATTTATAAATGAAGATCTAAAATGGTATGAGCAAAAGGACAATGAAGAAGTAAATGGTTTGATGTTTCTAAATCCTTCTCACACAAGGCACATCTAAAATATCTATAATATCTTCTTCTTTGCATGACTCTCTCTTGTAAGAATCTTACTTTGAAATACTAACCAAAGTTGATGCCTTAAAGAGAACCTCTAGTGACCAAACATTATTCCAAAGGAAATATTTATGAGTAGGAAATATTGATTACTCTAAATACTCATACCCCAACTTGATCGAGTATCCACCATCCTTTGATAAATTCCAAACCAACTCATTTCTCGTGTAAAAATCAATGAATAAAACTCTTGAAACATCTTTTGAAGCTCATATGCATTTTTTTTAGTTCCTCTTATTGAATCAAATTACTAAGAGAAGTCCATGATCTAGAGTTGTTACTCATATCAATATAGTCTTTGACCTTTGGACCTTTACATGCTAGGCATGCTTGAGATAATGGTTGCTATTTTGAGTCAAATATAAGAGGATAAGGCTTCAACCAAGAATCAAACCAAAAATTTGCATAACTTCCCTCATTGACTAACCATCTAATATGTTTCTTTATTGATTGAAAACTATTTAATATGAAGTTCTATATTGACAATCCTATGGATAGGGTTATTTTACTATATATATATATATATATATATATATATATATATATATATATATATATATATATATATATATATATATAAAAAAAAAAAAAAAAATATTTTAAGCAAAAACTCCCCTATGTATATATATATATATATATATATATATATATATATATATTTTAAGCAAAAAACCCCTTGCGGGGCTGCCTTGGTTTAAGAGACCACAAACAGGGGGTTCTACATCATCAAAGTCACCCGGGAGTCGCACCCGACCCTTCCCGCACCAACATTATCAATTGGATTTTGGGTATCCAATTCAACTTTTTGGTAGGGTGGAGATTCGAACCTGGGACCTCCCTTGGAGGATTGCCCTCTCCTCTCCAAATCACCTACAAAACCTGGGTATTTTACTATCTTGTTTATTTTTCAAGTAATATTTTTGCCCAATTATTTCCTTTATCTTTTAATAATATTCATCCAAGCTTTGCCCTTAATGTCAAATTCATAAGTTTGTAATTTTGCAAGCTTGCTCTTTCAATATTCTTTCCTTTACAATGTTGGAGTATATTATATTATATGGTACATGTTATTGTACTCCCATGGTACCTTCATGGTACACCTTATAAATATTAGACTAGGGTTGTGTCTTAATTTAGAGTGTGAGTAATATTTTATGTAATGTCGTAATGTGCAGGAAATGCACAAGTATATTTATATTAGATTTTACTAAGTGAAGAGACATGTTTAGGTGTGCATACAATATATAGTCATGCATATGCAAGAGTCAAGTAGAGAAGCCAAGAGTTATGAGACTTGGCATAAGGAAAAGAATAGTCAAGTATCAAAAGAGTCATTCTACAATGGCTATATATTACTCCATGGAAGATCATTAGAGATATATATTTTTTGCTTGATAAAAAGGGGTTGTACTCGAGTCCCCCACCCTTAAAAAATTACATCTCTCTTCTTTAGAGCTTGAGATTTTATAAATAGATACACTTCTCATCTCAATTAAGATGTTATAGTTAGAAACCTACATCATTTTACATAAAATGTATAAATTCTTGATTTTCATTTTCAGGATCTTTTCAAATCTCTGTATGAATACAATTACTCCAAAATTTAGCATATTTCTTGGCATTTTCCTATAGTAGCATTCACAATTCCAAAACTTCACCTCTACTATCAATGCCTTTTATCTTAGTAGAGTAATATTTCCAAAACATCGCACTAACATAGTCTGCTTTACCAAATATGGACTACTAGTTTCCTTCCTGAAACACAAGTGCAATCACAAAAATTATAATAAATAGTCTAAATGAACACACATTATTGTTACAAAATAAAATAGATATTACCAATGGAAAATATTAAAGTAAATATTAATCATTAATTGATTTAGGCAATCAACATTTTTTGTTAGCTTCAACTAAACTTTCTACTTCTTCTAACCATGGAAAGGAGATGTTAACTTCATGACCCTCAACCAAAACCCCTCTATTGGCTAGCTTATCTGCACAATTGTTTCCTTCCCTTAATATATGTGTAAACATAATTTCTACAAACTCTTTAGCAATATCTTGAATTTCCACAATTATCTCTTGTATGTTCCATGGAGCCTTTGCTTTCCTCAAAATTACATTTATTACTATGAGAGAATCACCTTCCATCCAAACTCTATTCCATTTAATTTGTTTACATATTTTTAACCCTTCTAAATCTGCCCAAGCTTTAGCTTCATTATTTGTCTTAAATCCACAATTGAAAGCATAATGAGACAAAATCTCTCCTCTATTATTTCTAATTATTCCTCCTCCTCTTGTTGGTCCTAGGTTTCCTTTAAATGCTCCATCAAAATTCAACTTAAACCACTCCACATCTGGTGGTTTCCACTGTGATTTCTTTACCTTATTTTTTCTTCTCTTGTACCCAACATCATAATTCCATTTAATGACTTGACTCTATCTATCAATACTCTCTACTTCCAAATTAAGGATTGGGTGAGTTGATAGGGTTGGTTTAGACTCTCTATGGCTAAACGAATCTTCTTTTTCATTACCTCTAAACTACTTTCCTTTCCTTTAGATATTCTTCTATTCCTTTCTAACCATATAGTCTAAAGTATTGTACCTTTTGATATATCCCATATTGTCTGTAAAGCATCACTTTTATAATTGCTATGCCATTACTTTAACCAATCTTCAATTTTTCTATTCGTCACCATGCATTTACAAAACATATTAAGAATCCATTGCCATAGATTCTAGACTACTGAGTAATGTCCCAAGAGATGGTCAATACTCTCATCCTCCTTATTACAGAAAACACATTTAGAGGGGCCATGAAAATACCTTTTCATAAGGTTATCCTAGGATAAAATTCTTCTATGACCTACTAGCCAAACAAACATTTTGAATTTAGTAATGCTTGGGCTATCCCAAATATCTCTTCGAATTCTAGTGATATTATTATTATGTTGGTGTTGAACATTATATCCACTTCTTGTTGTGTATTCTCTTGAGCTATTCAACTCCCAAATCAATTTATCCTTGGCACCCTCGGAATAATTATAGTTGTTATCTTTCTACTCAATTGCCTCCTAGCATCAATGTCTTGTATACTTGTAAAAAAATATTTTTCCATTTGTATATTCCTTCTCGATCCTTGTACAAAATCTTTGAAATTTTTTCAATATTTGTCTTGAAGTAATCTTATCCATGGTTTCAAAATTGGATCTAAATTGAGTGGTTTTTTATCGCACCAAGTATCATCCAAATAGAATTTTTTTCTCCAGTTCCCACCACCCATATAAAACCTTTAATCATAAGATCAATAGATTTTTTTTAACCATTCCAAAGAGTAGAACCATTTGGAAGAGAGAATGCAGTAAACATTAAACTTGAGTCATTGGGATCAACATACTTAGAAGAATTCTTGCCCATTGTCTTTGACTCTCTTTGTACAATATATAACTTTTCCCCTAAGAGCTAAGTTTGCATCTGTAAAAAGGATCATGTAAATTATGCATTATCTGTAAATTGAATTCAATTTGGATGCATGATCTGTAAATTTCCTTTTATCATGTAAACTTGACCATAAAAAGGATCACATAATAAAGATTAAACTTTTTTCAACTGATTTTGGCATAAAATACAAAGGCATATAATATGTTGGAATGGCTTGTAATACTGACTTAATTAACTACACTCTGCTTGCTAATGATAACCATCTATATTTCCAAGCTGGAAGTTTATTTTGAACTTTACTAATAACTGGATTCCATAAATATATCCTCATTCTCCCCTCAAATAAAGGCATCCCTAGATAAGTTGTTGGTAAATTTACCTCCTCCATTTGAAGCAACCTATAAATTATTGCTTTCATATTAGCAGGAGTGTTTAGAAAGTAAATTTTGGATTTAGTCCTATTAATTTTTTGCCCTGAAGCTCTTTCATACTCTTTTAAAATTTATTCAAAGCTCTAGCCTCATTTATCCTTGCCCTTCCAAAAAGGGTTGTATCATATACAAACTTTTGATGGGTGATGTTATCAATGTTATTACTAACCTTTAGTTCACTTATAAACCCATATTTGTAAGTCTTCTTTAAGTTTATACTCAAAACTTATGCCATAATAATGAACAATTAAGGAGATAGAGGATCTCCTTGTCTAAGGCCTCTCTTGGCTTTAAAATATTCTATCACTAACCCATTGACCAACACTGAATAAGAAACTATAGAGACACAAGCTTTAATACATCTAACCTATTTCTTCCCAAAACCAAGCTTATCTAAAATTTCAAAAAGAAAATTCCACTTAACCCTATCATAGGATTTACTCATCAAATTTTTAAATTCATAGCTTTCTCTTTTCTTGAAGTTGTTGAATGTATAACTTCATGAGCTACTATGATCCCATCCAAAATTGTTCTCCATTTCACAAAACCTCCTTGCTCTTCTGAAATAATTTTGTTTGACAATGGCCTTAATCTATTCACCATCATGTTTGAAAATAATATTATAAGCCATATTACATAGGCTTATGGGTCTAAAAGAATCAAACAATTCAACATCCTTATTTTTTGGAATTAGGGTAAGATAAGTTGCATTTATTTTATAAGGAATGTATTGTTTTATCCTAGACTATTCCACTGCCACCAATAAAGAATCCTTCACTATATCCCAATTATTTTGGTAAAAAGTTGTAGAGATCCCATCTAGACCAGGGGATTTATCCTTATTAAAAGAGAAAAAAGCTAAATGAACTTCTTCTAGAGCAATAGGCTCCATCAGTTTCCTATTGTCTTCATTTGTTTTAACTGAAGGAACATCTTGAAGAAGTTTATCATTAAGAACATCGGTCTCCTCTGAACTTAGAATATTTTGATAAAATGACTTAGCATATTTTATAATTTCTCTCTGATCTTAAATCCAAACCCCTCCTATTGATTTAATTCTACCAATTCTAGAAGAAGATCTTTGTACTATAGCCATCCTATGAAAAAACTTTGTATTTTTATCTCCTTTTAACCAAGTCTGTCTTGATTTTAATCTCCATAATTTCTCTTTCTTACTCAAAATATTATGATATTCACTAAGCAACTCCCTTTCCTCTGATATTATATTATTTTCATCACCTTTTTGGAATTTTAAAAGTTTATCTTTTAGTTCTTATTTCTTCTAAAAAATGTTTCAAAATGTGTTCTTGTTCCATTCTTTTAATCTAGAAGTCATAACTTTAATTTGGTTTAGAAGAGCATACAACCAAAATTACCTAAATAATTCCATGTTTGAGCTATCATATCAACAAATCGAGGATGGTCTTCCCACATCTGATCATATTTAAAATATGATCTTTTTTTAAATTCACTTACCATCATCTTAACTCTTATTGGCCAGTGATCTGAACCAATCCTTGTTAAGGTATTAATTTTAGCACAAGTTCCTTCATCTATCCAATGATCTAAGAGAATGCATCTATCTAATTTTTCTACTATTAGGTTCTAGCCTCTCCTATTTTTGGTCCAAGTATAGTTGTCTTCTTCAAACTCAACTTCCCATAGATTGTTGTTTTGAATAAAAGCTGAGAAATATTTCATACTTTGGGTCAATTCCCTACTTTTCCTAAATTTTTCATTCAACTTGGTAATGGCATTAAAATATCCAATGATCATGAAATGGGTTTCTTTGTATTTAATTCTCATAAAGGCCTCAATCCCACTTCAAACTTCTAATCTACTTGACTGAGTTGTAGGACCATACACATTGATAATGATGAAGCGAATATCAACAAAGTAGCAAGTGACTAAAGAGGCTATCCAATGCTTAGTTTTATGAATGGTTACACAAGAGGTTCTAGAAGGATTACAAAAAGCTAGAATTCCTCGAGCTGCTCATTAATCCATAACATCCCATTCACATCTTGCCCAAACTGCTTTCATAGTTTTTGAAATTTCTTCTATTGTCATTTTAGTTTCCTAGATACAGAGAATATCAGGTTTATTACTTAAACATAGGTCCCTACTACACCTATTATTTGAGGGGGCTCAGCACCCCTTATATTCCATGATATGATAATCATATCTCATTAGGGGCTTTTGGCCCCTCTTACATATTACCAATATCATTTTGTTGTTTGGTAAAGAGAAGTTCAACCAACTTAGTTTGTGTTCCTTTCTCTAACTTAGCTCTTGCTTCCCTGGATCTTGCTTGATAATTTGAGGGTTTTTCTCATTTTATCTTACCTATATCAAGAGTAGGTCTTATTATTCTATTCCTCAATACTCTTTCATCATTTTGTTTTTCAACATATTTATCCTCTCCTGGCTCTACCACTGCTCATTTTTTGGTATTTCCTTATTAATGGTAGAGGTATTACCTTCTAAAACTACATTTTCTTTACCAATTATTTTCTCCTGAATGGTGCATTGTACTTCAAGAGAGTCTTTGAAATCTGATGAAACACATTCCTTGGGTTCATCGAGAATGTTCTTCATTAAATTAGGATCATATTGAATAGATAGTTCCTTGCTAATATGTTGAAATTGTTGTCATGTGTCCTCTAAGTTTTGATCTATAATTTCTTCATAGGCTAAAGCATCAAAAGTATTGGAATTTATTCCAATATTCTTTCTTATTGGTCTTCACTGTTCATTTTCTTTTATTTTTCTAGATCTATTTTTTGGAAGTTGAAAACCATCTTTATCCATAACCATTTATAAATTTCTCTTACTATTTTCTACAAATGATTCTCATTGGGCTCTTCTTAGGGCATGATATGTCAATATGCCCCACCTCATGACATCTTCTACATCTAAAAGATATGTTTTCATAATCTATAGTTTGGGTACACATCTTATCCCCATAATTAATAATGATTGATTCTAGTAAAGCTTTACTTATATCAATCATGACCAATATTCGAGCATAAATAGCCAAAATTCCATCTTTTGTTGTATCTGAAATCTCAAGAAATTCTCCTCGAGTGTTTCCTATTTCCTTGAAGGTATCTATTTCCCAAAATTTAATGAGTAATCCAAACATCCTAACCCAGACTGGTACTAGGGATAGATTTACATTTTTAGGTGAAAAGCCTTCATACCAACGGGTAAGGAAGAGCCCTGCTCTTCCCATAAACCAAGGATCCCATTTTAGGATTCTTTCTCTTTATTCCCTAGAAAAAAATGGCTAGGAAGAAACCTTTGGGAAGAAATTATAGAATCACTCTTGAATACTTCCAACTCCTATCAATCCATTTTATCAAGGCTGAAGCCCCTGGTCCATACCCATTAAATTTACCAAAAGCTGCCCTATCTTGAAGCAATGAGGATCTATTTGAGGTGTGCTCACTAACATCTATAACTAGGGATGATTCATTGGATTTAACTATAAATCAATCCATGGAAAGGAAACTAAAACTCAAAATCTAATGAAACTTATCTGAAAGTTCTACAACAAATATAATATTTGATAAAAGATTTATAAAATTTTCATGTACAATTTCTAAGATAATGAAAGGGAAAAAATAACTTAGCTGAAAAATTATTTACCCAGATAGAATGTCTTGCCTCACTAAAGTCCTAACCCTTCATTGCTCTTCCCATCATTCAAACCCTGGTTGGCAAATATTTGCAATTTCAAAAATCGTCACTGCCCTTGTTTTGAATGGTTGACTTCATAGGGTCGTATCTCCCTCAATATTGCTCAAATTTCTAGATATGGCCACTAATTTTAAAGCTATTCAAAGTCTACACAAGTTGGTACAAGAATCAGCTGAATCGGATAACTCTTCACGAATATATGACTCCTAAAAGATTAGATATTTTTCAAGAAAAAACCTTAATCCTTCGCACTTTGCAATTTTATTTTTCATGAATGAAAGATGTTATTCATTTTGGTATGGGACCTTAGTTGATTGAAGAATTGGATTGTATTAAGTGATCATTAGAGATATAGAAGAGGTTATCAATATCATTATTGTAATGATCAAGAGTTATGTGATACATTTGTAAGAGAAAAAAGGAGTAATATAGACTGCATACATTTTGAGCAATTAATATTTTATGTTGTGCTACATGCTTTGTATATGTATGATTCAGGGTATTACATTCACTTTATTGCTTATTAGTAAATGTTAGTTGATATATTTTAAGCCTTGATTTAAATATTAATTTGATCGTATTATTCTACTTATTTCATTATATTTATCTTACTATATTGTGGCTATATTATATTTGATCCTGTGATATTTATCTTAATATTGAGGCTTAAAAGCCATCAATAGTATAAAAGCTACAACAAGTAGTTCATTGCAGAGGTTGAACTTATTTAACTATATACAAAATCGATTTTGTCCAATTTGATAAAATTGATTTAGAGTCTATCTACTTTAAAGGGATATAAACCTAGACTCTATTATAATATCAAAGTAGAAAAGCTAAAGTATTTCCACAGTTGTAGAAACAAATAGTGAAGACTAGGACTGAACTATAATGTCTTTCCATAATTGTAGAATAACTATTGAAGACTAGGACTCATTTATAGGATTTTCCACAGTGATAACCAGTGAAGACAAGGACTCAACTATTAAGGTGAATCAACTTTAAGATAGTTGATCATTTAGAGAAATAACCAACCCTTGACATCAGAGGATTTTAGGGACATAGATAATTCTTGACACTAATTTCTATCAACTTAGGAGGATGTTGAAGGATTCGATACAATCAAGTCATTCTAATTTTGATTGGGGCATTAGTAAAATATGAGTCACCTTTACATTATTTGAGTTCTCAAGTGCGAGCTAAGACACATTTAAAGTTAAAACTGTAGAAAAAATTGATCGTCATAAGAGTGAGAATCCTCCTACAATAGAAAGAGAAGAGTTTCATCTTCTAAATGCAAGAGTAAGCAAAGAATGATATATCAAGGACTAGCATATCTATCTTTCATCAAGTAGAAATTTATTTGTAGAATATTAAAATTTTAGGTCTCATGATTAGTTAGAAAAATAGGCTAGAATTTTACATTCATTAGCCTTACTTTTACACCCAAAATGATTGTTTTTTTAAGAACTCTATGGACATTTGTAATAGTTTTGCTTAAATGAAGTATTTTACATTTGAATTTTAATGGAGTAGACGTAAAGGGTAAATATGATTATTATTGTTGTTATTTGCTTTATTTATATGTACTTTATTATCTTGGAGTGTGGTTATATACACGTGTTATTTTTCTATACTACAAAATGTACTACCAAAGGATCTACAACTACAAGTTTGTAGTAGAAAAATATAAAATTTTTACAAATCCAAATATGCACAAAATCAACTAAGAAGCATAGGATGAGTTTCCTAGAAAATAGGATTTAAAACCTCTTGAATTTTAGGGAACCATTCCTAAAATTAAGGGAGTTGTATAAGTGGAAGAACACAATAGTTACAGTAGGATAAAACTTGTTAAGCATCAGTAGTGACAGCAACGCAAAATCTATTTGACAACAACATGACAACTTAGACAATTAGGAAGCAGTTAGGAATAAGTTGAGACAACTCATACTTTTTATTGGTTAGCAACAAACAGGAAAGGATGTTTTGTCTCTCCTATATATTACAAACAAACATGATTTTATTTCTAAATTGACTATAACAAAACTTTTATTTTTGCAATTAATTTCTAAATTAGTTTTCAAAATTGATTGAATTTGTTCTACAATAAGAAGCCTAGTACATTATAAATACAAGAGCAAGCATTGTATTCAAGGTTAGATAGAATGTGAAGTAAAACCTTTTTAAGTATAACATTTTTATTTTTGTATGGATAGTCATGACTATCCAACAATGACAAAATTTAACTTTTTGAAGGAATAAAAGTTAGTTTTTAGTTTATTTGATGTCTGCAACTCTTGTATGATGGTTTGTAATTAATGTTAGTGATCTAAAGTAATTTAGGGACTATGAAGGAAGAGATTTTATGCTTTTGCAGGTTTAGTAAGGGCCCACTAAACCTGGACAATCCATAAAATCTCTCTTGTTAGATTTAGATTAAAGTAGGTGATTGATAAGTTAGTTTATTTTGAATGAATTCTTTCCAACTATTAGGTTTGTTGTCTTTTCAAGCATTAATTAGGAGTAATATGACTGTAGTCAACCTAGATGGTTGTTAAACTAGTTACAAGCCTATGTAGTTTTAGGATTTTCTTTCATTGCACATGCTTTGTTTTTCAATGTGTTTCAAGTTTTTCCTTGCTTTCCTAAGAAGGAACCACTTAGTGTATGCAAGAAAATATATTGTCTCATATAGAGAAATACCCCTTTTAAATAAAACCTAGTTGACAATTTAAGTGGTAAGCACAAACTCATCATCTTGAAGTGAGACCTTGACTTAAGGAATTTCAAAGATATTAAAGATAAATATTGAAGAGAAGCAAAGGACCAAGGTTACCTATTCTAAAACTACTCTAGAGGTGATCTAAGATAAGATCAGGTATTGACAAGATATCTTGACATGAAAGAAGGTAGATTCAAGTCTTTAGTTATTGACCTTGACAATTTGGCTTGAAAAGAGCAACCACATCAAGAATAAAAAGTTTAGATAAGAAGGCAACAATAAGTTTAAGAGATAATAAGGATTGTATACAATTGCTAGATAGTAAAGAATAAGGAGCAGTTGGGCATGTGCAACGAACTAGCCAAGATCTAGAAGATTTCTATAAGAAAAGATAGTGAAGCTATAAGACATCCATAAGAATAAAATTACTTTGCTATGATAATATTTTAGATTTAACACAAAACCAATGCATGAAATAAGGGTATAAAGTTTAATGTTTAAGGTGTAATTATAGGATAGTCTAAGCAAGAATATAATAAAGGAAAGGGAGCAACAATTAGAGTATAGTGCCATAACACACAGAGTAATACAACCAAGAGCCATAACACATGGTGTAATATAGCCAAGCACCTAGCATAATACCTTGCATATCGCTAAAGAGTAGTGATGAAGCATGTTGTATGTTGAAGCATGTTGTAGTTTGAACCAACATTGAGGAATAATTTAGAAACAGAGATGTCTAGCGAGCACAGGAAGTCCAAGTGCTCATGGTCGAACCAGTTGGAAAACCAAGATCCAAGCAATCATAGAAAGTTGAAATTAAAAGGAGAAAAAGTATGGTTGATTTGTAAGCAATACCAAGAACCAAGCAATCACATGAAGTTGAAATGAAAAGGAGAGGAAAGAGTATGTCCATTTTTCAAGCATTACTAAGGCAACTCTAGCAAGTATCAAGTAGGTAGTTTCAGCATAGAAACATGTAGGCAGCATGAATGATTAATAGATAGACAATGTGGAAGGTACGTAAGTGAGTAATGATAGGCAATGCATAGGTGAGTAATGAATCATCAGTAGTATTTAATGTCAAAGGAAGGAGAAAGGAGTAGTGCTAGAGTAACGTTTACTAGATAATATTTGAAATGACACAATAGAAGGTCTAACATCTATCTTTGCCCACCTAAAGATTGAATAACATGGAATGAAGAGACTTGGTGGCAAGTATTGCTCAAAAAAGTAGGTTAAATCAGTTTGCACAAAGTGGAACAACATATCAAGCATTCACAACATACATTCTATCTGTAGCCTTGGAGAAGAGAAAGACATGTAATATTTTTCAAAGGTATTGAATTTAATATTGATTCATAGGAGTGATAAGGTTTGGTTTAATTTGTTAAAGCGTCAACATTGGGAGTAATAAGGATAGACATTTATTAAAGTTAAAGGTCTATACTAAGGTTTAATTAGGAGTGATAAGGTAGAAGTTTTTTTATAAAAAACAATTGATTGTTAGATTTATCTAATGGAGGGATAAGTAGAGTAATTGTCGAATTACTTATAAGTTTGGAGCTATAAGGATTATTTAGTAGTTTTTGATTTGGTGGATAAATTTAAATATTTATTTGATTTAATATTTTTTGGAATAGAAGGTCATTGAATTTTTGCAAATTAGTTATTTGGGAGTCAAAAGGAGTTCTACTTAAAATTTAGGAAAATTAAATTTGCAAAATTCATTATTTCTTAATATCTAAAAATTTTCAAACTCATGGAGTCATAAGGTTGTCTACATCAAAGTTTTTATTTTAATGAGTACTACTATGTCTAAAAACAATTTATTTCGATAAATTTGAAGGTTGTTTGATAAAGAAAACTTCGAAAGAGAGATTGATGAGTGTTTTTTTTAAGAAGCGAGCGACTATGCGAGGGTTTCATATGTGTTGAGTGCAAGCAGCTCCAGAGGTTTTTCGAGGCATTTGGGCCCTAACAACCAACATTTTTATGATTTTGCTGAATATTTTAGTAGGATATATTGCAGGGAATCCAAGATGGGTTAGATATTTATCTTTCAATAGATCTTCATGTTGTGAAATTGATTAATAATGACTTCCAATTTGCTACATAAAATAAAAGTGAAAAGCATACCTTTCCTTGACGTCCAAGGCATGGATAAAAGAGATCTCAAAACAAGTTTCAAATCGTTGGTAAAAAAATGGTTCAAATCTCAAGCGAATCTGATTCTAAGGAGCACCCTAAAACAAATCCTTTATGGAAACCCCTTTTAAGGGTAAGGATTCTAAAGACTCAGCCCCAAAAATAAATTTTAGGGATTCCCTTCATGGTCGATAACCTTAGCCTAATGGTAACATAAATCTTAGAGCTTCCCATAAACCTCTAAGAATGCCTAAGATTGATCCTAGGAAAACTAAGTCGATATGTCTTAGGGCAGCTAATGGAACATCGATTATTAAGCTAGATATGGGCAAAATTTAGATTGACATATAAGATCTAGAAAAAAGATTTGTTATTTCTTGGATTTTTTTTTGAGGCTATTTGCTTTCAAAGTTTAGGCTACAAAAAATAAGAAAATAAAATGTGAATCACAAATATTTGTTTATCCAAATGGTTATTTTCTTGTTTTATTTACTAATAATGAAGATAGAGAGAAAACATTTCAAGGGGATCTCTAGTTCTTTGGAAGGGTGGGGCATTTCATGAAGCCTTGGCATACTAAATTTAAAGCCAAAGAAGATATGCCTTCTATAGGTCCTATGTGGGTAGACTCTTTGGTATCCTAGTTGAATTTTGGAATCCGATTATTTTTTTTTCAATTGAAAACTCTTTGGGAACTTTTATGATGATTGTTGATTGTACTCAAAAATTTGAACATATTATTTATGCTCGGATTTATGTTTTAATGGATTTTAATAAACCCTACCTAAAAAGATATCATTACAATTTGAGGAGGACATTTGGGAGCAAGTGGTGGACTATGAGAACGTTCCTTTTCATTGTAGAATAATGTGGTCATTTGGCTAGTGTCTACCCAAATAAAATTTCAAATCAAAAGAAAGAGGATACAAACTTAACAGGTTTCCAAATGCCTAAGAAGAAGAACACTAAAATATAGTTATGAAGGATCAATCAAAGTTATTAGCTAATATATTTTAAATTCTTTCCACAAATGATGTCCCAGGTGAGGAAGAGGAAATAATGGAGAAAAATATTAGAAACACAATTTAAAGATGCAAGGAAGGACTCAGAGACAAACCAACAAATCAAAGGTTTTTAGCAGGAAAAAAAGAGAGAAAATATACACAAGAAAAACAATCTTTTAAATGTTGAGACTTTAAATAATACAAGTCCTAAGATAGACTCTGTTGAACATTCCAGTAATACTTTAGCTTTATACATGTATTTTTTGAGGTTAGAAGCCATCCCATATTAAATTGGGGTAAGTCAAGAAATAGGAGAAAAATAATTGAATATGGATTCTAACTAGAAGGTAGGTTGCAAGACCAATCATCATCATATGGTAAAAGAAGGTGAAAAGCTTGTAGAGGAAGGTAATATTAATGCCCTTACCAACTTCTTTAGCCTTGGTATTAATGAAGATCATCACTTGGAATATTATAGGACTCAAAGGGGGTCTTTTAAAATAAAATGAAATTATAAGAATGATTCAGACAAACCATGCACATCCTATTTTTCTTTAGGAAACAAAGATGTCAATAGAGGTTTTGGAATCAATTGCTAGTAAAATCTGACCAACTGGAAAAGTTGCTTTCCTTAGTTCCCAGGGGAATTTTGATAGCATTGCTTGCCTTTGGGACCTAAAAGAGGTATTCATTCACCATATGGTTGGCATTTGGGGTCTTTTTGTTGTAGCTATTCAAATTAGACATTCTAACCAAATTATTCTTTGCATAATTATTTATGCTTCAACTACTTTGGAGGAAAAGAGAAGATAGTGGAAGGATATAACTTATATTATCTCTTATTTTCCTAAATCTTGGATCTTGATCGGAGGAGATTTCAATACCATCCTCTATGGATGAGAATTTTGGGGAAATAAAATTTTGAACAAGAGCACTAACCTCATGAGTGAATATATTGCAAACCTTCATCTTATGGACATCCAACCAGATAATGGTCTTATGAATTGGTCTAATATAAGACAAAGCTTAGCTTGTATCATGGAGAGATTGGATAGGTTCTTGTTCTATGACAATTTCTTAATCAATGGTCATATTCCTAAGATGAATACTCTTAATAATGCTTGTTCGGATCACTGGCTAGTCATGGTGGAAATATGGAAAACCAATGTGAGCTTCTTGCCTTTCAATTTCAGTTAATGTGGCTTAGAGATAGTTCCTTCAAACCTCAAGTGCAACAATGGTGGCAGGAAGGTAAACCAAGGTATGGGACTAAGATGTTCTATTTTTCCAAAAGGTTGCAATACATTAAATCCAAAATCAAGATTTGGAATTGGAAGGAGTTTTGTGATGTTCGACAAAAAAAACATGAAGTGATTACTCAAATAGAAAATTTGAATTAGAAAATCCATTTGGATGGCCTCATAGAGAGTAGAAGTACAGATGAAATTAGACTCACAACTCAGTCAGAGGAATGGGAAAAAGAGAACTCTTATGGAATCAAAAATCTAGGATCCAATGGCTCAAAGAAAGAGATCAAAACACTGATTTCTTCCACAAATCTCTTCTAGCCCAAATCTCACAAATTTATTTATTCCCTAAAATCAAATTCTAGAGATGTTGTCTACACTTGGGATGGCATGAACCATGTTGTTGTCAATTACTTTTCCAATCTATTTGATGTTGCACCTCTTGACTCGGCTTCTCAATAGAGTGTTCTTCAAATGATCCCTACTCTTATCACTTCTGAGGAGAACTTTATTTTGACTACATCAGTTACTATCAATGAGCTTCAACAGGTGATTTTTAATTTGCAAAAAGGAAAAACCCCATGTTTTGATAGTTTTCCAATTGAATTCTACCAAGATTTTTGGGATATCCTTCATGTTGGTTTATTAGAGGTGGTGGAAGAAGCCAGGATAGCCAATTTTTTTCTAGAGTTTATCAATAAAACTTATATAGCTCTAGTCCCAAAAGCTCAAGAGGTAGAACATATCTCAGTTTTTAGACCTATAACTTTATGTAATGTTATTCTCAAAATCATTACAAAGATCATGTTGGAAAGGCTAAAGCATATTTTGCATAAGATTATTTCTCCTGAACAAAGGGGTTATGTGGAAGGGTTTCAAATAGTGGTTGAGACACTTCTTGCTCAAGAAGCCATCCATTCCATGGAAATGCAAAATTGTCCATCTATGTTCATTTGTTTAGACTTATCCAAAGCTTATGACAGAGTGGATTGGTACTTCCTTGCCAAAGTTTTGAGTCAATTTGGCTTCTCTTGGGATTGGATGGATTGGATTATGGGATGTATCACTTTTTTATCCCACTCAGTTCTTATCAATGGTTGACCTTCATAGTTTTTCCCAACTTTTGAGCTATTATACAAGGTGACCCCCTCTCCCCTTATTTATTCATCATTTTATTGAATGCTTGGGTAGGACTATAATCAAAAATAGAATCCTTGAGGGAGTTACCATTATTAATGGAGCTAGGCCTATCTCTCATCTTCAATTTTTTGATGATTCTACTTTGTTAGGTAAAGCTACAATTAAGGAAGTTTATACAATTAAGCAAATCATTAGTTGTTTTTCTAATTCTATCGGGCAATTGATCAATAAAGATAAATCTAAAGTCATTTTCTTTCACAGCTCTCCCATACAGGTTTCCATGGTCCTAGATAGATTAATTTATAAGAATACCTCCCTTTCGATCACTTATTTAGGTATTCCTATCAATATTCAAAGATAGAAAAAAAAACTAGAATTGGTCGTTGGACAGAGTAAAGTAGAAAATTAGAAATTGGACCAATAGGTGGCTTTTATTTGGGGGTATAATTACCTTGGTAAAATTAGTCCTTCAAGCTATACCTATTTATATTTCTACTATGTTGAATATCCTAAAGGCATATCTTCGATAATTGGATCAAATCAATCATTGATTCCTCTGGAGTGGTACTAAGGAGAAAAGAAAATAGGCCTTGTTGAAATGAGATACTTTATGCCTTCCCAAGAATGAAGGGGGGTTAGGATTTCGATTTGCTATTAACAATAAGGCTTTAGCTACTAAATTATATTGGAGGATTTTTGCATAACCCCAATGCTCTTTGGGCCAAAAATATTCATGTTAAATATGCTCAAAACAAAAGTCCTAAAGACCTTGTTCGTTGTTAATTTCCTACCAAAGGTTCTCCCATTTTAGCGATTCTTAAGATTGGTGAGAATTTAATAAAGCAAAATTTATTTTGGATCATTCATAATGGTCTATAGGTAATATTTTTGATAGATTCTCGGATGATCACCAGCCTTTTATTACTCAGTTTCCTGATTGGAGGGCTTGGATGGAGGAGCTTTATAGAGCTAAC
This sequence comes from Wollemia nobilis, assembly GCA_028583015.1. Taxonomy (NCBI): domain Eukaryota; kingdom Viridiplantae; phylum Streptophyta; class Pinopsida; order Araucariales; family Araucariaceae; genus Wollemia; species Wollemia nobilis. The sequence goes on from JAQPPZ010001920.1 coordinate 2,044,425, forward strand.
TGGATAAAGATAGATAATTATTATCTATACCATACTGGTAATTCAAATATTGGTAGATATTGGATCCCTATTCAGATTGACCTATTCAAATTCCATAAAGGCAAAGAAAATATATCTAAAGCATCCTCCATATGATATCTCTCTCTTGGTCTTATGATAAATATTATTTTTGGTGGAACAACTCTACTAAAGGTGAGTATTTAGTTGCTCAAGGTTATTTGTCCTTATGCCATAATAATCCCAATCAATGACATATTTACTCAGTTGTAGGCTTAAAAGCTTTGGCCTAAGGTAAGGTCCTTTACTTGGTTTTTATTGCATCACAAGGGGCTAACTGGTGAGCAACTTATGAAACGTGGTTTTCATGGCTCATTTAGATGCAAAATGTGTGGAGAGAATGTGGAAAATCTTAGCCATATTTTTATTGAGTGTACCTTAGCCTCTAAGCTATGGAGGAGAATGACCATCTTACTTGGCTTACAGTGGTCCAATTTTTTTACTTTTGAACAAATTTGGAGGGATCGACCTAAATAGGAGGATGTTCATCATTTTATTAGGCAGACAGTTTGAATGGGTTCTACCATTATAACTTGGAATATCTTGAAGTAAAGAAACAACCAAATTTTCAATTAGGAAAGGAAGTACATTGACTGTATATGGAAAAATACCATTGCCAACTTAGTTGAATTAGTCCAAAAACTCCTTAATCACCCCAAGAAATCCCACCAAATATGGAATCAAGTGATGCAAAGATTGATTATTATCTCTTTTAAGGGAAACCAACTTAAAGAGAATGTGAGTAATCAAAATATGGATAGAACAAGAAATTCGCAAACTCCTCCTAAGGATTTTGAAAAAATCAATACCATGGAGCCTCTAGGGGAAACCCTAAAAAAGTTAGTGCAGGAGGAATTGGTAGACTTTCAAATGGTTACCTGGTTTTCACTTTTGTTGAGAATTTGGTTATCCTTTCCAATAACCTCATTGAGGGGTATGGTATCCTTAGAGGACTTCGAGAAGTTGCTAAGGTTGGATAGAAAAAGGTGTTGGTTGAATTCGACTCTCAAGTCTTGATTAATTTATTGAAGACTCCTAAGAATCATAAGGCTGATTGGAGAATAAAAAGAATTGTTGAGAAGATTTAATTAATCCATATGGGCTTTTTGAAAGTTAAATACAATCATGTGGTCAAAGAACAAAATAGGAGCGTTGATGGTTTAACTAATTGCGCATTGGACAAAGGTAATCTTACTTACTATAGCCATCCTTCTAGATGGCGGGCTTCACAAGCAAGGGAGGCTCTTCTTTCTATCCTTTCTCTGAATGGATCGAGTACTAGAGGTACCTAGTTCCTTTTTACTTTATTTTTGTTTCTCTTTGGTTTAGTTAGGGTATTTTAGTTCCCTAGCTCAGACAATTCATTTTTTGTTTTCTCTATTGAATTTTACATAAAAAACCTTTTGGTTTAGAAAGGCCAAAGTTGTATTTTGTTTTTTCCTAATTTTTAGTTTTTATGTGTGTGTTGTTTTGTATTATTTTTGTTCTATTTTTTTTGTGTTTTTGTAGTTTCTTTGTGTTTTGTTTTTTTTGTTTTTGTTTGTTGTTTTGTTGTTTTTATGTTTTTTGTTGTTTTCATTTTTTTGTTGTTTTTGTGTGTTTTTGTGTTGTTGTTGTATTATTTGTGGTTTTATGTTTGTTTGTTTGTGTTGTTTAAGGAATGATCTTTGAGTGTGTCGAAGGGGGAAGGCTAGGTGTAAGCATTGGGTGATTTTGGTGGAATAGATACCTCTACCTCCTTGGGACTTACCCAAAGTGGCATCCCAATTGGGGTATTTTCCACAGACAAAAAGAAAAGTTTTTCCATTCTGAATCTCAACTTCTGAAAGGACCAAATTATGCTTCATGGAAAAATAAAGTGAAATAATTCTTAATAGTGGAAAAACTTTGGGATATACTTAGTGGACCAAAAACAAAACCTATTGAAGATGTTAGAGAAATTCAAAGATTAGAAGATGGTGAAACCAAAGCACTTCTGATAATAGCATTTGCAATAATTGATGAACTACAACCCTATATAAGTACAACAAAAAATTCTACATAAGGTTGAAATACTCTACCAAATATATTTGAAGGGAAAAACAAAGCTACTATCTTTAATCTTCAATCTCAGATATATTCCTTAAAAGTTAATAGTGGGGAAAGTATTGAAATTTTTCTTAGAAAGGTGGCAGATATAAAAGCAAAACAATTAACTCTAGGAGAAAAATTAGAAGATAAACTTCTTGTTCAAGTGACATTAAGAGCTCTTCCATGAATTTCTAAACATCTATTCACATCTTTGCAATTTTTAAGCAAATATTATACATTTTATGAGATAGTCAATATTCTACAAGAATATGAAGTAGAAAATTTAGCCAAAGATGAAATGACTAACAATACCTTAGTATCAAAAGATAATTCACAATGGAATATTGCTTCAACTTCAACAGACAAGTTCAAATGGAATAATAGATATTTTCAAATATGTAATAAAAGAGGTCATAGCACAAATTTTTGTAGATATTATCAAAGGAAACAATCTCAAGAAAATTAGATGAATCAAAGTGGTCAAACAAATAGGTTAGTACAACAAAGACAATATCAATCTCAATACAATCCACAACGACAACAACAATTTCAATGTCAATATCCTCCTTAGTATCAGTATAGTCAACCTCAATTACAATATAGAGAGGGAAATAAAAAAGGACATCTAGCTCAAGAAATTCATGAAATTCAAGAGTTAGAAGAAACTACTGAAGAAAATGAATTCAAAGCTCTTTTAGCAAAATTGATAATCAATGAAGATGAATTTCTCTTATAGAATTTGAAAGTTACTAATATTACAATTGATCAAGGTACAGGAAGACAACATTATAAGAACAATTCAAAAAGAATAGACTAAAGAAGTAAAAGAAGAAGATTAGGAAAAATCAGAAGAAGGCAAAAAGAGAACAGAGCAAGCACAGGTCCCAATATCACTTGAAGATGAAGAGTATGATTGAAGACTAAAGTATTCAATAACCAAATCATGTAATACAGTGGGGTGTTGGAGTATATTACGTTATTTGGTACATGCTAATGTACCCCCATAGTACCTTCATGGTACACCTTGTAAATATTAGACTAAGGTTGTGTCTTGGTTTAGAGTGTGAGTAATATTTTATGAAATGTTGTAATATGCAAGAAATGCACAAGTGTCATGTGATTAAATGTACAAAAGTGTCTTATATGTAAGAGTACACAAGTTTCTTCAGACTAGAGTGTACTAAGTGAAGAGTCATGTCTAGGCATGCATACAAGATAGAGTCATGTATACAAGTGTCCAAGTAGAGAAGTCAAGAGTCATGAGACTTGGCATAAGGAAAGGAATAGTCAAGTATCCAAAGAGTCATTCTATAATGGCTATATATTACTCCATGGAGGATCATTACATATATACAAGAGGTTATCAATATCATTACTGTAATGATCAAGAGTAATCTGATACATTTGTAAGAGAAAAAGGAGTAATAAATATTGCATACATTTTGAGCAATTAATATTTTAATTTGTGCTACATGCTTTGTACATGAATGATTCAGGCTATTATATTCATATTGTTGCTTATTAGTGAATATTAGTTGATATATTTTAAGCCTTGATTTACATATTAATTTGCTCATATTATTCTACTTATTATATTATCTTGATCTTACTGTATTGTGGCTATATTATATTTGATCCTATGAGATTTATCTTAATATTAAGGCTTAAAAATCCATCATGCAAACCCTATCCCACTTACAAAGAGGAAACCTAAAATTTTTCTCACAACCTTCCCATAGAAATTCTCTTTGAATTTTATCAATTTATGATGTTATACCTACTGGCAATATTGAAAGTGATTGTTGCATCTTTAAACACACCTGCCCATCCCAGTTGAAAAGGCTCAACGAGCTAGAGGTACATGTACCTCATGTAGAGCGTACAAACAGGAAGTGCCATGAATGAGAGATCACCTATGGAGCAACCTCTAGTGTTTTTAATTAAGACTGAATCTTCATCTAAATTAATCCTTAACACACAATGACTTCCATGAGCTAAGGCTAAGGGTATTTATAAGAAAAGTAAATACTTTGTAAAAAATTAAAACCTAATCTATGAGGATGATGCACAAAAAATTAAAAGCCCAAATTTTTGACTGCAAAAAGTGGCTATAAATAAACATAAAATATGTCAATCTATGACTAAATGAGCAAAACCAAACAAATACATTGCCAGGAACTAAAAATACATCAAATAAAAGAGGAAAAAATAAAATTAGTCACAAATTCCTTTAACACGTTAGAAATGATTACAATACAATGAGTCCTAAAGATTTTGATGTTCCTTAGGCAATGGGCCAAGGTTCGAGCTTTGCTTGTTACAATAAAAAAATGAGGGTGAAACGAATATCTTGCAAGATGAGGTACTAGGAATGAGTAGACAACTCCCAATGTCTTTACAATAAAATTCAATCCTATTTATAAGTCAAGATGAGGGTTCTTTCCCTCTAAAGTTTTATGCAAAGGGCATGTAAATTATCCTCTACTTTATAACCAAAATCCTTTTGCATTGTTATTTAGGAGCTTTGAGATCTCTCTATTTGAGGCCACTAATTCCTGAGGGCTTTTAGACCTTTGGATGGAGGAATACCATCGTCATATCTTGTTGATTGTTATGCTAGAATGGTTGCACTATTAAGACTTTGCCAAATTTCGTTGGAATCTCTTGCTAGTTGATCTGTCGGGTATGGCCTTCTTGACCGACACATATTGGCAAGGTAGGCTCACATGTATGATGGATGGTCACTACATTAACATGTAGTTGGTTCTAATAGACTGGATCATGGAAGTCAATAATTATAGCTAATGATAGATTGGTCACCACATGTTTGACTTTGGGATTTGTTTAGGCCTTCTTTCTTTTCTGCATTCTCTTCTATTTGAATAACTATGTGGATCATTGGATTGAAAATCAATGACCTATGGGTCTTAGAATTTTCAATGTGGTTGGCTTGGGATGACAATAAGTGTTAATGGTTAGATGGAAGATCTAAAAATTAGTGCAACTTCTTAGCTTTTTTACCTTTCTCTTAGAGTCCTCTCCTTTTGAATGAAGACAGAAAGCACCTTTCAACTATACTCTTTAAATCATATTGCTTCTCACTAAGTTTTCTTGGAGAGAAGTAAGGTTGTAGGGAAAAATTCTTTATAAATTTGATAGATCCCAAGAATATTTAGCCTATTGAAAGAAGTGAATTGGGACTTACCTTTTCCTTGTGTATGAAGTCAAAATTGAAAGTTAAAAAGAAAAAATAAATCTAGGGAAATGTATAAAATCTCAAAAATAGATAGGAAAAATGCTACATTTGATTTGAGGTCATTTCCAAAGCCTAGTTGTTCTATTGGTACATAGTTGATGAGAGCACTCTAGTCGAGCAGAGGGTTGCCTTATATGCAAGTGAGAGGGCCTTATCTAGAGAGCATTCCTGGGAGGATCATGAATCACAACATTCAATCTTGGATCTCTCAGTTAGGTGAATGCCATCCTACTTCTGACATGATTGTAAATGTTTTAAGATTACCTATAGACAAGGACTACCAGAGCGTTTCATTTGATGAGTATGCTCGAGTTTGGTTTTGACCATTTTTCTCTCCCATACTATAGTATGCCACAATTCCTTTTTGTGGAGTATTGATTTGGGTTAACAAGTTCGATTGGACCTATCGCATCCCCATTTGAACATATCACCCTTATTCCTCCAAAGTTCTTGGGTTTTCTTTGGTTGGTATATTACTAGTGCATTTTATCAAAGAATATAGGATCACAATTGCAAACCTAATTACCCAAATAGGTTGGCCTAGGTTTTGTACCGACTCCCTGGTTGGAGAATGGATCCATATTTTTTGAGCAAATAGAAACCCTACCAACAATGAAGCCCTCTTAACTACCACTAGAATGGTTTCAAGGTCTCCAAAAAAGGTGATTTTGGCTTAGCTACCACTATAAAGGCTAAAATTATTTTGCCCATTTGGCTTGGGCCAAGTTAACATTTTCGTATCGCATGGGGAGATTTAAATCTGTTAGCAACTCTTAGCATGGTCCCTTCCTAGTTGACATTCTTGATACATCAACTACTTGATAAACAAGAGCTTCAGGTCCTCTCATATCGCTCAACCTTCCACATTTTTCCTGCTCTAAAATTTCTTTATGAGGGGTTTCTAGGGAATGACTCTCTTGGAAAATCAACTTGAGGCACACCTAAAAGAAAATCCCATATTTTATAAGCTAATTTGATAAAGCAGACCATAATTTTGTGTGGTTGACTTAATAATGGTATGGTTATCTACTATTTTCCCTCATACTCGGTTGTGGAAATCCATTCTCCTATCTAATAAGCTTGTGGGTGAAGGGTGGTAAATGAGGATGTCCATCCCTATCTTGTGACTGTAATTTACTCATCATTTTATTTCTTCCATAGAATATGACATCATGGTTTGTTATGGGAGATTCAACACTTAGTTCAATGTTTTAACTTCCACATGCTTAGCTTTGGTAGGCCATTAGTTGAGGACCATGGTGCCCTTTTCTACTTGCACAAAAATCCTAGTCATTAATGTCACATATCTACCACGAGGATCTCCTTTGCCCATTCTTGGGTTTGACATGTGCCTTATAGGTATTATCCATCATGACCTAGTAATCACCTCATGATGGATTGCTAGGGCACCTCTCGTTGGAGTTGATTAACTAATTTTGGGTCGTGTGCCACTGTTAATATTGGTGCAATGTATTTTTGGTCATAGATGGGCTATGATTGGATGGTGGATGAAGCCTTCTCAATATTATAACACCAAATACTGCCATGTTTCCTTACATGGAGATACCTTTCTTTGATCGAATTTGTAGTTGAGACCATTGTACGTTCTATCTTTGTAAGTCTTCAACCCTTTGGAATTGAACAAATTTCCTATTGTTCTTCCTAAACATTTATTGTGTATATATATAATATAATATTTACACTATATACAAAGGAATACCTAGTGATACATCATCTCATGCTACCTGGCTCAAATGTTTTGTTAGGATTTGATCCCCATGTTTCACATGCTCATTACTCCTAATAGTCATCAAGGATGTATGGATGCACCTTGTCCATGAAGTAGTCCGAGTCTGACAACTCTTCTTCTACAAAGTAAGCATGTTATTCTCCATCTCCTTTGAAAATGATTTGCTCTATATGGTACATGTTGAGGGGTTCGATGGGACTAAGAACTTGGTCCTATACCTAGTTTGGAGTAACATGTGAGTCCAATCCAGTGACAAGTATCCTTTGATCCTAGCGATGAAGTCTCTCAAGAGGCATATTCCAAATGAGGTTGGTAGATCAGTCATCACTATGTCTTAACAAATTTTCAAGTTAAGGCATGCTTGGACTACCAAAGGAATATCATGAATTAACTTGAAGATTGGTACTGGAGTGCCATCCAATTACACCACCCTGCTACTGGCGTGCTTGAGAGATATGCCAAGTGCCTTTGCTACCTTTTATAGCATAACCAATGTGTTTGACCCTAATTCAATCATGCAATTGTGTATTATCTTATCTTCATAGACTAGGATTAGGTAGATTGATGTAGCCTTGGGCCTACTTCACTTTGGGCCTAAAATTTATAGCATGGTAGACATCCCTTGTCCACTCAAGTCTTTCTACTTATTTAGGGCCTTTTCTAAATTAATCTATTATAGAATAAAGATGATGTCCTAAAGAGGCATGACCACAATTGACTTCCTTAGATTCTCCACCACGTTGAAGGATCTGAGAAAGGGGCTCCTAAAATAGTTGATGATATCAAAATTTTGGTCCTTTTTATCATCGAAGGTGGACTTGGTGGATTTGTAATAAGTTGCATTGGAGGCTCAAGGGATGCTCTTATGATTGTGGAGACTACTCAAGCCTAATTTTGTAGTGCAACTTGCGTTGGAGGGGTTCTTTGATTGTCCACTTCTCTCCTCTAAGGTCTAGCCTTTATTGGGATAGGTAATCCTTGCTATTCAATATACCTCCTCTTGTCCCAAGTGTTATACTTTCATAGAACTTGCAACCTCCTAGAGGTTGAAGGGATTATTTCATCTAGCATAGTGTATACCTCCGCTTCATCCTAGGTTACGAAAGTATGCTTCAAAGTTAGAGAGTTGGTTGTTGATGGTGTAGTCAGAAACTAGGTGATAAGTTCCAAACTTGACATCGAGACTTATGACTGAGGAGAGTATGCAATATTGTGGTTGAAAGGATATGTCTCAACAACTTTAGATTTCATTTCAATATAACAATCGAAAGAAGGATAGTCAGGAGTAGGATAGTACTAGCCACAAGGATCTTCAACATAGCTATTTTAAGTGGCAACCAAGTATTTAGATGAGCTTGTAGGCATTTATGGTACTAGGATTGACATGGGTACTATAACTGAGTCAGGTCCTAAGAGTGACGGGGATTCTTGTTGGTCGAAAGTGGAGGTTTGTGGTATCTAGAAAGAGGTGGTTGGACATTTAGGTTTCCCTGTTGGAAAGTAGACTTTGAATAACTCTAGTAGGGAAATATTTGAATATTATACTACCTCTTCAAGGTTGTGATGTCATTAGAGAGGGTCCTCATAGTTTTGAATAATTCATCCATTTTGGCATCTAGAGGAGAGGGAGTTTGATTTTGCTTTGAGTACATGACAAAACAAGTTAGAATAGTAGTAGATTGTATGGTCAGAGGGGAATGATAAGAGGGATGAACAAAAGGAAATAATGGTGGAATGTTTTGTAAGGGTAAGTATTTCTATTTGTATTAGGTTATTTTTAGCTTGAATGGCTATCTCATAGGCCTTCGATAGTGAATTACCACCCTTAGAATTGACCATCATGGCAATCTCAAAATTGAAATCTTTTAGATAGTATACCCAAATGTGGTTAGATCTTTTTGGGGATCCTTTACCAAGTCTTATGGAATCAAACATTGAAATCATTCATTTCTCCGTAAGTACCCCCTTGATGGTCATGAGTTGTTCTAGGAGAGACGCTTCATCTACCTTCTCTCCAAATATTTTTATCAGAAGCTCTACCAACTAGTCCCAATTTTTGACTGATTGTGGGTTGAGGCTAAGGTACCATTCATGAGTTCTCCCTCATAAATAAGTTGCTAATAACCTCAAGGCTATATCTTATTTTCATTGAGTTCATAGAACACAAGCTTATCAAGTGTTACAAGTGTTCTGTCATAGTGATAACATCTTCTCCCAAGAAGTAAGGTAAGGAATTGAGCGTTGAGTTTGGAATTGGATCTCATACATCAAGTGGAACTGGTGAAATCAAGGGACCTCTATCATTCGATGCTAGAAAATTTCTAGTAGGATTATGTACTACAACTGCCATGTTGTACCAATTATTCCTCCTTTGTCTTTGGTTCAATGGTGGGACCAACTCTTGTTGATTGGCTCAAGCGAAGGCTCTAGTTAAAGGCCTTTTGTTTATATAATTATGGGCCCTTGCTTTGAGATTAGAGTCACCAAGTGGGGATATTTTGCTTCAATAAGCTCATGATACATAGACCTCTATTAGAATATCGGTCTTTCTTTTGTTGAATGACTTCTTTAAAGTCTATATTTTCAAGCAAAATCGCCAGGTGAATTTCTTCATGCTTCACTTCAAGTAGGTGGACTATGACCTTCATTGGGATCACAATGAAAACTCTTCAATATTTGTGGGGAGAACATAGAATTTTGTCCCATCAGGTATGCCAGACAAAGTTGTCATGTTGAATGCACCTTCTTGTCTTTATCAAAAAGGTCTGATGAGCCAAGGGTGCTCGTGCCTTGTGTAGAGCAGAACAAGGGGAAGCATCACAAATGGAAGACAACCTATGAGGCATCCTCTAGGATTTTTAATAAAATTTGACTCCTCATATAAATTTGTAGACACCAAAATCTAGCACCCTTCAGTTCACATTCACCACCTCACCATCAAATCCTGCATAATAAAGATATATGCCTAAGTTCTAACTTAGGGATATAAAATCCTGCACATCATTATACTTTCCTAATTTATTTAATTAGGAAAATCACCCTAGGATACCCTGTCTACCCATTGGACATGTGTCCTGGACACTTCATCCAACATCCATGCCACATCTTACCCACTCCTGTCCCCTTTGTCCTTGCACATGAGACAGATTCCCAACACCCATGCCACAACTCCTTTGTTGTTGTCCCCTTGTCCCTTCACATAAAACAACATCCCACATCCCACTCCACTTGGAGCCACATCACCCCAGTTAAGTGAGCCACACTGAGTGACTCACTGTAACTGCCCCTTCCACTTGGCAGTCCAGATTTGCCACTTGGCAAATCAGGCTTGCCACCTCACATTCCCCTCCAAAGCCCCAGTCAACCTATAAAGACACCATCAATCCACCAAACAGAGAGAGCTGAATCTGCATACCGACAGGCTACCGAATTAGATCTGGACCCGACGAGAAGTTGAGGGCGCAAGCCGGACTCTGACCGTTGGCTCGGATTTCGAGGCAATCTTTCGTTCAGCCGAAACCGCCCATCCATGGTTCCACAGTCGAGAACGCGCATCCACGGTTTCACAACCGTAGGTCCACGGTTTCCAGCCCGCAACCGCGCTTTCGTGGTTCCACAGTCCCGAGAACAGAAATGGGTTTCATCGACAGAGATTAGCGATTCGAGTAGTAAGCAAGGTTTTATTTGTTATTTGTTTTGCGTTGTCTATTTTTCATCCATATCGGTAATAGGTTTATGTGTAGCATTGGATTTATTGTTTGAATATACGGGTGCTACTAATCCCCTTTGCTGGTTTGCATGTGTGTATATACGAGGTATCTTGGATAGGCTTGTTGAAGCTGGAGTGGTCCCGTGTTGGATACCAAAGCCCACTCACCTTTTGAAGCTGCAACTGGATACGAGGAGAGCATTGTACATTGCGGAAGATCTGGAAAACTCCCAGAGAGAAATTTGTATCACATTGAGGCCAAGATTGTAACATTGTACCCAAGCTACTTGGGGCAATCCGAAACATTGTAAATCTGTATCGCGAGAGTCAATATATAAAGGATTTCATTATTTTGGGCAATCTCTTTGTGTCTGTGTGATTTTATATTGCAAGTGCTCAAGTATTCTAGTTACAGAAAATGGCGATCACGGTGGGACCTCCCAAGGGTTTCATTTTGTTTTGCCTTGCTTTATTTTAATCTTACTAATCTCTGTTTGCATGTACAGGTGCTAATAATTTGAAACATGCAAGAATTCAATCTTGGGTTGGTGAATCTGGATTGTGATTAAACTATCACTATGAAACCATGCATCTATGGTTTCTAATTTGTGAAACCGTGCATCCATGGTTTCTAATTTGAGGAAATGCGCATTCGTGGTTGCTGCACTATTGAAACGCGGACCGACGGTTGAAAGCAGGAAGGAGCAACGAAAGGAACACATGTATGTACCCTGTGTCATATTTTTAATTGCTCCTTTAGTTCTAGATTTAGGCTGCATTTAAGTAGATTAAGGGTTTCAGTTTTGTATGCCAATGCTTGCATTTAGGTCTTAGGATAGAAAAATCTACTTAAATCTTGCATTCATAAACACAATAACAAAGCAAAATAAATGAAAATCTGCATATGCATAGTAGGGAATAATCATATTGCATGTACCAGGTTAGAAATAACCCAGGTATTTCTATTTCAGGGTTTGGGCTTGTATTCGGCTTTTGTTCTATTGACAGAAAGGACCCGCGCACCCGCGGTTGGGATCTCCCAAATGTGCATGCGCGGTTGGCAAACCGCGTACCCGCGGTTTACCAGAACTAACCGCCCACCCGCGGTTAGCCTTGTTAAACAGAATTGGGCCGAGTCTTACCTGGATTTGCAATTTTACCCCTGATATGATTTTGTCTGCTATTCTATGTCTTTCCTGCTTTCTGCATTAGGCATAAAAATAGAATTGCATGTTAGATTTGCATCGCACGATAGAAAACAAAACATTCACACACACACGTATAATTAAAACATTGGTCCGGTTGGATTTCATCACCAACCCCCAATTCAGACCGATGACGTTGGAATTCATCTCCTTCCACCGACTTGCCCCCTAGATCATCCGTAGATAGGATAAAAGTGCTCTTTAAGCTGGTATAAGTCATTGGTATTCAAGTTGTCTCCCACTATTGGAACGATTGTTGAATCATAGTGGAAGAGCTAGGCGAACCCCCCACTAGGATTTAAGCGGTGTACCCTAGCCTCTTTTGAGAAATCACGCTTGGTGCTAGTGTTCTTAATCACCATCTTCATTGAGTTCTATTATTCTATTCCAAAAAAAAAAAACAAAATCTCTTCAAAAACTTCAAAAAAAAAAACACACAAAAACACACCGAAAAAAAAAAAATCAAAAACTTAGTGCAAACTAGGGTCAAACACTTTGTATGTTTATTTGCTTGGCGTGTTGTATTGCATTGTACTTTCTTTTTCATTCACATAGATAGCATATTAGCGTATGGTAGTGACTCGTAATCAAGCTAAGAGATTAGTGTCAAGCCGAAGTCAGTGGTCATCCCCTATGGCCTCTCAGTCTAGCAATGTCCCTCACACTTCGGTGGTGGGACAAGTAGAGGTGCCCCTTTCTATGTCCCCGAGTCTTGATATAGGGCCTTCTAGTAATGCCCCCAACATGGACATAGACATTATGCATAGAGCTACTCACACAGCTATACCTGAGACACCTAGGAGTGAACCTCTTGCAACAGTAGATAGTCAGGCCACCATGATAGATATGGACACTATTAGAATGTACTTGAATGCAGATGGAATGGTCTTCCCATCATTACCACCACTCTCCATCCCATCACGTGTTGTACCCTCATCACAACAAGAATCCATATTCACCTATCCACAATAGTCACAATGGATTTTCACCAATCCTCTCTTTGAGTTGGCCGTTGTAGCATTAGCCAATCAACCATTGTCATCCGACCAAATTCCCCCCACATTATCACAACAAATGACCATTACCACTAATCCCTTGTATGAAACAATCCCTATTGTTTCGCAAGCCCCAACATTCATTCCTCCATCCACACTTGTAGGACATACATCTCATACCATTCCACAGTCAGTGGCGATACCCTTTGCTACTTACCCCCCATCCACCTCCACTACCATGGTTGTTCCACAACCAACTCAGTCCACCACATCACAGGTAGCAGTCCCTATGTCAAATGCAACTGATATGCAACAAGCTTTCTTACAGTTGCAGCAAATGATTTTAGATAATGCTAACCGTAGCATAAACCCTGACCCTAACCGACATTTGCAAGGGATTGAGCAAAATATTCCACCTACATCTCATCAACCTAATGCCTTTATCCAAGATCCATCTTGGGTAATGCGTCCTCCCTCTACCACTGTTGTTCACAATCAACCACCGCACCCATATGCTAATGCAGTAGGTCAACATAATACCATACCTTCATCACCCCATCCATATCATAACATCCCTCAACATCCATACCATAACACATTTCCACCAAACACATCTTATCATCCCCAACCTACATACAATCCACCCCATTACCAGCAACATCAAGTACATTCGAGTGTCAGTCCTGTAGATGATCCTAGATACCAATTTTTACAGAGTCAGATTGATAGTCTTGCCATGCAAACCCTAGGCTTGCAATACCAAAAACCAACTTTAAGGCAACTACTCAATCACCCTATTCACGCTTCGATACCAGAACCACCATATCCACATGATTTCCAAATACCGAAGCTTGAATTTAAAGGAGAAGAGGATCCTAGAGAGCACGTAACGAGATTTGTGAATGCATGCTTCAGAATCAAAAGCAACGATGCATTGCTATTACATACATTTCCTCAAACATTAGGGGGGGAAGCCCAAGACTGGTACAATCATCTCCCGCATCAAAGTATTTTCACCTTTGAACCAACTACCAACCGATTTGGTTAAAAAACTCATAAAAAAAAAAAAAAAAAAATTTTTTTTTTTTTTTTTTAAAAAAAAAGAGGGGGGGGGGGGGGGGGCCGGGGGGGGGGGGGGGGGGGGGGGGCGCCTCCTTCCTCCCCCCCCCCCCCCCCCCCCGAAAAAAAAGGGGGGGGGGGGGGGGGGGGGGCCCCCCCCCCCCCCTCCTCACCACAAAAAAAAAAAGGGGGGGGGGGGGGCGCCCCCCCCCCCGAAAAAAAAAAAAAAAAAAAAAGGAGGGGGGGGGGGGGGGGGGGGGGGGGGGGGGGAAAAAAAAAAAAAAGGGGGGGGGCGGCCGGCCCCCCCCAGCCAACCACAGTCAAATCAACCGATTCAAACACAAATCCAACAACCCCAACAACAACAACAACCACATCAACCGAATTATCAAGCAGTTCCACCCCCACAACAGGCACAAAATCAGACACAACCTGTGGAAAGGCAACAACGTCATTTTAAACCAAAAATAAATTACACGCCAGTACAAGAGCCATATTCATTAGTATTTTAGAAGTTGTATGCGGCAAAACTTTTTAATTTACCGAAAATGAAACTTGATGATCCTAACAAACCAAAGACAAAAGGTTACAAAGAACACCTCTTTTGCATCTATCATAGACAAAGAGGACATGATATTGAAGGTTGTCATGGATTTAAAGGAATTGTGCAAGATTTATTGGAAGTGGGTACAATCAAAATTGACAACCCACTAGCCCAAAATAACCAAAACCTAGGCATATATCAGACACCTTTGCCACATCGAGAGGTGAATCAACAACCGATGGGAGCATCAACTTCTACAGTTCCTCCCAATCAGGTTAATTATGTGTCTCAACTACCACAAGGTTTTGTAGGGGCTATCAGTATAGTTACCCATGGACAAAGGCAAGCTAATCGCACAACCCAAGCTCCGGTAGCATCACCAACTAATGTGCCCATACAACTTGGATCGAGTGGGCCACCACTACCATTCCACAACCGCCCTGTTGTTACATTGAACAACCGGTTGACACAGAGTTTGAAGATGGCTTCAACAAAATTATCAATTTATGAACTAATACAACAATCAACACCTCACAGGGAAGCATTGATGGAAATTTTAAAGTCTATTCAAGTACAATCAGAAGACCCAAATGCGTTCAATTCCTTTGTGGGTAGTGTGCAAAAGTGTATGGAACCCTCGATAGTATTCTATGACTTCGAGGAAAAACAAATATCAGTAGATTCACCTGACCCACCATTGCACATAGTAGCTCACATTGACAGGAAACCCTTCAAGAGAGTGCTTATTGATACAAGTTCTTCAATCAACCTCATTACCACACCTGCCATGATGAAGCTCAACGTCCCATCATCTCACATCACAACATCCACATTCACTCTTAGGGCCTTTAATGATGCTTTATGCTCAACTATAGGGAATGTTGTTCTTCCCGTCACAGTGGGGGTGAAAACAATACATGTTCTCTTTCACATCTTGGAAGGGGAAATGCAATATAACATACTTCTTGGATGCCCTTGGATTAGGGAAATGAAATGTGTGCCTTCAACATTGCATCAATGCTTAAAATATGTGCATGAAGGCAAAGTACATTGCATACCAACAGACACTGAACCTTTCAAATACTGCAACTTTATTTCAAATCCTTATGAGCCTTTACTCCCATCAGCACATCTAACCATCCAACCACTAGTCATTAGAACAATTCCATCAAACACCACATCATCAAAAGCACCCATTCCAGAAGAGTTGCCTATAGTTGATCCGACTTTCGCATCCAAAAGCGTCAGCTCAACGCATCCTTCAAACACTGCATTCCATTTTCAAATTACACCCACTCATCCTGCTAACCAATGGTCAGTCCCATCTAGCACACTTCTAGATTCAAAGCCACATTTCACATTCAAAGCACAACCCACATCATCAACCACTACTTCGTAGTCATTAGAACCCGTAGTCTCACAAATAGGGCCACTTGTTAGAGATAATCCAATGTCGCCAGCAGAGCCAAGAGCTAAGGCTCAAGAACCCTCTTCATCCATCGAGCCATTAGCCACACAACCATCTAGAGTTGTAGTACACCTCGCCAATCCAAGTATTGGCGAGTACATCATTGAGAGTGTCACAGTTACACCACCTATCGAGTCAGTCAAAGATTATGGTCGCCCTCGTGACCCACCTTTAGCTATTGGTGATATATATAGAATGGGTTCTCAAACAAATGCAATCAATTTCATATATGGAGGGATGGATTCTTCATCGGACCCATCCCCTCAAAATGACAACTCTTTACAAGAGTTTAATGAAAACATTGATTATCTATCGAACCCAAGTTTCCCAGTCAGATATTTTTGAAGGGTTAGTTGGCAAGGATATGGACTTGGAAGACATGAACAAGGTCCTCACCACATCATTGAACCAGAATATAGAGAGCCAAGTGACCGCTCCGGTCTAGGCTATAAACCTTCCATCGCAAGCTCTTCGCTTAATCAAGCTTTCCAAGAACTGGACATAGAATGCGAACAAGAGGAGGAAAAGAGCGATGATGAGGATGAACCTAATGATGAGGATGAACATAATGATGAGGGTGAACAACTAGAAAGTAGATACCACATATACAATTTTTACCCTCGAGAGCAAGCTTTACAACGAGAGGCAGATTATGAAGATCCTACTGCGATAGCATACCTTAGGCAAGACCTTGAGCCACTAATGCTAGGACCTCATACAAACGCTAATGGATTCTGGATAAGTGACAGTGATGATGA
This sequence comes from Wollemia nobilis, assembly GCA_028583015.1. Lineage (NCBI taxonomy): Eukaryota > Viridiplantae > Streptophyta > Pinopsida > Araucariales > Araucariaceae > Wollemia > Wollemia nobilis. The sequence continues at coordinate 2,061,296 of JAQPPZ010001920.1, forward strand.
TGAAACTGAAATGATTTTTATCAACCATGCTCTTGAGATACAAGCCAAGAGAATGCTCCAAGATGAAGAACGTCCCGAATGGTTTAATCAAGAAGAAGAAGAACCTCAGGAAGAGATAATATATGGAGAAACCATGCAAAAGATGAAGAAAGTTTCCAATAGACCGCACACTTTTTTGGCTGAACAAAGAGCGTGAGGGTCCTGAACCAGAACCTCCTCCATCACATTGGCAAAGCATACAACAAAATCAATCACACACATTAGGTCAGTTGCAACCTAGAGAATACGAGTCATCAATTCTTGAATCATGACCACCTCATTTCCATCAAGTCAACATGATTTCTGTTGATTTGCTCACCCCACTCCGCAATCCATATAATGAGACAAAACCGATCTATATCGACACCAGTCTCATAGCTATGGACAGGATTTCATCCCCACCATCCACTGCTGACTTCATCCTATCCGAAGAGTTGTTGCATGCTTCAAACGCTTATATTTTGCAACAACCTTCATCATCAAACAATTCAAATTTTCAAACTGAGATAGAAGGGGACACCCCGAACACATTTGAAAATGTGGCAGATGATATCCACCTCATCCCAACTCCGCATCAGCTAGAAGAAGGTTCTCACATGCTAATAGAAGAGTCTATAGATGTGAACCTTAGTGAAGACGTGGATAATCCCTAGATTGTCAAAATAGCAAAAGAATTATCCGTAGAAGAAAAAGACAACATCATAAACATGCTTATTAAAAAGAAGGAAGTGTTCGCATGGTCCTACAAAGACATGCATGGCTTAGATCCGGACTTGGTAGTCCACAACCTTACGCTAGCACGTGATGCCAAGCCATTCAAGCAGAAGCTTAGGAAAGTTCATCCAACAGTCACATTAATTGTAAAAGAAGAGCTGCAAAAGTTATTGGATGTATACTTCATAGTACCAATCGATTATCTCGAGTGGCTTTCGAACATGGTACCCATTCGCAAACCGAATGGGGGGATACGAGTATGCACTCGATTTTTGAGATTTAAACAAAGCGTGTCCCAAGGATGATTTTCCTTTGCCAAACATAGATCAATTAGTAGACTCCTGTGTTGGTCATGAAATGCTCTCTTTAATGGATGGTTTCTCCGGATACAACCAAATTTGGATTAATCCAGAAGATCAACATAAAACAGCATTTACAATGCCTTGGGGGACATTCTGCTATAGAGTGATGCCTTTTGGATTAAAGAACGTAGGAGCTACATATCAGCATGCCATGACGTACATATTTCATGATTGTATGCATAAGATAATCGAAGATTATGTAGATGATCTCATTGCTAAATCAAAAATGCGTCTTGAACACATAGATGTGCTAGAAAAGGCATTCGATCGATTAATAGAACATAAGGTAAGGTTAAATCCTAAAAAGTGTGTATTTGGTGTAACATCTAGAAAAATTCTAGGATTCATTGTCTCCAAGAGAGGCATTGAAGTAGACCCGAGCAAGGTAAAAGCAATTTTAGAAATGTCACCTCCCAAAAACTTGAAAGAGTTGCGAAGTTTACAAGGAAAAGTCCAATCTATTCATCGATTCATTGCACAACTCTCAGATAAATGCAGGCCTTTTAATCACTTGTTACAAAAAGGAGTGATATTTTCTTGGACAACTGAATGTCAGGAGGCATTTGATGATATAAAGAAATATCTAGCCTCACCGTCGGTTCTTACGCCACCAAAAATAGGAGTCCCATTTCACCTATACATTTTTGCAATAGATTTTGCCTTAGGAACAATGCTTGCACAAAAGAATGAGAAAAATAAAGAGCAAGCGGTTTATTACATCAGTCGAACACTGGTAAGTTACGAAACAAGGTATGCTTATGTCGAAAAGTTATGCTTAGCCATGGTTTTCGCCACCAAGAAACTTAGACATTACATGCTAAGCAATACCACCTATGTTATAGCTAGAGAAAACCCTTTGCGATACATGATGAATCACACTTACAACAACACCCGCACTTGCTAAATGGATAATGCTTTTAACAGAATTTGACCTCGAATTCACAAGTCAAAAATCCATAAAAGGGCAAGTAATAGCTGATCAATTAGCGGAAGCTCCGTTGCACAATGATACACCATTAATGATTGAACTTCCCGACGATTCAGTATTTTCTATCACAGAGCAAGAAGAAATAGTTTCACCTGAGGATGAAGTAGATATGACAATGTTCTTTGATGGATCAAAGTGCGAAAAAGGGCAAGGTGCAGGAGTTGTGTTTTACACACCTGAAGGAATGCCCATTCCTTTATCATTCAAACTCGACTTCACATGCACTAACAATAATGCAGAATATGAAGCCTTAATACTAGGTCTTAAATCAGCTATAGCAATGGGAATAAAAAGAATAAGCATTTTTGGTGATTCTCAATTAGTTGTCTACCAAATAAAAGGAGAATACCAATGTAAAGAGCCAGTATTAAAGAGATATCATGAAGTAGCGATACAGTTGCTAGGAAAATTTGACTGGTATGAAATTAGTAACTTGCCACGATCAACAAATAGATTTGTGGATGCAATGGCTTCCTTGGGATCTCTCATTCCTAAAAATGAACATGGAGAAATGCAACCGCTAATCATAACAACAGTGTCTAAACCATCAATTCAAAAAGCAGAATCTGTGGGTGAGAAAAATGTTTGTTTGATACATGTCGAACCTTACAATTCTTACCTTGATGAGATAAAATATTTTCTCAAAATAGGCACACTACCAATGGACATGACACGAGCTGCAAAAAGAACATTCAAACAAAGAGCCATTCGTTTCACTTTACTTGGAGATGTGTTATATAAACGTAGTTATGATGGAATACTACTACGATGTTTAAATCCAATTGAAGTAGAAAGAGCAATATCAGAAGCCCATGATGGTACTTGCGGTGGTCACTTTAGCGGAATGGCAATTGCAAAAAGAATATTGCGCATGGGATACTACTGGCTGACAATGGAAAACGACTATTGCAAATATGTCAAAAGATGCCAAAAATGTCAACATCATGCAAACTTGACCCATGTGCCATCACAAAATTTGCAACCCATTCAAATTTTGTGGCCCTTTTCACAATGGGGCCTTGACTTGATCGGTAAAATAACACCTGCTTCATCAGGACAACATAAATTTATCATAATTGCTACAGAATACTTCACAAAATGGGTGGAAGCAATTCCAATGACAACTACGACTGGACCTCGAATAGCGGAGTTTATACTTCAGCATATTATCTGTCATTTTGGAATACCCTCAAAAATAATTTTAGATAATGGAAAGTCATTTAAGAATAAGGATGTTAGAGCATTGTGCAATAAATTCAAAATACTACACAGCTTCTCAACACCTTATTACCCGCAAGCAAACGGGCAAGCTGAAGCAACAAATAAAATAGTCATATCCATTCTCAAGAAAGTGGTAAAATATAATCATCGAGATTGGCATACTCACCTCCCTTTAGCACTATGGGCTTACAGAACAAGCATAAGAACACCAACGGGAGCAACACCATTTTCACTAGTTTACGATGCAGAAGCAATATTACCATTGGAGCTCGAGATACCATCCTTGCGAATCGAGATACAAGAATTCATGAACGATGATACAACTAGACAGGAGCGTCTTGACCAATTGACAATTATTGATGAGAAACGTATTAATGCTCTAGAACATTTACGAGTATATCAAGATAGAGTCAAGCGCGCTTACAACGCAAAAGTCCATCCTCATGAATTTCAAGTGGGGGACCTAGTGCTCAAAGAAAATCAACAAAATACCAATGCTTTACCACACTTAAGGGATAAATTTGTAGCAAATTGGTTGGGCCCATATATAGTAAAGCAAAAATTGGGACAAGGAACGTATAGACTCTCCAATTTAGAAGGGAAATTGGAGCCAGAACCACTGAACATTATGCACCTAAAGGCATTTTATGCATAAAACGACTTGCAATATATGTATATATATATGTACATGGCTAAAAAATAAATAAATAAATAAATAAAATAAAATAAAATAAACAAAAGATTTCATTTTAAAATTTTGCATGCATTTCACAGTGTAAATAGACATATTTCAAATTGCATTTTTCATATGGCATTTGCATTTCAATTATATGTTCATACACAAAAAAAAAATAGTTGCATCCATCCCATCCCTTGCTCAGTAATATTTAATAGTGGTGATGATAAGACCAAGAAAACAAATTCCAAGAATTGGGGGTATTCAACTAAGATTCTTTACAACTCACAAATCATACACATCATACATGATATATCATACAATTTTCAGATCACTCAAACATGTCTAGTGAAAAACCAAACTTCATGAAGTGTCCAATTTTCTTTAGGACCAAAGCACCTTCATCACATTAAGAAAATCTTGAGTATGGTAGATTGATCCAAAAGCAATCTGGAACCAAATACACTTTTACAAATCTTAAAACATCTTGAATAATAGAAAGATAACGCCAATTTGGGTAAACCTCAAAGCAAAAAAAAGTCAAATTCTTCGCTTACCCTATCACGCAACATAGTCCAAAAACAAAAATAGTGGTTATCACCACTACCACAGTGAAACAACAAATATAAATAAATGTAGAGTAGTAAGGATAGGGTTAAATTCTCATCATACTTCGGTTGAGAATCCGATTCCCCAACACTCTACACAAAAAACAAATTAACAACACACACCACAGATCTCTAAAGCTGAAAAGATCGTACTATGTTCCCCTCAGAAAGTTATGTAGTCATCACAAAGGCTTAAAGATCAAAACCATTGGACTATGGAGTGAGCCTCCACCGGGGCTATAGACGCTTGACTGGCAGTGGAGTAAACTCATGCAGGGTGACATGTCTCTCTCTTAAGAGGGAGACCTCTGAACGCACATACGGGTAAGCTAGCAAAAAAAAAGGAAAACCCAGAAAGGTACCATCCAAAAATTACTCAAGATGGGGCAATAAACATCACAATCACATGCACTCGTTCTGGATTGCTTAGGGTCATCGACACACAAGATTTAGAAAATGAACTTCACTTGCACACAATATGGTCCTAAAGAAAGTAAGACAACATTCAAGAAAAATGGTTAACGTTACTAGCTTCTTTGAGTATTTGAGAATATTTTTAGTTACATACCAAAAGCAAAATCATTATCCATATCACCATCCACATACCATTTATACATACCACATACATCACAACAAAGAATAATCAAGTGGGAACCCCCAATTGCAAATAAGAATGAGTAAAGGTCAACTACTCCGAGCTAAATAAGATTACATGAGCACCATGCATACCTTCATTCGAGTTACATTACTATAAATCAAAATGCATTTTACATGTTCACTTGCATTCATTATCATAGCATTAACATACAAATATAGGATTGCATAATATAAACATTGCAAAAAGCATAAACAAGAAGAATACATATACAAATAACGCATGTGAATACCAAAATAAAATGCCATGTATATATATATATATATAATACGAAAGTCTACAAAGTACAAAATGCCCGAAGGCAGTATACATCGGAGCACTGAGGCTCATACTAAGATAAAATATACAAAAAACAAAAATAAGGCAAATACAACATCTAGCTAGTGCCAACAGGATCCCTCCATGGACCCTACGCAATAGAAGTCCCGTGAGAGCTAGAAGTACGATGAGTCCTACGACTCATCTCAGTCCCTCGGGTAGCAGTGGCAGCAGATGATGAAGGAGGAACAGGTAAAGGAATCTGATGCTCATGAAGAATGTTCTCCAACATCTCGATATAGACAGCCTGCTTACGCAGGCTCCTCAAATCAGCACCCTGGCGAGCGACCCTCTAAGAAATATCTGCTCATAGAGAAGCAATAGTCAGAGCCGAATCATCACCTCCAGCACTTGACTGCAACCGAGAAAGCTCACCCTGTAAATGGGTAATCTCACCATCGAGTCTAGTGATCTCTGCATCCTTAGCAGCCACAACAGTGCTGCTAGGTCCAACCCGTAGCCCATCCACCTCAGCCTGAAGATGAGTAACCTCACCCTGATATCATGCTAACTCGGCCTTCACTCGACCCAACTCCAAATCTAGGCTATCTCGCTCAGCCTGGAGAATCCCCCACTCCTCCTCGGACCATCGAGGAGGTAAACCCTCATCATCACCACCACCCTCCTCAGGCGGCTGAACGTCCATCCCCGTGTCAACTCTCGAAGAGCTACCACATCGATGCTTCATCGACCAAGGAACCCATCCACCCGCATCAACATCGTCACCGCTCCCATCGTCATCTACAATGATGCTAGGAGTCCATAGAGGCTGACTCGCAAACCAAGCATCATACTCAACAGTCGTACCAACATCATCCAAGTCAAGCACCTCCAAGTCTGAGTCATCAGCAGGATCATCGACTCGCTAGAAATCAGGAGCAACAGGCAACCCCAACTCATCGCCACATCGCCTGTACGTAACAGGCGCATCCAAAATGTCCTGAACGAGACCAAACTACCGTAGTACGTGAGAGAACTGGATAAACTCCATATCCCTCAAATGGGCACCAACAACCCATCGTCCTCGCCTAATGCGATGAAGCTCAACTGCATCCATTGCCCAATCCAAACCCCTCCAAGGCCGCCAACACATCAGGTCCCTAGTCAGAGAACTCAAGATATCTCTGAACTTCGATGCACTCGCAGTAGATCGACTGACCTCCTCACTGAGCAACCACCTGTATGCCCGGGGAGAGGTGGCATCCATGCCACACGGCAAACCAGTAGGGCGACCAATGATAACATGCTCCCAACACCAAATCTGGAGCAGCAAACTGCAGCCCAGGCCCTTGCGCCCGTGCCTCTTCACCTCATAAAGCTCGTTGTAAACCTCGTAGAGAAGAGCAGGAGCCCAAGCTAACCGACGAGGATCAGCTATCAAGTCAAGAACAATAGACACCTGATTCCATGGGATCCTCGATCCCATGGAATTGGGCAACAACATGTTGCTCAAAATGTACATCATGAAGGCAGGCAATGCACCCAAGCTGCCAGCTGCAAAGAGATCCAGATACGCAATGCCCCCCTACTGCAATCGATGTCCCACATCTCACCAAACAGAGGGAAAAGGGCCTCCTTCTTGTCAAGGCCAACACGAACGGTAGGACCCTCGATAGGGACGTGGAAGATACAGTAGATATCCTCGAGAGTGATAGTCAGCTCCCCCATTGGGAGCTGAAATGTGCCTCTGTCTGGATCCCAACGCTCAACAAGCATCGAAAGAAGATCCTCATCAGCTCGGACGATGCCTAACCGCCCGCAACCATCCAAACCAATGGTCTGAAGTAGAGCCCAATCATCATCAGAAAGTGCTTTCCGCACTTTCCGAATGGTCCTCGACCACCTATGCCGAGCATCAAGAAGCTTAACCTGAAAAGAAAACATATAAAAAAAATGAAATTTAGCACAACATGCTAAAAATAAAGCAAAAACAAAATTTTTTTACCTACACTAGGTAATAAAAGCAAAAAACGAAATTTTTTTTCCTACACTACACAATAAAGCAAAAAAAAAAAAAATTACCTACCCTAGGTAATAAAAGCAAAACAATTTTTTTTTAATAAAAAAAAAAAAACATTTTTACCTACCCTAGGTAATAAAAGCAAAAACAATTTTTTTTACCTACACTAGGTAATAAAAGCAAAAAAAAAAAAAAAATTTACCTACCCTAGGTAATAAAAGCAAAAACAAATTTTTTTTACCTACACTAGGTAATAAAAGCAAAAAAAACAATTTTTTTTTTACCTAACCTAGGTAATAAAAGCAAAAACAATTTTTTTTCCTACACTACACAATAAAAAAAAATTTTTTTTTTTTACTACACTACACAATAAAAACAAAAACGAAATTTTTTTACCTACACTAGGTAATAAAAGCAAAAACATAAAAAAAAAAAAAAAACAATTTACCTACCTAGGTAATAAAGCAAAAACAATTTTTTTTTTACAAGTTCATTGCCAGCCCCGCTTAATGAGCAAACAATAATATTTACCAGCCCAACTTAGTTTTCAAACAAGCAAAACAAACCCAAAACAAAAAAGGCCAAATCGCCTACCTCTGCAAACCGACCGTCAACTTCCGCTCCAGCCGAGCCACCACCACCGCTCCCCTCGCCAACCTCCATCTCACTCATCACTTCAGCCAATAAACAAATGACAACTGGCAGAATGATTTTGAAAATGACAACCTATAAATAGCCACTTTTAGCGACAAAAAACGCATGCCCGCATTTTTCGTAGCGCGCGAAAACGCAAACCCACGTTTTGAGGCGCAAAAACGCAGTTTCATAAAGGAAAACACAAATCCGCGTTTTTCGCCAAAATAACTTTCAAAAAAAAATCAAAAAGTACCTCAATTCCTTTGTTCAAAAACAAATTCAACAGGCTTCTGAAAGAATAGAAGTGCCCCCATCTCAACTCCCTAAGAAGGCCATACAGATGGACTGCTTCAAGGGATAGAGGTGTACATTTCCTTCTTCCACTTAGCCTCAAGTGATCCTTGTATACATTACTTATCCTATATACCTGGCGGTTGTAGCGAATAACAATCCATGCAATTCGGTAGGATGGATAGGTTACCATAAGGCCCTTGAAAAGTGATTCACCTCATGCAAAAAAAAATGATTTGTTATCATCTCAATTCCCTAAGAAATCCATAAGGTTAAACTACTCCAAGGGATAGAAGAGCACAATTATCAACAATGAAAATATAACGGTTGAAACAAAAACAAAACATCCATTTCACCAAATCATCATCTCACATCATCATCATCTCAAGTGAACCTTGTATCTAGTGGATTACCCTATACACCTAGCGGTTGCAGCGACTAGCAATCCATGCAATCCGGTCGGATGGGTATCTCACCATAAGGAAACTCATTCAAACATTCAACATCAAATCACTATGACATTAAATCAGCTAGATCCCTAAATATTTGAGCTTAGATGTGTCCAAAATAGATTTGCACAAGGTTATCCTTCAACCCCTTCCGTTGGGTCAAAAGCGGAAAACAAACAAACACAATTTGGTAATAATCAGAAATCACTTGAGTATCAAATTCTCGAACGACTGGTTCCTTGAACCCATCATTTGGAAGGAATTGCTAAAGTCAATGTGGAAAAGAACTCCAAATGTGGTTAAATATTTTACCACATATTATGCACATCAACGAAACCAAAGGCAAATTTGCAAGAACACACAAAATCCAAAACTTGGGGCATCAAGTTGGTCAAAATGACATACATTTGCATCACATCCATATCATTCAAACAAACACATCCGTTCAACATCCACAATTGGTCAATCGGCTCGTGGGTTTCATCCTTTACCCATTCTCCAATTGAGGGGGTAAGCAAATAAGCAAAAATCAAAATGAAAAATAATTCATTCATTCTGTATGTCAAAAAGGAGTGAACCCATTCGTCCAATAAAGTTAGATGTCATTAGTTTTTGCACCGCATTGTGTTGTACACAACACAGTACAAAAAGGGGCAACTGTAGACACCAAAATCTAGCACCCTTCAGTTCACATTCACCACCTCACCATCAAATCCTGCATAATAAAGATATATGCCTAAGTTCTAACTTAGGGATATAAAATCCTGCACATCATTATACTTTCCTAATTTATTTAATTAGGAAAATCACCCTAGGATACCCTGTCTACCCATTGGACATGTGTCCTGGACACTTCATCCAACATCCATGCCACATCTTACCCACTCTTGTCCCCTTTGTCCTTGCACATGAGACAGATTCCCAACACCCATGCCACAACTCCTTTGTTGTTGTCCCCTTGTCCCTTCACATAAAACAACATCCCACATCCCACTCCACTTGGAGCCACATCACCCTAGTTAAGTGAGCCACACTGAGTGACTCACTGTAACTGCCCCTTCCACCTGGCAGTCCAGATTTGCCACTTGGCAAATCAGGCTTGCCACCTCACATTCCCCTCCAAAGCCCCAGTCAACCTATAAAGACACCATCAATCCACCAAACAGAGAGAGCTGAATCTGCATACCGATAGGCTGTCGAATTAGATCTGGACCCGACGAGAAGTTGAGGGCGCAAGCCGAACTCTGACCGTTGGCTCGAATTTTGAGGCAATCTTTCGTTCAGTCGAAACCGCCCATCCGTGGTTCCACAGTCGAGAACGCGCATCCATGGTTTCACAACCGTAGGTCCGCGGTTTCCAGCCCGCAACCGCGCTTCCGCGGTTCCACAGTCCCGAGAACAGAAATGGGTTTCATCGACAGAGATTAGCGATTCGAGTAGTAAGCAAGGTTTTATTTGTTATTTGTTTTGCGTTGTCTATTTTTCATCCATATCGGTAATAGGTTTATGTGTAGCATTGGATTTATTGTTTGAATATACGGGTGCTACTAATCCCCTTTGTTGGTTTGCATGTGTGCAGGTAACAGGTATCTTGGATAGGCTGCTGAAGCTGGAGTGGTCCCGTGCTGGATACCAAAGCCCACTCACCTTTTGAAGCTGCAACTGGATACGAGGAGAGCATTGTACATTGCGAAAGATCTGGAAAACTCCCAGAGAGAAATTTGTATCACATTGAGGCCAAGATTGTAACATTGTACCCAAGCTACTTGGGGCAATCCGAAACATTGTAAATCTGTATCGCGAGAGTCAATATATAAAGGATTTCATTATTTTGGGCAATCTCTTTGTGTCTGTGTGATTTTATATTGCAAGTGCTCAAGTATTCTAGTTACAAAATTAATCCTTAATGAATAGTGATCTCCATGATCTTAAACCGAGGGGTTTATAAGGAAAGGAATTATAATGAAAGTAAAAAATAAGAAAAGTAAATCCTTTGCAAAAAAATAAACCTAAGTTATGGGGGTGATGTACCAAGAATTAAAATCCCAACTTTCGACAATAATAAGTGGACATAAGTAAACACAAAATTTGCTAACCTATAACTAAGTGAACACAACCAAACAAACAAATTTCTAAGAATAAAAAACACATCAAAGAAAGGAGGATAGAGCAAAATTAGTCATAGCTTCCATTAACATGCTAGAAATGATTACAATACAATGAGGTCTCGAGAGTTTGATGCTCCTTAGGTAGTGGGCCAAGGTTTGAGCTTCGCTTGTTATAATTAGGAAAAAATGTGGGTGAAAGGATAAGCCCACAAGGCCAAGTCCTAGCATGAACAAACATCTCTTAATGCCTTCACAATAAAATTCAAACCTATTTATAAGCTAGGAGGAGGGTTCCTTCCCTTTGAAGTTCTATGTAAAGGGCTTGCTAATCATCCTCTACTCTATTGCTAAAATCCTTTTGCATTATCAATCATTAATTTTGAGATCTCTAGATTTGGGACCATTAATGCCTAAGGGTTTTTGGACCTTCAAATGGAGGGATGTCATTTTCATCTCTCGTTACTTACTATGCTATAATGATTTACCCATTAAGACTTTGTGAGATTTCTTTTGGAATATCCTACTAGTTGATGTGGTGGGAATGGCCTTCCTGATTGGTGCATATTGATGGGATAGACTCACGTGAATGAAGGGTGGTCATTGTATTGATAGGTAGTTGATTCTAATAGGCTAAGCTACAAAAGTCAATCTTTGTGACTAATGATAAACGGTTCTTTTAAATTCTCCTTCACCTACCTCCTCCCTCGTGTGTGTGGCTACCTTGTATTCTCAAGTGAGGTGGAACCTCCTTTGTCCAATGGCGAGCATCCTTCGTTTTGAAATTGGTGCTTTCCTCATTGGGCTCTCGATTGGTAGCCATGTGTTCAACTTTGAACTTCATCAGGGCCTTCTTTCTTTTCCATGCTCCCTTTCATTGGAAGGACTGCATGAACCATTGGATTGAAAATCAATGGCCCACAAGCCTTTGTGTCTTCAATGTGGCTAGCCGAAGGCAACATATAAGTGCCAACTATTATATGGAAGATCTAACGGTTGGCACGACTTCTTATCTCATCTACCTTTCTCTTGGATTCCTCTCTATTCTTTGGCTTTTCCTGCTTTTGAGTAAGTTTCCTTGGAGTGATGCAGGGTTGTAGGGAAAACTTCCCTATAGTGACATCATAGAAATAAAGATGGATTGCAATGTAGTCTTTATAAGTTGTAGCCTTCCTGCCATGGTTAACAACTTACCTTTCCAACCTATCTAAAAAGATTTCATTCTATCCAAAAAAGAGATCCAAAACTACTTTTTATTTGCTTTAAGAGACAAAGGAAAAACCAAGTAGATTGATGGAAATTTTTCAATTTAAAACCCTAAAATATTCACAATAATTTGTTGAAAATCTAGGGAAATATTAATGAAAAATCCTAGATTTTTTAGTATTAACCAAATATTGAGTAGCCTTCTCATAGCATGATAATATTGATTTAAACTCCATGGCCTCATTGATTGAGGGGTGACCCAAAAGAAAAGTATTAATCAACAAATTGGAGATGAGAATTGGAGGGACCATTTTTTGCAACTTGAATACCTTTGATTTTTCTTTCATTTTTACCTTTGAGAAATCTCTCCCTAATGCTTTCACAAGAATAATAAATAGATATGAAGACAGTAGATCACCTTGATAAAGTCCACAAGATGATTTGAAGTAACCAACAGGAGAACCATCGATTAAAATGGACATTTAATCCATTAACACTAACTATAAGCAGAGCCAAAATTTTAGAGAATAACATGAATAATATTATAGGAAACCTTATCATATGTTTTGTTCATATCTAATTTTATAAGCATACCTGGTTTTTCATAGAATGAAGAAAATGTATGGTCTTTTATGCAATAATTTTACCATCAAGAAATTTTTACCATGAAAACCACCCTGTTCCTTTGAGATAACACAACCTAGAATGCCCTTCAACCTGTTTACCATAATTTTTAAATGATATTATAATTAATATTACAAAGGCTTATTAGACGAAAATTATCAAAATATTTTCTCATGTTTCTTGGGAACCAACATAATAAAAGTGGCATTAGTTCACTTATGCCTTCCTATTTTGAGCCTCTTTAATTGCAACTAATGTATCACTCTTCAATTAATCCAAAGTTTTGGGAAGATAATTGTAGGAAATCCATCGGGACCAAGTGCCTTGGTAGGATGGAAAGAGAAAACTACTTCATGGAGCTCCTCCGTAGATATCTTCTTCATTGAGCTTTCTTTTTGTCCTTGTTTGATAATTGATGGAATATTTTGCAAAAGCTTATCTTGTATCTCCTTATTGCTCTTAGTGTTCGATAAAATATTTTTTAAATAATTAATTACTTCCTTCCTTATATATTATTTGTCCTCAATATTTCTTCCATGTGGAGTTAAAATATTTTTAATGTGATGAAAAGAAAAAATTGTTTTTGTTGTAGCATGATTTTTTTTTGTATTTCTATCTCCTTCCTTGATCCACTCTGTAGAATTTTGAAACCAATATGACTCCTCTTTTTTCAATATATTGTGATGATTATAAAGTAATTATTTTTCTTTCACATGAGAATCCTAATCCATTCCTTTAATTTATATTGTCTCTTGTAAATTTTTGAGTTTGGATTCAATTTCTTTATAAATATTACCAAAATATTTGGCATTCTAAATCTTCATTTAATCCTTTAAATATTTCATATTTTGAATAAACCTATACATAGATGATCCTTCAAATTTTGATCCATCCCACCATAACATAATCATATGAAAAAAAAATAGGTTCTTGGAGCCACATAGACTAGAAGGGAAATGTATCTAGATGCCCATTATTAGGTAAATCACAAGTCAAAAAAATGGGTTTATGATTTAATCCTGCTCGCAATAAAATATTGGAAAAGATTGTATACTTTGTTTACAACCATTTATTGGATAACAATAATCTACCCAATATTTATGTTGTATGAGTTTGCCCAGTGTGTTCATTATCCCATGTATATGGAAATTTGAATGACTAACATCCCAAAGGCTATTTGAATTGACAACTGAAGCAATATCTTACATTAATTTAGATCAAAAAAATAGCTTTACAACAAATCAAATAAACCACATACCACCCTTATTTTCCAAAGGAGATATAATAGTGGAAAAATCACCCCAAGAATCCATAGATCACAATGAATCATCATTGTATTTAACAAAAATATGCTAAGGTCCTTCCAACATCTTTCATAAGGAGTAACTATAGTTGGAGCATATACATTTATAACCCCAATTTTGATATTTTCCTCTTTCTTGTAAAATAATACAACAACCCAATTACTTGTTGTTTCTAATAATTGTCCATCCCATTTGCATTTGTCCCATATTATTGCAATATTGTCTAAAGCTCCTATAGAATAAATTGCTAGACAATAACCTATTTTCCAAAACTTCTTAAAAGAATCCTTACATTCCTCACTGCTTAGATTTGTTTCTTGTATTAAAATAAAGTTTGGACTATAACAACCTATTAATTTCTTAATAACTTTTTTTAAGGGGTCTTATTCATGCCCCTAATATTCCATTATATCATTTCCATCATCATCACTTTTTAATTTTTTTAGTGGTCTGAACCCCACTTCTTGTAAACACTTGTGATATTCTTATTTGGCTTACCAGATCAATGTTCTTTTGAGCTTGTTTTTCTCTTTGTTCTTACTTTGATGGCCTTCCTCTCCTTTTTCCATTCCCACCAATACTCTCATCTTCATCAATCTCTTATATTGTTTGTAATGAGACTTATCCTCTAAAAATTTATGATGCCCTAAAGAATCTAAAGTGAAAGGAATAACCTCATTAGCTTTTTCTTCTTTATGTTACCCTAAAAACCCTGTGCAGAGATGATCCTCCATAGTAATTACTTTCTTACGTTGGTTTGGGAACCCTAAATTTCCTTGGATATCCTCCATGTCATTTTCTTTATTGTATTGTTCTTAAACCCTAAAGTGCAACGAATACACTCTATAATACTTTAATTTTTATTATAAGGAGACGATTTTATTCTACCTGAAGAAAATAAAGATGATTTACCTAGATTAAGCTTGACCTCCTTCACCTCATTTGCTTTAAAATTCACCTCCCTGTAAAATTTTTCTTCCCTTATTCCTTTGTACCTTTAGCTCCTATATTTGAACTTGCACATTGTACTTCCTCATCCCTCATGTCATTTTTTCTTCTAATGGTTTATTTGAGTGAACTGTAATGGCCTTTGTCATTTGATTATGTAGAGGGGTTTTTCTTCTCACTTTCTTACGAGTGGAAAATCTTTGATTTGACCTAGCTTCTCTTATGATACAATCTTCGTGTTTCATATTGAAGTTTTGTCATGCCCAATAATTTCTATCTCTTTCTCCATCATTTTCACTTTTTTGTCCCTTGCCATGTGTATGGTTTCATGACATTTGCAACATCAGAATGCAATGTTTTCATAACCCACTTGTTGATCCCATTATCTTGATTCAAATTTAATCCTAATGGACTATAGTAAATGTTTTGTAATATCCATGAAAACACATATTCAAGTGTATACAACATTCCTTCTCTTCTTAGTAGTTTTTCCCTCTTGGATGAATTCATCTAGAGTAATTATTATCAATATTATTCAAAACGTCCTTATTGATGATTTGATAGTCAATCCAAAAAGCCTAATCCATACCAAAAGCCTTTTAATAGTTTGTCTCCATAGAAATGTCTCACTCCAAAGTCTTAAATATAATGCATCTTTGCCCCTAAACCAAGGGCCTTCATCCATTATTTTATCCCTTATTTCTACAATAGAGAAAATAATAAGGAAAAAATATTTTAGAATAAAATTCATGGAGTAATTTAAATTCAATCTCCACTTCCACTTGATCTAATTTTGAATCTTATAAAAACCTAACCAGTATCCATGGAACCTACATATTAACCCTTTGGTTTTAAGAATCATTATATCATGCTCAATCATATCATCCTTGATAATCACTTTTGGTGTAGTATTTGCTACCTAGATAGGGTTTGCCATAGATTCACTCTTTCTCTTATTGCTAACTAGGGCATCTATACTTCCAAATAGGCCATCCTTACTGTCAGTAAGGACTTTCAAAAATGACTTTATTGCCATGTTACGTAGAATTTATTCAGATGAATCCTTTAAAGCTTCTCCTAAGATCTGGAATAAGAAGTTGCACTTGTTACTTGATTGCAATTTGCTTTATACTTATTGCTCAAACTTCCTCCTACTTGTTCCTGGCTTGCACTCACTATATGGATAAAAAATAATATTATTGTGGATTTTATCATCTATTATTGGAGGTGATCTCTTAAAAATTTGAGCGTATTTATAGAGAAGGAAATCAAGTAGCTGATATTTAACCAATCATGATGTTAATCTTCATCTTGCGGAAATTTAAATTTTAGAAGGCAACTAGCTAAGTGACATTTTATCTCTTAATAAAAATGATCTCAAGGAGCTGATTGTGAAAACATAACACTTTAAGGAAGTTGAAGAATATCTTTGATTAAAAAATATGAAGAATATTTGTAATAAAAAAATGGTAAATAAGTTTTGCTAGAGAACATGGGGTTGTACTTGGATCCCCATCCTTGACAAATCACAACTCTCTTCTTTAGAGCATCAAAGTTTACAAACAGATTCAGTTATCGTCTTTGTTATAGCTAGAAACCTACATCGTTTTACAGAAAATGTTTGAATTCTTGATTTTTTTTCAATTAGTTATATGGGATTGAAGCGGGCTCCACCTGTATTACATCATCACCGCATAGTGGTATTACAAAAAATATTGGATATTATACATGTATTACATGGCAATATTTGAACCTTGGTCTCCTCCTTAAATGTTGAGGAATCTAACCAATTGAGCTAATGCCACTTGATTGAATTCTTAATTTTTTTTGCTAGATAATAAGGGGTTGTACTCGGTCTCCCATCCTTGAAAAACTACATCTCTCTTCTTTAGAGCTTGAGAGTTTACAAATATATACACTTCTCATCTCAATTAAAATGTTATAGCTAGAAACCTACATCATTTTACATAAAATATCTGAATTCTTGATTTTCATTTTTTAGATCTTTTCAAAATTTTGTATGAATACAATTAATCCAAAATTTAGCATCTTTCTTGACATTTTCCTATAGTAGCCTTCACAATGCTAAAACTCCACCTCTACTATCTATGCATTGCATCTTAGTAGAGTAATATTTCCAAAACATCACACTATCATAGTCCGCTTTACCAAATAGGATTGCTAGTTTCCTTCCTGAAACACAAGTGCAACCACAAAATTATAATAAATAGTCTAAAATAAAACACATTATTGTTACAAAATAAAATAGGTATTACCAATGGAAAACATTAAAGTAAATATTAATCATTAATAGATTTAGGCAATCAACATTTTTTGTCAGTTTCAACTAAACTTTCTACTTCCTCTAACCATGGAAAGGAGAAATTAACTTCACGATCCTCAATAAAAACCCCTCTATTGGCTAGCTTATCTGCACATTTATTTCCTTCCCTTAATATATATGTAAACTTGATTTCTTGAAACTCTTTAGCAATATCTTGAGTTTCCACAATTATCTCTTAAATGTTCCATGGAGCCTTTGCTTTCCTCAAAATTGCATTTATAACTATGAGAGAATAACCTTCCATCCATACTCTATTCCATTTCATTTGTTTACGTATTTTTAACCCTTCTAAAGTTGCCCAAGCTTCAACTTCATTATTTGTCTTAAATCCACTATTGAAAGCATAATGACACAAAATCTCTCCTCTATTATTTCTAATTATTCCTCCTCCTACTGGTCCTTGACTTTCTTTAGATGCTCCATCAAAATTTAACTTGACCCACTCCACATCTGGTGGTTTCCACTTTATATTATTTGCCTTATTTTTGCTTCCCTTGTACCCAACATCATAGTTCCATTTAATGACTTGAATCCATCTATCAAGGCTCTCTACTTCCAAATTAAGGACTAGGTGAGTTGATAGAGTTGGTCTAGACTCCTATATGGCTGTATCACTCCAAATTTTTCACACCCTTACCTTCAGGCTATAGGATCCATGCCCGGAAGGGGGATGTGAAAAGGATGGCACGGTACCTCGGACTGAGAGGCCTTGCGAAGGTCCCACCTCTCGGGGGAGGTGTATTATGGTGATTTTTCGACGGATGGTGGGTTCACCAAGAAACTTTTGAATGGCAGTTTCCACGCCTAGGTTGGGAATGTGTTTGATGTGTTCAGTTTTAGCTTTAATCATCCAAGTCCTAGGTTTGGCCAAAATGCATCTAAGCTATTCTATATGAAATGCATATTTAAATGAAGACAGAGAACAAAATTAGACAGAAAACAAAGAGAAAAGGCTAAATTACAGAGCCATACCTGATCCGGATGTTTGATGGAGATTTTGATTTTTGAAGCAGTCAGGATCGCCTCTGATTTGACAGGATCGTCTGCTATCAGACAAGATCGTCTGAGATTTGACGAATTCGTCGGATGAATTACGTCGAGAGACACGCAATCAGAGAAGTAGACACAAAATACAAAAAATGCAACTATTCTAAGAGAGGGCAATGATGTAGAATAATAGGAATAACATTAAAATGATGACAATAAACAAAATACGAGTGTACTACAATGACTTAATGACAATTGGTGACTTTATTATGCATTTAAAGCTACATGGGTGAACTCCAAAATGCAAAGTAATAAGAAATAAACTCAGATTTAACTAAATGCATAACAACATATAAAATAAAGGATGAAGAAATGCAAACTCTGGGCACTGATTGCCTCCAATGTGAACTACAGTCGAAATCGTCTCGAATTGGGTCGAGATCGTCCAAGATTGTACGAGATCGTCTGAGACGAACTGAGCTTGCTTCGACTGAAAAACAATGAAGTTCCTGCAAACAAACTTGAAAAAATGCGAATGCAAACAGTGTTTTAAGATGGTCTAGTGCGTGTAGAATTCGAGTTACAGGGAATTTTAGCCAGGGGAATGCTAAGGGGAGGGCCTAGGATTAAATAGGCTTAGGAGGGAGTTTAGGAGGTTGGAGATCATCCCTATTTGGGAGATCTCCAACGAGGAGGGTCTCTAACGACGCAGACATGCTTCTGCCCGGATTAGAGACGTCGTTGGAACATAGACTAATTATGAAAAATCAGTTTTGGGACAAGATCGTCTGGACGTCCTAGCCCAGACGAAATCGTCCGATCTGAGGCGATATCGTTTGATCGACGACGATATCGTCAAACGGTCAAAACAAACTCTAAAAATGGCATGGGAAACGAGGAAACGGATTAAGCGGCGGTTTGGGAGTGGTTTTGGAGGTTGAAATTTGAATTTGAATATTTACTAGAGTAAGTGTAATTATTAAGGTTTTACTGCGCCAATTTTAGGGTGCTACGATGGCTAAATGTATATTATTTTTCATTACCTCTAAACTACTTTCCTTTCCTTTTAAATATTCTTCTATTCCTTTTTAGCCATATAGTCCAAAGTATTGTATCTTTTGATATATCCCGTATTGTCTATAAAGCCTCACTTTTATAAGTGCTTAGCCATTGCTTTAACCAATCTTCAATTCTGCTATTCATCACCATGCATTTACAAAACATATTAAGAATCCATTGCCATAGATTCCAAACTATTGAGCAATATCCCAAGAGATGGTCTATACTCTCCTCCTCCTTATTATATAAAATACATTGATAGGGACCATGAAAATCCCTTTTCATAAGGTTATCCCAGGATAAAGTTCTTCTATGACCTACTAGCCAAACAAACATTTTAAATTTAGGAATGCTTGGGCTATCCCAAATGTCTCTCCATATTCTAGTGATATTATTATTTTTTTGGTGTTGAACAATATATTTACTTCTTGTTGTGTATTCTCCTGAGCTATTCAACTCCCAAATAAATTTATCCTTGGCTTTCCTCAAAATAATCATAGTTGTTATATTTATACTCATTTGCCTCCTAGCATCAATTTCTTGTATACCTATAAAAATATCTTCTTTCCATTTGTATCTTCCTTCTCAATCCTTGTACAAAATGTTGGAAACCCTATCACCATATTTGTCTTGAAGCAATCTCATCGCAATCTCATCCAAGGTTTCAAAATTGGATCTAAATTGAGTGGTTTTTTTATCACATCAAGTATCCATCCAAATATAAAAAATTTCTCCAGTTCCCACCACCCATCTTAAACCTTTAATCATAGTTTTTTTTAAACCATTTCAAAGAGCAAAACCATTTGGTAGAGATAATGCAATAAATATTAAACTTGGGTCATTGGGATCAACATACTTAGAAGAATTCTTGCCCATTGTCTTTGACTCTCTTTGTATAATCTCTAGATAACTTTTCCCCTAAGAGCTAAGTTTGCATTTGTAATAACTCTTAAACCAAGACCTCCCCTAGTTTTATCATCACACAACTTGCTCCATTTCACCAAAGGAAATTTATTTTTATCATGTAAACCTGACCATAAAAAGGATCACATAATATAGATTAAACTTTTTTCAATTGATTTTGGCATAGAATACAATGACATATAATATGTTGGAATGGCTTGTAAGACTGACTTAATTAATTGCACTCTTCCTACTAACGATAGCCATCTACCTTTCCAAGCTGAAAGTTTATTTTTAACTTTACTAATAACTAGATTCCATAAATCTATCCTCATTCTCCCCTCAAATAAAGGCATCCCTATATAAGTTGTTGGTAAATTTGCCTCCTCTATTTGGAGCAACCTATAAATTCTTGCTTTGATATTAGCAAGAGTCTTAAGGAAGTAAATTTTGGATTTAGTCCAATTGACTTTTTGCCCTGAAGCTCTTTTGTACTCATTTAAAAAGTTATTCAAAGCTCTGGCCTCATTTATCCTTACCCTTCCAAAAAGGATTGTATCATCTACAAACTGTTGATGGGTGATACTATCGATGTTATTACTAACCTTATGTCCACTTATAAGCCCATATTTGTAAGCCTTATTTAAGTTCCTACTCAAAACTTCTACCATAATAATGAACATATAAGGAGATAGTAGATCTCCTTGTATAAGGCCTATCTTGGATTTAAAAGATTCTATCACGAACCCATTGACCAACACTGAATAAGAAACTGTAGAGACACAAGCTTTAATTCCATCTAACCCATTTCTTCTCGAAACCAAACTTATCTAAAACTACAAAAATAAAATCCCTTAATCCTATCATATAATTTACTCATATAAAGTTTTAAGATCATTTTTTTCTCTTTTATTGAAGCTACTGAATGTATAACTTCATGAGCTACTATGATCCCATCTAGAATTTGTCTCCCTTTCACAAATACTCCTTGCTCTTCTAAAATGATTTTGTCTAACAATGGACTTAATCTATTCACCATCACTTTGGAAATAATCTTATATGCCATATTACGTAGGCTTATGGGTTTAAAAAAATCAAACAATTCAACATCCTTCTTTTTTGGAATTAAGGTAAGATGTGTTGCATTTATTTTATAAGGTATGTATTGTTTTACCCTGGATTTTTCCACTCCTACCAATAAATAATCCTTCACTATATCCCAATTATGTTGGTAAAAAGTTGCAAAGAGCCCATCTGGACTTGGGGATTTATCCTTATTAAAAGAAAAAATAGCTAAGTAAACTTCTTCTAGAGTAATAGGATCCATCAGTTTCCTATTGTCTTCAGTTGTTATAACTGAAGGAACATCTTGAAAAAGTTTATCATTAAAAACTTCGATCTCCTCTAAACCTAGAATATTTTAATAAAATTACTTTACCTCTTTTCTAATTTCACTCTAATATTCAATCCAAACCCTTCTATTGATTTAATTCTACTAATTTTGGAAGTTGATCTTTGTATTATAGCCATCCTATGAATTTTTTTAATCTCTTTATTTTAACCAAGTCTGTCTTGATTTTAATCTCCAAAATTTCTCTTCCTTTATCAAAATATTATGATAATCACTAAGCAACTCCCTTTCCTTTGAGCTTGGATTATTATCATCACCTTTTTGTAATTTTGAAATTTTATCTTTTAGTTCTTCTAGATTCTCAAAAATATTTCTAAAGGTGTTCTTGTTCCATTCTTTTAATCTAGATGTCATAGTTTTAGTTTGGTTTGGAAGAGCTTACAACCCACCATTACCAAAAGAATTCCATGTTTGAGCTATCATATGAACAAATTGACGATGGTCTTCCCACATTTACTCATATTTAAAATATGATATTTTTGAATTCACTTACCACCATTTTAACTCTTATTGGCCAGTGATTTGAACCAATCCTTGTTAAGGTATTAATTTTAACACGAGTTCCTTCATCTAACCAATGATCAGAGAGAATGCACCTGTCTAATTTTTTTGTTATTAGGTTTTGGCCTCTCCTATTGTTGGTCCAAGTATAGTTGTCTTCTTCAAACTCAACTTCCCATAGATTATTGTTTTGAATAAAAGCTGAGAAATATTTCATACTTTGGGTCAATTTTCTAATTCCCCAAAATTTTTCATCCAGCTTGGTTATGGCATTAAAATCTCCAATGGTCATGATTCGGGTTTCTTAGTCTTTACTTCTCATAAAGGCTTTAATCCTACTCCAAACTTCTAATTTACCTGACTGAGTTATAGGTCCATAGACATTGATAAGGATGAAATGAATATCTGCAAAGTAGCAAGTGACTAAAGAGGCTATCCAATGCCTAGTTTTATGAATGGTTACACAAGAGGTTATAGAGGGATTCCAACAAATTAGAATGGCTACTATTATCTCGTCCAGAATTTGTCTTCCTTTCACAAATCCTCCTTGCTCTTCTAAAATAATTTTGTCTAACAATGATCTTAATCGATTTGTCATCACTTTGAAAATATTCTTATATGCCATATTATATAGCCTTATGGGTTGAAATAAATCAAACAATTTTGCATCCTTATTTTTTGGAATTAGGGTAAGATATGTTGCATTTATTTTATAAGGTATGTATTATTTTACCCTAGACTATTCCACTACTACCAATAAAGAATCTTTCACTATATCCCAATTATGTTGATAAAATATTGTAGAGAGACCATCTAAACTTGGTGATTTATCTTTATTAAAAGACAAAATATCTAGACGAACTTCTTCCAGAGTAATAGGCTCCATCAATTTCCTATTATCTTCATCTGTTATAACCGAAGGAACTTCTTGTAGAAGTTTATCATTAAGAACTTCAAACTCGTATAATCTTATAATATAATGATAAAACGACCTTGCCTCCTTTCTGATTTCACTTTGGTCTTCAATCCAAACCCCTTCTACTTATTTAATTCTACTAATTTTGGATGTTGATCTATGTACTATTGCCATCCTATGAAAAAATTTTATGTTTTTATCACCTTCTTTTAATCAAGTATGTCTTGATTTTAATCTCCAAAATTTCTCTTCCTTACTCAAAATATTATGATATTCACTAACTCCCTTTCCTCTAAGCTTGGATTATTATGATCACCTTTTTGGAATTTTAAAAGTTTATCTTTAGTTCTTCTTTCTTCTCAAAAATGTTTCCAAAAGTGTTCTTGTTCCATTATTTTAATTTATGTCATTGATTTAATTTGTTTTGGAAGTGCATACAACCCACCATTTCTTGAAGAATTCCATGTTTGTCCTATCATATCAACAAATTGAGGATGATATTCCCACATCTGCTTATATTTAAAATATGATATTTTTTTAATTCACTTACCACCATTTTAACTTTTTTTGGCCACCGATCTAAACCAATCCTTGTCAAGGTATTAATCCGAGCACAAGTCCCTTCATCTAGCCAATGATTTGAGAGAATGCATCTACCTAATTTTTTTGCTATTAGGTTTTGACCTCTCCTATTGTTGGTCCATGTATAGTTATATTTTTCAACCTCAACCTCTCATAGATTATTGTTTTGAACCAAAGCTGAGAAATCTCTCAAATATTGGTTAGTTTCCTAATTCCTTACAAAATTTTCATCCAACTTGGTTATGGTATTAAAATCTCCTATGATCATGAATCAAGTTTTTTGGTCTTTACTTCTTATAAAGGCTTCAATCCCACTCCAAACTTCTAATTTGCCTGACTGAGTTGTTGGTCCATAGACATTGATAAGGATGAAAAGAATATTTGTAAAGAAGCATGTGACTAAAGAGGCTATCCAATGCCTAGTTTTATGAATGGTTACATAGGAGATTCTAATGGGATTTTAACAAGTTGTCGCTCCTTTATAATCTATTACATCCCATTCACATCTTGCCCATACTACTTTCATAGTTTTGGAAACTTTTTCTTTTGTTATGTTAGTTTCCTAGATATAAAGGATATTAGACTTATTACTTAAATAGAGGTCCTTAATACCTACTTTGTAGGGTCATTAACATCCCTTATATTCTATGAGATGCTAATCATGTCTCATTAGGGGCTATTGGACCTACCTACGAATTAAAAATATCATTTTGTTGTTTGGTAAAGAGAAGTTCAACCAACTTAGTTTGTGTTCCTTTATCTATGTTTGCTCTTGCTTCCCTAGATCTTGCTTGATAATTTGAGGATTTTCCTCATTTTGCCTTACTTGTATCAGGAGTATGTCTTATTATATTCCTTAATATTTTTTCACAACTTTATTTTTCCTCAAATTTATCCTCTCTTACCTCTACTATGGAAGCTTTTGACTTGTCTTGCTCATTTTATAGTATTTCCTTACCAATGCTAGATGTATTAACATATAACATTGCATTTTATTTAGCATTTTGTTTCTCCTAAATGGTGCATGGTACTTCAAGAGAGTCTTCAAAATCTAATTTGACACATTCTTTAGGTTTATCGAGAATGTTTGTCCCTAAATAAAGATCATACTAAATAGATAATTTCTTATTAAAATGTTAAACATGTTGTACTGTATCCTCTAAGCTTTGATCTACCTTTTCTTCATTGGCTAAAGCCTCGAAAGAGTTGGTATTTATTTCAATATCATTTCTTATTGGTCTCCACTATTTATTTGCTTTCATTTGTATATTTATATTTTTTGGAAGTTGAAAACCATCCTCATCCATATCCATTTGTAAGTTTCTCTTGCGGATTTACTAAAATATAAAATAATATTAAAATAAGCCCAATTGGGTTAGGAAATGGAGGGAAAGGTGGGTGTGGGCCAAATAATGGCGGGAAAGGTGGAATTGGACCAAATAATTGGCGGGAAAGGTGACAGGTGGTGGGCGATTAAAAATTAAATAAACAAAAATAAACTAATTTTAAATAATTATAAGGCTTCCTTCATTCTCTTCATGCAACATAATACATAGTATTTATATTGAGGGGAGGAAGGTGGTTAGAGAAGAAGGAGGAAGGGAGGTGGCATGGAGGGATAATGGAAAGGAAAGGAGAGATAAGGGACGAGATAAAGGGCAAGATAATAGGGAGGAAAGGGGAATACAAGAGAACAGGGAGAGGAGAGAATATAGGGAGAGGACAAGTATATAAAAAAGAAAATCTTGTCGACAATTAAACCCTGCCGAAAAACACCATTGTTTTCACACTGAGCCTAGAAAAACCAGATAGTTCTAGGCCTTAACCCTCTTCACATTTGCAACATTCTCCCCCTTAAATTTGAGAGGACTGACAACACAGTCTCTCAACTTTATAAATTGAGCTTTAGCCATCCCTTTGGTGAAAATGTCTGCAACATTCTCCAAAGTGCGGCAAAATTTAAGCTCAACAATTTCATGTTCCACCATATCTCGGATGAAGTGGTACTTCATATCAAAATGCTTCATTCTACTATGGTGGATCGGATTGTATGCCAACTGAATGGCACTGATGTTGTCACAGTAGATTCTGGTCGGACCACTTTGCCGCTCTCCAATCTCTTCCAGCACTTTTCTTAGCCACAAGGCTTGAGTACTAGCATAGGTGACTGCTATATACTCAACTTCTGTAGAAGACAAAGCTACCACAGTTTGCTTTTTAGAACTCCATGTTATTAGTCCTGATCCCAGACTAAAACAGTTCCCTGAAGTTGATTTTCTATCATCAATGTTGCTGCCCCAATCACTATCACTGAAGCCTACAAGCTTGATAGTGTTACATTTATGGTACTAGATTCCAAAATCCAATGTACCCTTCACATATCTGAGAATTCTCTTAGCTGCCTGCAAATGCAGCTCAGATGGGCTAGCCATAAATCGAGAGACAAGAGAAACAACATACTGAATATCAGGTCTGGTGTTGGCGAGAAACATCAAACTCCCAACCATGCTTCTGAAAGTGGTCACGTCAACTTTTGGTGCTCCATCATCTTTGCTTAATTGAATCCCATGTCCAACTGGAGTTGCAACTGGTTTGCAATGCTCCATAGCAAACTTCTTGATCATGTCTCAAGCATACTTATATTGACAGATGAAGATCCTTGTATCTAACTGATGAACCTCCATTCCAAGGAAGTAGTGCATTAAGCCAAGATCCTTCATCTCAAATTGCTTCATCATGGAGCACTTGAACTCCATATTCACTTTTCTATTACTACCCATGAATATGAGATCATCCACATACAAGCAAACTATGAGGATGTCATTACCTTGCTTCAGGTAGTAAAGAGTGGGTTCATTTCTGCTTCTGGTAAACCCAAAATCTTTGAAGTACCCATCAATGCGAGAGTACCAAGCTCGTGGTGCCTGCTTGAGGCCATAGAGTGCCTTTTTCAATATGTAAACAAGGTGCTCCTTACCTTGCTCTTGAAATCCTTGTGGTTGCTCAACATACACTTCCTCTGTCAAGTACCCATTGAGAAAGGCACTTTTCACATCCATGTGTTGGACTTTCCATCCCTTGTGTGCAGCTAAAGCAAGAACTATTATGATGGTCTCCTGTTGAGCTACAGGAACAAATGTCTCTTCATAATCAATACCATACTTCTATGTAAATCCTTTTGCAACCAATCTTGCTTTGTGCCTTTCAATGCTTCCATCAGCATTGAATTTGGTCTTGAAGACCCATTTACATCCAACACACTTCTTTCCTTTAGGAAGCTCTACCAACTCCCAAGTATCATTGTTTTTTATAGAGGTTATCTCCTCTTTCATGGCATCTTGCCATATCTTCTAAGTACAAGCCTTCTCATAACTAGAAGGTTCAAGTTGTGCACTAGTTAACAAGGCATAGTTAACTACATCTCCTCGAGGTTCTTGGGAGTCATCATCTCCATACAAATGCATATTTTCAAGTCTTTGTAAAACTGAACCCATTTCACTTGCTTGACTTCTAGTATATCATCTTTGAAAATTTGTATCCAACATCTGATAAGATGGATGATTTTGGAGAGTTCTCTTACCTCTAGATGGAGAATCAATATCCATTGGTGAGGAACTGATTGACCTTTGTGGAGAAGGACTTGGTGAAGATGAAGATGAACTGGAAGTCGAATGTCTGCTTGGGCTTGGAGGAGGGGACTTCTTGCTTTTATGTGGCGTCTTTTGAATTTGTGAAGAACCTGCATCATGAGATTCAAAATCACTATAAATTTGGGGATTTCCCCATTCTCCCCCTTCATCAAAAATCACATCCCTGGAAAGTATTATTTTTTGAGTCCTAGGATTGTAGAGTCTATAAGCTTTTGTGTTCTCATAGTACCCTACAAAAATGCATGCTTGACTCTTAGGATCGAGCTTCTTCCTCTGTTCATCAAGAATGTGTGAGTAAGCCAGTGAACCAAACACTCTGAAATGCTTGACATTTGGTTTCTTACCATACCATGCTTGGTAAGGAGTTTTCCCTTTCAAACTTGAAGTAGGGCTCCTATTCAAAATATACACACTGGTCCTAGCTGCATCTGCCCAATACATATTGCTTAAATGCTTCGTCTGAAGCATAGATCTTGCCATCTCTATAATGGTGCGGTTCTTTCCTTTCAGCCACACCATTATGTTGTGGAGTATAGGCAGTAGTGAACTGCCTCTTTATTCCATGTTTTTTACAAAAATTCAAAAATTCATTAGAGGAGTATTCTCCTCCTTTATCTGATATGAGACACTTAACAAAATATCCACTCTCATTTTCAACTCTTGTTTTAAAATCTACAAAGCAATCAAATGCTTCATCTTTATGCTTCAAAAAATATATCCAACACATTCTTGAAAAATCATCAATGAAAAGAAGAAAGTAAGAGTTGTTACCAATGCTCTTGGTCTGCATTGGACCACAGATGTCCGAATGCACTAGCTAGAGTGGATAACTGGCCCGCCATGCTTGTCCATGAGGAAATTTGGTTCTAGCATGCTTGCCCAAGGCACAACCTTCACAGACTTCCTTATTGTCCTGAACTTTAGGAAGTCCGGTCACCATTGCTTGAGAGGTTAACATCTTCAAACTAGCTGAATTTAGATGACCGTATCTCAAGTGCCACAACACACTTGGATTTGAAATAGCAACATTTGCTAATTGATCTCCCCCTGGCTGGCCAAACTTTAAAGGGAATAACCTGTTCTTTGTCATTGGAACTTGAGTAATGATTCTATCACTATCACTTTTATCAAAAATGATACATTTACCCTCATCAAATAGCAACTTATAATTTTTCTCCAACATTTGACCAACACTCAAAATATTATGTTGGAGATGAGGGGTATAATAAATATCATTCACCTGTTTAACGCCTTCTCTTGTTGGAACCTCCATGGATCCAATGCCTTCAACCGCTAATGACTTGTCGTCCCCCAACTTGATGCTGGATTTGTAGGAAGAATCCAGGGTAGCAAAGAGTTCTTCTTTGCCACTCATATGATTTGAACACCCGAGTGTCCAAAATCTAGGTGTCATTCGGGTTACGATCTGACTGGCCATATGAGAGAAAGAGATTTGAGGTCCCTTCCTCTTCTCCAAAATTGCCATACTGACTGCTCTAACTGCTGCTCCCTTGAGAAGATTTCGACCAATAGTCACAAGCAAAGTGGCCAAGTTTGCCACAATTGTAGCAAGCTTGTTTTGACTTGTCACTTCCTTTTCCTCGTCCTGGATGCTTCCCTCTGTTTTTTTGTCCACCTCTATTCTGACCTCCACCTCTGTTTGAAGATCCCCCTCTGTTAGGAGTTCCACCTCATGGACTATTCCTACCTCTACCTCTGTGTTGACCTCTACCAGGACCTCTAACTTGTCCTTTTCCTTCTTGTGAAGCGAAGGCTTTGTCATCGCCTCCATGGCTAGTGGAAGAAGATTCCTACAATCTCTCTTCATGTGAAAGAAGAGAACCAATTAGTGCATCAAAGGAAAGTGCAGTCAAATATTTTGACTCTTCAATAATGATTGCTACATGATTCCACTTAGGAAGAAGTGTTTGCAACACTTTCTTCACCACAACTTCTGGTTTAATCTCTTCACCTAGAGTGACCATTTTATCTACTACGACTTTGACTCGCATGCAGTAGTCTCCTACTTTCTCATTCTCTTGCATTATGAGATTTTCAAAATCTCTTTTCAGAGTTTGAAGCCTGACCTGCTTCACTTGATCACTCCCTTGAAAAAATTCCTTTAAAGCATTCCAAGCATCTTGAGTTGTTACACAGGATGCTATTCTAGGAAAGATGCTTTTATCTAGGGCTACTTGCAAATGATACAGGGCAGAGGAATTATTTTTATGTGCTTCTTTCCTAGCTTTTCTATCAGCAACACTTAAAGTAGTCCGGTTAGTAGGAGAGGGTTCTATGTAACCCTCTTCAACTACATCCCATAGACCTTTGCCTATTAACAAAGTTTTCATCTTTATTGACCAGTATTCATAATCACTACCATTGAATTATGGAATTGGAAGATTTGAATTTGAAGCCATTTCTACTACTTGAAAGCAAACTTTGATTTGACTAAAAATAGGAAGTACAAAGCAATTACAAGTTCAAATCAAATCTAGATTTCTTAACTCTCTCACTGATTTCTTCTTCTTCTTGTGGATTGTCCAGTACTAGAGGTCTAAAATTGTCCGCAATGGAATCCTTGTCAGTCACTGATGACAACTATTTCAGGCACTACCGCTGGCTCGGCCTGTGCTGGCTCAACCTATGCTGGCTCAGGCTCTAGAGAGCATGGGGTATAATTTTCACTAGATTTTTGCTTCGGATCAGCTAGAGAGTAGCTATCACTGGCTTGATCTATAGGTGCGGCTTCAATTGTATCGGACTCCTCCACTTGTTGTCCGAAAATATTGTCTTCTGAGTCAGCCTCGTAACCAGAATCCAGATTCCTTTGGTGGGCTATAATAGCATTTTGTAACTGACTGAACACAATGTGCAATCCATTTCTTCGAACTCGTTCATCAAATGATTCGGCAGTCTCTCTCTGCAGTAGAGAGCATAAAGCATGGTAGCACCCGGTAGACCTTATCATATTTTTTTAAGTCGCCAAGCGCTTGCGGCCTCCTTTGGAAGTAACTTGGTGCACACACACCTTTACCTTCAATCAAGCATGATAACCAAAAAAACAATTTTGTCAGATTTCGGCCCGGTGGGATTCGAACCAGGCACCTCAGGCTAGCAATGCGATCACCTTTGCCACTCCGGCTACACCCATAGACGTGCTAATAACATCAAATAAATTCTTATTAAACACGGTGATTTTATTTTTATTTTTAAATGAATCCTTTTATCCCACATGCACTGGTATAACAACACACAGGGGTTTATTAACATGAACAGTCGCGTTTAATGTCGATTGCCTTTGGGCAATCGCTGCTCGTTCCTTTTGTCGAATCAACCGCCAACTCAGCTATACCAACCAATAGCAAATCACCACCTCAGCTATGCCTGACACGTCACTATCCCGCATTCCATGTCACCGTCTACTAATCTCTGCCATCTCAACTCCTCGAGCTATGTGCCCTCCACATCGACCTCAAAATTTATGCTCTGTCTCAAATTTCCTCGATCCACGTGCTACCTCGGCTCTGATACCAGTGACAGGTGGTGGGCGATTAAAAATTAAATAAACAAAAATAAACTAATTTTAAATAATTCTAAGGCTTCCTTCATTCTCTTCCTGTAACATAATACATTGTATTTATATTGAGGGGAGGAAGGTGGTTAGAGAAGGAGGAAGGGAGGTGGCATGGAGGGATAAGGGAAAGGAAAGGAGAGATAAGGGGCGAGATAAAGGGCAAGATAATAGGTAGGAAAGGGGAATACGAGAGAATAGGGAGAGGAGAGAATATAGGGAGAGGACTAGTATATAAAAAAGAAAATCTTGCCGACAATTAAACCCTGCCAACAAACACCATTGTTTTCACACTGAGCCTAGAAAAACCAGATAGTTCTAGGCCTTAACCCTCTTCACATTTGCAAAAAAAGGTGTATGGTGGACAAGTGAGTGGTGGTATGGTTAGTATGGAGGATTAATGGTTGCAATTTGGTGTCTACAACTTTCATTTGTATATTTCTATTTTTTGGAAGTTGAAAACCATCCTCATCCATATCCATTTGTAAGTTTCTCTTGCGGTTTTCTACATATGATTATGTTGGACTCTTTTTAGGGCATGATCTCTCAATATGCCCCACCTCATGACATCTTCTACATCTAAAAGATTTTTTTTATAATCTATGGTTTGGGTCCACATATTATCCCCATACCTAAGAATGATTGATTCTAGTAAAGGTTTGCTTATATCAATCATGACCAATATTCGAGCATAAATGGCTAAGAATCCATCTTGTGTAGTTTATAAAATCTCAAGGAATTATTCCATAGTGTTGTCTATTGCCTTGAAGAAATAAATTTCCCAAAACTTAATGGGTAACCCATACATACTAACCCAGATTGGTGCTAGGGATAGATTTACATTTTTAGGCGAAAAAGCTTCATACCAGTGGGTAAAGTAGAGTCCTGCTCTTCCCATAAACTAAGGACCTCATTTTAGGATTCTATATTTTTCTTACCTAGAACATAAAATGGCTAGGAAAAAACCTTTGGGAAGAAAGGATATAATCACTCATGGAGACTTCCAATTCCTACCAATCCATTTTCTCAATATTGAAGCCCCTAGCCAATACCCATTAAATTTACCAAAAAATACCCTATCTTTGAGCAGTAAGAATCGATCCTTTGTGGTTTTCTCACTAACATCTACTACTAGAGATGATTATAAGTATTTAGCTATAAATCGGTCCATGGGAAGGCAACTAAAACTCAAAATCTATACCTCGAAGCATTCCCCACCAAACTCCTGGATATGGTGATTAACTCCATGACCTCAGTGGCCAACGTCGCGTCCTCCACAGTGCATATTTTCAAGCAGCTTCGACGCAAGTTAGGATCTAGGTCCGACAGGGATGGCAATTGACGTTGTCGGTCCCTATTCCAGCTCGTCCCCCGTCCCATCGATTTTTTCTTGTTTGTTTCAGAGGTGGTTTTTAGTCCTAGTTTTTCTCATATGTGGTGTCCTGCCCTGGTTCAGGGTTTCTAGTTGTTAGGTTTTGTCCGGGATCTCGGGTCCCTGGGCAACCCGAAAGGGTTTCTTGCTTTTTGTCCATGCTTAGCTTATTTACGTCCTGGTTTAGTTTCAAAGTTTCATCTGGCAAGGCAGTGCTTCGGCATATATTGTAATAAGGTTTTGGGATCCTTTGAAAAAACCCCTTTTGTATATAAAATCTTACTTATAAAAAAAAAAACTCAAAATATATTAAAATTTACCAGAATATCCTACAGTGAATATAATATTTGATAAAAAAAATAATTTTCAAGTAAAATTTTTAAGATAAAGAAAGGAACTAAACTTAGCTAAAAAATTCTATGTTGAGACAAAATGGCTTACCTCATTGAAGCCCCAGTCCTCCATTGCTCCTCCCATCATCCAAACCCTGACTGACAAATATTTGTAATTTTATTTTTCATGACTTGAAAAATCGTCATTGTCCTAGTTTCAAATAGCTGACTTCATAGGATTGTATCTCCCTCAATATTTTTTGAGTTCCTTCAAAAAATTGAACTAACAACAAATACGATATTTTGGTATTTTTATAAGAATGACCCTAAATAAAAGTCACATATAATTTATTAAAAAAAAGTTACAATCTTTTTTGGTAGGTAAAAGATTTTAATTAATTTTCGGGTTGAAGGGACCCAATCCCTAATACATAAGGCATTCAGAATGCCAATAGTACAAAATTTGTAACATCCTAGAGCCATAGGGATGAACATGAAGATGACCACCAACCTGTAAAGGCTTTAAACAAACTACCTCCAGGAACTAAACTAGAAGATTAAAACAAGCATACATACTTAAATCCATGACCAGGGGAAACAACATCACCACATAATTCAAAATTTCATGAGAAAACCATCCACCAACTACCCTACTCTCAGAGCTACTGGGAATCATCTTCGTCCTCCTGTTTGACGATGTTGTTCTGGCTCTTTGCAAGGAGAGCATTGAGGGCGGTCGAGAGTTCATGAAGCTCCTTGATGGTGTGCGAGAAGATGATGCACACCTCCTTGACCATATTGGCTGCTGCCGTGAGTTGCTCCACCGCTCTGGTAACGTGATCAATGGTCCTGGTTCGAAGCGCATCACCAACATTATACCTGTCATCTTCCTCATCATCCAAAATGACCTCGGGCGTGGGCTGGGATCCGTCAACACCTTTCTTTTTCAGACATCACGAGCTTATGCGAGGAGAAGGTCGAACAACCTTCCTTTTGCTCCTCAAGGGTCTGCTTCTGACTTCAGTAGCATGGGGCTCCACTAGGACTGAATCCTTGGGCTTTGATGGTGGACCTTCCTCATCCTTGTTGCTGGCCTGATTGGGATTGATTGAAAAAAATTTTGGGAGACCATCAGAAGGGGTAGAAGACTGTAGGGGCACTTCAACAGAGGGGCTATTGGAGAGGGGAACAACACCAGAGGGCTCAATTGGGGAATTTGGATCACGGGAATCAGGACCAAGAGCTGGCTCAAGAGAGGACACAATAATCTGAGGAGACACAGAAGGTTCGACAGTAGGTTGGGACAAGAGAGCATGTTTATAAATAATGAGGAATAAACCCTGGTGTGAAGGATACTTGGATGTTTTCTTATCCCTATAGTTTTCTATGGTAAGGCTCATGGACTGAAGCAAGAAATCAAGAATTCTAATAGGCTTGATATCTCGTAGATGATTAATGAAGGCAAGGTGGAAGGATCGGAGGGGACTGTTAACATTATCCACAGTGATATATTGCATAATGGGGATAATAACAGAGTCCTAGGGGTGAGGGAGAGAGGAGCGGACAACTCCCCCCTTATCCCAGGTCAAATCCTTACCTTTTTTAGGAAAGTTATTAGTTTCTTCTTTGAAATTATGTCGGTCCTGTCTCACCGCCCTGCCCTTGGAAGACAACCCAAAAATTTTAGCCAGAAGATGGACGCTTACCTCAATTTGGATCCCTCGAATCTGAACCACACCGTCATTCCACGAACTAACAAACTCACTAGTGACTCCATCATCAATACCACCAAAGAGCTTGAAGAAGGGAATGAATCCCTTGGCTCCAAGCAAGGCATCAACAACAGGGTCGAGCTGCAACTCAGAAGGCTCGAGAATGGCCATAATGTCGAACAGACGATAACAATAAAAGAACCAACATAGAGACACAGTGGAAAGGATGCCAAACAACAAATGAACATGACCCAAAATGTGGTGGATTAAGAAGGTGTGCCAAAGGCCGTAGAAAAAGGGATTACAAGGCATGAGGCACTTTCCAATGCATTTTGGAAATCCAACCATAGGACAATGACACTGGAACACATCAGCTAGGGCATGGGAAAGGGAAATGGTGTGAAAAAGGATGAGGAAATGAGGGATGACAGGGTTGAGGGGGTCGGCTAAACAGGCAGTGCGATCGGCAAAAATGGTGGATGGGTGATGGAGTTGGAAAAGCTGAAAGGTGGACTTAGTGAGAGTAGAGAAAAGGTGGTGGATGAAGTGGAGGCATGAGACATTGGGAAGATGCCAAAAGGACTCAAAAGCTGCTCTATGATCTGATCGAACCTCTTGGAAAGAGGTACAATCAAAATTTTGGGAGGTAATGATTAAATGGGAAGGTAAACAATTTACCGTGGTGTTAATGGGAACACCCATGGTGTTGAGGAAAACACCTTTGGAACGACACTTACTATCATTTGGAATTGTGCTCAACATCATTTTTAGCAGCAGTGATGATGTCTTGTGGGAATGAATCTTCCCATACTATGAAATCATTCTGATTGGCTACCCTGTTAGCCAACAAATCTGCAACCACATTGGCCTCTCTAAAAACATGTTGAACTGTGTTGGTCGAAAGCTGCCTGAGAATAGATTGACTCTCCTATATAATGTTTTGAATATTCCACCCTGCCTTGGTGTTATTCTTAACATGATTAATCACATTTAGAGAATCCCCTTCAAAGATCATTGGGTTAGGTAATCCTTTGCTGAGATCTAGACTCCTCTAGAGAGCATGAGCTTCAACATAATTGTTAGACTGCACTCCCAGGTTTTCAGTGAATGCTTTGATGATCTTGCCCTCATGATCCCGAATGATTCCTCCAGCTCCAACATCTCCGGGATTACCTTTAGATGACCCATCAAAATTTGCCTTGAGCCACCCTAGAGGGGGAGGGGTCCACTTGGTAGTGGCTCTGCAGTTGGAATGAATAGGGGGTTTGGAGCACTCAGAAGAGATGCTAAGGGATTTGAACAGGTGGGCTTCCAACCCAAAAGCAGGGGTTTTCGGACAGGGGACCAAATTTACATTCTCAACAGCAAAGCATACAACTTTGTTGACCACCACTTCTGGATCCCTAGAATGGTCATTGAAGATTTTGCTATTGCGCTCAAGCCAGATTTTCCATAGGGTATGATGCAACAATGCTTCCCATAGGAACTTGAGTCTGGGATTACGAAACACTTGGGGCCATTGGGTAAAAAGGTCAACAATTGATTGGGGCCAGACCCACTTGACCTGAAACATATTCAACAGAATTGAGAAAGCACTGTAGGCAAAGGGACACTCGATCAACAGGTGTTGAGTGGATTCCCAAGCTTGTAAACACATATAGCATCTATTAGGCACTATGACACCCCTCTTGATAAGGTTTTTTGTAGTGAGAATTCTGTTTTGGAAAGCTAACCATGCGAAGTGAGCGACTTTCGAAATGAGATTTTTGAGCCAAATTCTCTTAACAATAGCTGGGGCAAGCTGATTATGATGCAGGTCCTGAGGGGAATCAAGCAAGAGGAAAGCAGACTTGACCGAAAATGTACCATCATCACAACATTTCCAGAAGGGTTTGTCTTTTTCTTGGGCTATAGGGATGAAGCTTGATCTAAAAATTGCTTGCAATGAGATGATAGCTCTGTCAATATTTGCATCGTTTGTGCTGAAATGAAGTTGCTTCCACTTAGGGCGGCCCTGATCTTGCACAATAAAGTCAGCAACTTTCGGTCCAAAACTGTGATCAGTTAGGGGTTTGAGAGCAGTAATTTCTGGGTCATTGATAAGAGGCTCATCCCTGGCCCATGAGTCATGCCAAAAATCAATAGTTTTTCCATCTCCGAGCTGCCATATGATTCCTCTTTGAAGCAGGGGTCTGGTTTGGATGATTGAGCGCCAAAAGTGGGACCCTATTTGAGGGACTTCTTCATCTCTAAAAGAGTGATGCTGCAAATATTTTCTTTTAACAATTGAGATCCATTCCAAATTTTCGTTAGTAAAAACTTTCCAAGCCTGCTTTGCTAAGAGAGCATGATTCATTTTGTTGATTCTTCGAAACCCAAGCCCACCCTTATCCTTTGGAGAGCATACTTTGTCCCAAGCCACTAAATGGAATTTTTTTTGATTGTCAGCTCCAGCCCATAGGAAACGTTTTTGGATTTGTTCAATCATGGTCCCAACTACTGCAGGGATTTTAAACACTGATAAAAAATAAATAGGTATGCTTTGTAAAACTGACATGACAAGAGTAGCTTTACCCGCCTGAGAGAGAAGGACACCTTTCCACCCTGCAAGTTTCTTATGAAACCTCTCAATAACATTATTCCACATCATCTTGGCAGGATTCCCCATAAACATTGGGAGGCCTAGATATGAAGTTGGGAGGGCTGCAATAGAACATCCTAATATATTTGCAATTTTGACTTGGTGGGGCACTGGGGTATTAATGAAATAAATCTTGCTCTTAGTGAAATTGATTTTTTGACCCGTAACTTCTTCATAGAGGTTGAGGATAGATTTGATGACTCTTGCCTCAGAAACTGATGTTGTAGTTGCCAACAGAGTATCATCCACAAATTGTTGGTGAGTTGAAGGTTGGAGATTGGATGCAACTTTGATGCCAAAAATCAAACCCATGGAGCATGCAACTTTTATGGCTCTTCCAAGGCTCTCAGCTAGGATTATGAAGAGGATGGGGGATAAGGGGTCCCCTTGTCTCAATCCTCTGGTACTTGGAAAGTACCCTGCAGTAGACCCATTCACTAGCATAGAAAACCAAGAGGTTGAGATGCATTGCATGATCAGATATACCCAGTCATCATGGAAACCAAACTTCTGGAGAACTTTGGATAGAAACTCCCTATTCACTCTATCAAAAGCCTTATTCATGTCAAGTTTTAAAAAGAAAGCAGACTTTTTGGACTTGTGGACTGAGTGAATAAGTTCATGAATGGTTATGACCCCATCCACAATATTTCTACCTTTAACAGTGCTTCCTTGGTAGGGGTTGATCAGGGATGGGAGAATACCTTTTAATCTAGTGGCCATAGCTTTTGTTAAGATTTTGTAGACAACATTACAAAGGCTTATGGGACGATAATCAGACAAGGCTTTGGAGTTGGGGCCTTTAGGGATGAGGGCAAGAAAAGTAGAATTAACATCCCTGGGAAT
This sequence comes from Wollemia nobilis, assembly GCA_028583015.1. Lineage (NCBI taxonomy): Eukaryota > Viridiplantae > Streptophyta > Pinopsida > Araucariales > Araucariaceae > Wollemia > Wollemia nobilis. The sequence goes on from JAQPPZ010001920.1 coordinate 2,099,230, forward strand.
GACTCTGGACCTTTGCATTTCTTTGATGGCTTGACAAAGGTCAGGGCCAATGATTTCCCAAAAGGTTTGGAAGAACCTTGGGGAGAATCCATCGGGGCCTGGGGCTTTGTCAGGTTGCATGGAAAAGAGGGCCTGATGGATCTCCTCAGAGCTTAAAGGTCTTAACAGATTGGCATTCATGTTATCAGTAATGATTCTAGGAATGTGAGTGAGGAGGGAATCCATGGCTTGGACAGATTGAGGAGGACAGGAACCTAAGAGGGACTCAAAGTGAAGGACAACTTCATCACGAATTTCATGAATATTGGAAGTGAAAGTGCCATCATTTCTTATTAGTCCCTTGATCCTGTTTGCTCCTCTATGTTTGAGCGTTGAAATGTGGAAAAAATTTGAGTTAGAATCTCCTTCTTTCAACCACAAGTGCCTCAATTTTTGATGCCATAACATCTCTTCCTTCTTCAATATGTTATGGAATTCTGATAGAAGAAGTTTTTCTTCAGTTCTCAGTCTGGCATCCCCTTGACCCTGCTGAAACTGATTTTCAATTATTTGGAGTCTGTCCCTGATGTTCTGCTTGCTTTCAAAGATATTGCCAAAAATTTCTTTATTCCATACCTTCAGTTTGGTTTTTATAGACCGCAACTTCTGAGTAACTTGGCTAGTGAAAGATCCTGGGAAACTCTCTCCCCACCACTCAACAATGCGTGCTTTTAAGTCAGGGTGCTGAGTCCACATTGCCTCAAAATAGAAAGGAGTTTTGAAGGGTGGTCTGTTGGCAGTTTCGAAAATTAGGGGACTGTGATCAGACCCAATATTTGGTAGGGCTTGCAAACTGGCATCTCCAAACAGAAGTAAAGCATCCTGAGAAAGAAAAAACCGGTCAAGCCTTTCCTGAATGAGATCAAACCCTACCCTTATGTTGCTCCAAGTAAACTGGGATCCCTTGAGCTGAATATCCATTAGCTCATTTGCATCCACAAAATTGTTGAAATCCCCTGTGATCCTAGGAGTAATTTCTTTCCCTCCTTTTTTCTTAGAAGGATATAGTGGAGCATTAAAGTCTCCAACAAGGATCCAGGGGATATTTATGAAAGCATCTCACATCTGAGTGAGAGTATTCTAGAGGTTCAATCTATCCTAAGGAATATTCAGGGCATAGACATTCGTCAACACCCAAGATTGCCTTGAAATTGAATCATGAAAAAATATATTGGAAATACGCCCTTCACTGGAAATCACTCTTCCTTCCACCTTGGATGGATCCCAAAGGCAAAGGAGTCCACCAGATGTTCCAGAGGTAGGGCTGAAAGAAAATTCACACTTTTTCCATATGGTTTTGGTAACTTTAGGTGAGGACTGCATGCCTAATTTGGTCTCTTGCATTATAAAAATTGTAGGATTTGACTCCTTTCGCATTGAAGCAACAAGTCTCTATTTCGCTACTCCATTTAACCCTCTCGCATTCTAGGAGAGGATTCTCATTTGGAACTCTTGGAGGGTTTTCTGCCTCCTTTGCCTTGCTACGCAGGAGGTTTAGGTCTCTTTGATTCTTCTCTGTTGGACATTCCTAGTTCCTGAAAGAGAGTTCTTTGGGTGTCGTTGGCTATATCTTCTGCTATATCTCTGTTTCTTTGCTCAGCAGTAGAGGGTCTACCTTTCTTTTTGTCACTTCCAACATCAATTAAGGATTTTTTAAAACTCCTGGTCTATTTAGGACTCCAAGCTTCAGGAGAATCATGAGACACCTCAGGGCTAGCAACCTCATCTCCATGGGGATCGGGTGGGGGATGTGAAGGGCCAGACCTATTGGGGGATGGGGAGTTGGGTGGAGGATTAGATGGTGGCGGTGGGGGATTGGACGGTGGGGGCTAGGGAACATTCACCATGGCCAATGGGGATTTTGGATGTGAATCAGAGGAAGGGTGAGGAGGTTGCAGGGGAGGGTTTGCCTTCACGGGTGATTGTTCAGGGTGATTTAAGCCAGGGAATTCCTCCTCAAGAAACTCCTCATTATCATCATTTGCATTGAGATTTAAATTGTTGAATAAACTAAACCTGTTGGAAAAAGTAAAAAGGGAACTTGCCTTATTCTTGTCACCATTTGGAGATGGGGGAGCAGGTTGCTTTCCTTTGGGGTCATAATGTGGATCAACTTTTTCCTTCATTCTTTGCATCTCTCCTTTAGGTGGACGTTGTGTCTCCGTGTAATCATTCTGGGTAAGCCTCAGTTTTGGACACTAGTTTCGAAGGTGCCCCTAGGTGCGGCACTCAGTGCAAAAGGAGGGTTTGTTCTCATACTCCACCACTTGGGATCTACGGTATGACCCATAAATCAAGTTCACATGGGTCAAAAGCTGGGACTCCAAGTTCGCATTAACACAGATACGAGCCTGCATCATCCTCGATCGAGCACGCGTAGTAGGGTCAATAGTGACAAGCTCCCCAATAGCATTGGAAATCCCTTGTAAAACATCCTCATGCCAAAAATGAGAGGGTAAATTCGAAAAACGGACCCAGATGGGAGCAAAGTTGATGCTCTGGGTTTCTGGATCGAAATCCACGCCCCATTTATGGAGGAATAGGCTTCTTCTCCCGAAGAACCAGGGGCCACCAGATAGAATGTGGTCCGCATCCTCTTGAGTATTGAGTCGAATCATGAAGAAGCCTCTTGACATAGCAACAAGCTCTAGATAGCCTCTGGTTTTCCATTTCATAGCCACCCATCGCCTGATAGCTTCCATATCAGGTCTGCCCCCCACGAATTTCTCGACTAGGGAAAATGAATCTAAGGAAATGTACCCGACCATGACTTCTTCTGGTAAGATTACATCACATCCATTGGGAATAAAAGTGCGCGATGCAGTTGAGGAGGGTTTAGGACCTCCCCTGACTATTTCTGCAAATGAGACTGCTTGGGATTTCCTATTTTCTGTAGAATTTTTGTCCGGGGGTTCTTTCCCCCCAAAAGCATCTATCCCATCTTCCGAAGCTATAGAGTCAGACTTACCCGGGGCCCCGTTCCCGTCTCCTTGGTCGCCCGTTCCATTCTTGGTCCCACTTCCATGCGCGCTCGTTTTGTTCCCTGCTCCCGTACTACAGATTCCCTGTTTCTTGCCCAACAAAAATTCAAAATTTGAGGTTCACTCGCCATTGCTCCTTATCTAAAAAAAAATTACAATCTTAATAATATGATCATATTATATATAAATTATAGGTGAAAAATATCCTTTCATTTTCTTTTTATTTATATATCTTCTTTATCTTATTGATTTTTTTATAGTTTATAAATTAAATGAAAAACTTATTAAACTAATAAAAAATTAATCTAAAATAATATTTATTACGCCGATAGGCATCCTGCAATGGTAGCCAGGAAGGTCAGCCATGCCGTAAACAATATTAATATTTTATTAAAAAAGCCGACATTAAGAAAATTATCCGCCAACATTAAGGGTTATGGTAGATTTAAACTAGCTTAGATATATAAAATATATATATCTATAAATGCCAAGAGTTATCAATCTCGAGGCGCCTATCTATCACACCCCTAAGAAATGAGATAGGCACCTCGAGATTGATAACTCTCGGCATTTATAGATATATATATTTTATATATCTAAGTTAATTATCATCTAATAATAACAAAATAGAATAGTCTCTAGAGGCTAAGTTGATTGGTAATTGTGTATTCGGTCATGTACTCACCAAAAAGAGATAGATTCAAACCTTGGGGGCAGGCCTGTTGTAAAGGTAGTAATTTGATCTTAATCCTCTTAGTGCATGCCAAACCAATGATGGTGGTATGAATCCCAAGTGAAGGATAGTCCCTCTCACACGGGTCAACAATAATGAAGTGGTATAAGCTTGTTGGGAATAGCCTGGTTTGAACCATACACTTAACAACTACTAAAAATAATGAGTATGCAACCAACTCCCCTATGTATTAAAAAAATAAAAAAATAACAAAATAAAATAACATTACAAACATCCTAGCGAAATAAAACATAAAAATTAACAAAATTAAATAATATTACAAACATCCTAGCAAAAATAAAACATATAACCTTAAAAAAAAAACCAATAATTTGAGTTTAATCCCCATAATAGATGGATTTATATAAAAAATATTACTTAAAAAAACACATTATATTCCTATAGAGATTTGAGATTTTGAAGAATTAAGATAGGGTTGTTCATTAAGGTGGTGACATAAGAGAAGGATTTTTGTAGAGCGTAGGGATATTGAAGTAGAGCCGATGTTTAGAAGGGTTTTTGCAGAGCGCGGGGATATTGAAGCAAAGCCGATAGAACATAGAAGATTCGAACTGTACATTGAACCAGACAAGAAATATCAACACAAAAAAATTAAAGGGTTTGCGATAAAGGGTTTTTGCAGAGCAAGGAGGGTTTGCGGCGGAGTATTGTATTAAACATCTATTTCATCGGGTTTATGACAAGATACTGAAGCAGGACTAAAGCAGAGCGCGGGGATACTGAAGCAGAGCCGATAGAACGGAGAAGATTCGAACTGTACACTGAACCGGACAAGAAATATCAGCACAAAAAAATTAAAGGGTTTGCGGCAAAAGGTTTTTGCAGAGCAAGGAGAGTTTTCAGCAGAGTATTGTATTAAACATCTATTTCATTGGGTAAGCACATTTTTCGTCCTCTTTCGATTTATAAAACAATTCAAGTAGGTAGGAGAAATACATTCGTTATAGGGTTTGCGACAAAAGGTTTTATTATCAGCAAGGGTTTGTAGCAGAGTGTTTGCAGAGCAAGGAGGGTTTTATTACACATTTATTTCATTGGATCAATAGTACAGAGGGTTCGGCTATAAAGGGTTTGAAAATGGAAGAAGGGAAGCAACAATTGCAAGAACCAATATATGTCAATGAGAAATAGTACTGGAGGATATTAAGGCGTCAACAAGCTCGAGCAAGGGCAACAACAATGAAGAGGGCATATCGAAAAATAAAAATAAAAAATATTCTACCACATAAACAAGTGGAGAATGTAATGTCCCCATCCTAGTCAGCTAACAGAGCGTAATATGGACTTGCCTATTCATAAGGTTCCGTAGGCAATGTCGAGTGTTTAGGAACCACTAGGTGTTATGGAGTTATTGTTGGACAATCTGCATTCACAGTTGTCAGCTTTCAGGACCGTTTCTGGCAGTATTTTCAAAGACTTACTATTTTTAGTAAGTCAATTAGGGTTGGATTCTCGAGAAATAAAAAGTACGATTGGCATCTTCGGCTTAATGGGTATCCGTTTCGTAAGTTGTTTGGTGGTTGGATGTTGGGAGAGCAATAATTTTAATGCCCGAAGATTTATAATGTTATATTTAAATATAAAAGTTAAATATATTAATGTTGGGCATTAATTTAATCTTAGAAGGGGTCATGTAACCACTTGAATTAAAGGGGATTTTATAAATTTCATATTTCTAATGTCATAAAAGTGGTATGGTCTCCTTGGAAAGTAATAAGTGATATTGTGGAGTTAAGTCATTATATGTGTTCATTAGTAAATGAATTATTGACATAAAGCAAGTAAAAAAGAAAGAAGTTTAATCCCACATTCTACCCACATTGGGTCGACCATCTCGAGAAAAGAATAAATAGAGGTTGTGAGAGCATTTGAAGACATCTTTTTTTATTACATTTCATGTTTGGAGAAAGGAGATTGCTTGCAACAGAGTTTGCAGGAAGATATCCATCTTGTTTGTGACGAAAAGCCACAAGCAAGGGCAAATTTGGCTTGTTTGGAGACGAAACCCTCCAGCAGGAACATCACTTTTGGGATTGCAAGATATCCTTGGAGTGATTGTGGCATTTTCGTGATGGGGAATGATTTGAGCTTCAAAGTGGCAGGTTGTTGATGAGTTTTGGGGTGCACTTGGTGCCATTTTTAGAGTTACTTTAGATTGCAGATGTTTCCAGTGAGACCAAACCATTAGAGGCTATTTTGAATTAGATTGCTTGGGTTTTTAAGAATCTTGTATTGTTGATTATTCATAGTTTTTGATCAGCTTATCAGCCGTACACTTAAGCAGTTTGGAAGGGATCTATGTCATTTGTGAAGGGTTTTTAACAAGCTGTACCAGTTGTAGTGAAGGGCGTGCACTTATTAAGGTCAAACACCTCCCATTTGGAGTATTCATTATGTTGTATGAGGTCTTCTCTTTGTTGGACAACCAAACAACAATTAGTATGCTGGAGAAATTGTATTACAAGCATATTTAATGAATATATAAGTTTGTTGTTGTTGGTGTTAACTTCCAAAATTATATTAGGCCTTTAGATCTCCGAGTACACTTATCCTTGTACAATTTCCTTCATTGGGTTTGCTCAATATCATTAGAAGAAGTTTGTGCTTAAATTTCGTAGTCATTGGAGGAGTAGTTTTTAAGATACAAGCATTTCTAGTTTTTTGCTATTTTTATTTCCAGAATTTGTATTATTGCAAAAAGTATAAAAAAATTCATATTTGCATAAATCACGTGATATCAAAGCAATCAGCAAACAAGACATTCAAGGTTTTATTTTGGAACCCAAGATCGAAACCTGGCTCTTTGGGTGGCAAATTTATTTGCCTTTGAAAGGGGTAGGACATTACAAAGGGTTCGGCTATAAAGGGTTTGAAAATGGAAGAAGGGAAGCAACAATTGCAAGAACCAATATATGTCAATGAGAAACAATACTAGAGGATATTAAGGCGTCGACAAGCTCGAGCAAGGGCAACAACAATGAAGAGGGCATATCGAAAAATAAAAATAAAAAATATTCTACCACATAAACAAGTGGAGAATAAGGAACAATCAAAGGCAAATCACCATAATGAGTTTTCAAATGAGGAAAAAACTTACAGTCCCACAACTACACCACTCGTGTGGGCACCAAGACTTTATGTGCAAGAGCTAATGAAGATGAAAGAGAAACTTGAAAGCATGGAAAAGAAGGAGAAATTAAGAGAAACTAAATCAGATGAGGTTATAAACACCATTCGGAGGCTGGAAAAGGAAAACAACCAACTCAGGAGCAAGTGTCAAAGCTACAAAACCTTGCAAAAATGGGTCAACGTGAATGGCATGTCCTCAAACAAGCCATCCATCCCCCAATCAATGATGCAATAGAGGTGAAAAAAACAAATGCAAATCAAATAAAAGAGGTATAGAAAACACTCTAAAACATGAAAACAAGAGAAAATGAGCTACAAAATGAATTAGCAAAGGCAAAGACATGGTCTCAAGTAGTAAAAGAACCAGTCAATCAACAAAAAGAGTTGATAGAGAAGCAAGTAAAAAATCAAATAACAGAAGAGAAAGAAAAACATGAGAAGTTATCAAATATAATCATCAAAGGGTTGAAAATTATGGGGACAGAGAAGACACAAATCGTTTAATCAAGGACTTATTGTAAGATCGATTACAATGGAAGGGTCAAATAAAAAAAGCAAACAAAATTGGCAGGCTGAGAGAAGGAGGCAGAGATAGACATATTCGGGTCACATTGATGAGCTACGAGGATAAAATAAGGTTACTTAAAAACAGAGGCATGCTGAGAGGGTCACAATTTTATTTAGATGATGACCTAACATTTTTACAATAGGAAGAAAGAAATAAGGAATGGGAAAAGGTGAGGGCAACAAGGAATGAAGGGAAACATACATATTTAAGAAATGGAAAGGCATACATCACATCTAAACAAATCCAAAACAAATAGGGAGTATGGCCCACCCAGGAACATCTTACAATGGTAAGTTGGAACTGTAGAGGTTTCCCTTGGAGAAGAGGACCCGGGTTAGGGCCCATTTCTAGAGACAAAGATATAATCATATTGACAAAAACACATGAACATGATGGATGTAGGTCTCCAGAGTTTGTGGGATACAAAAAAATAGCAATATGGAATAAAACAACAAAAAATGGTAAAGGGCATGGAGATATTATGCTTTTAATAAAAGAGGAATGGGATAGGGTCATTAAAATTGAAAAACAAGATGAAAAAAAACAGTACATCTGGATAAATATCCTAGAAAATAAGTCAGTTATTAGCATAGCGACATGTTATTTTGCTCCCAAGAATTCTAAATTCTATAAGAAACATGACCTTAACGGAGAAGACCCATACTCCTCCCTAAAAAGAGACATTTCAATATACAATAAGTTGGGGGAGATTATATTAATTGGAGATTTCAATGCAAGGACAACAAATAAGCAAGCTAACATTCTAGAAGGTAACGAAGATATTGAGATTAATCCTCTTTGGATGCCAGAAGAGGAAAATAAACAGTGGACCAGGACTTTAGAAGATGAGCATTGGGCTATCACGCAATATGGAGAAGAGTTGTTAGGTCTTTGCAGCATATACAATTTGATTATTTGCAATGGGATGAACAAATGGAAAAATTCAAGAAAGCATACATGCAAAACATATAAGATACAAAGTGTAATAGACTATGTAATATGCTCACAAAATTACATACCAAAAATAGAGGAGCTAGAAGTGGAAGATTCTCCAGTGGAACTTAAGTCAGATCACAACCCAATTGTTATGAAACTTCGAATGCATGGAGACAAACCAAGGGAAAAACACTTGCAAGGCAATCAAAATAAATATCCTCACAAGGGAAACATTCTCTTAACAGATGAAAATCGACAGAATTTTAGAGTAGTATTAAATAACAAGTTACAAGAAAGGGAAGAACTACATCACAGTAGTAGAGATTACAGTAAGAGTGAATGGTTAATGCACGTTATTCAAGAAGCTCTAAACAGATGCAAGAGAGCTAAACCTAAAAAGAAAGAAAGGAATAACTTCCCAACCAACCCATGGTTCGATGAAGATTGCAAAAAAATGCAAAGATTACTAAAGGAACCAATGGGTAAAACAAGAGCAAACAAAAAAGCATATGAGAAACTGATAAGGGCAAAAAAAGAAGAATACACTAGAATAAGGAGGAAAGAATTGATTTACTTAGGGAACCATGAACCAAAGAAATTTTGGAAGGAACTAAGCATGAAAAGGATGCAAACTGAAAATAACATAACAGTTAGTCAGTGGTTGGAGTATTCAAAACAACTGTATCAGCATAGTAACCAGCAGGAGACACCCCCTACTATCATTGTTAAGAAAGAACTTTTCACAATTGAAGACATTATTCAAGGGATAAAAAAGTTAGCAATTGGTAAAGCCCGTGACATAGACAATATTCAAGCAGAGCATATAAAATGGGGGGTAGATATCTTGGCACCGCAAATCAAAGAAATTTTCAATGAGGTCATACAAAATGGCTTCCCTACTGAGTGGACAACTAGCTTGACCATTCCTTTGTTTAAAAGTGGAGATGTAAATAATCCCTCAAACTATCGAACTATCATGATCAACCCTCTTTTTGCAAAGTTGTTTGGGAGTATGATAGAGCGTAGGATCAACATATGGGTAGAATAAAAGGGAAATAGAGCAAAGGGGCAAGCGGGTTTTAGGCCCAAGCACTCAACTATTGATCACTGTATCACGCTCAAACACATAGTGGAAAAAATATGGGACAAAAAGAGGAGGCTTTTTGTTGTTTTGTAGACTTCATAAAGGCATTTGACACGGTGCCAAGGAAAAAATTATGGAGCGAGAATGGAAGAGCTAGAGGTTGCAATTCACTACAGGGCAGCAGTTCACAGACTATATGAGCATGTAAAGGCTAGAATCAGAACACAAGAACGGTTATCTGAATGTTTTGGTAGTGACATAGGTGTCAAACAAGGTTGCCCTCTATCTTCGACCTTATTTGGGCTATACATTGACAAGTTAGAAGAATGGATAAACAAATTTGGGGAAGAGGGTGTGCATTTAGCCAAATATGTGGTAAAACTCCTCATGTATGCAGATGATGTAATTCTTGTGGCCAAAATAGCCAAAGATCTAGAAGATCACCTTCAAGCTCTAGAACTCTTTTGTAAAGAAGTTGGGATGCAGGTGAACACGAGCAAAACAAAAATTATGATTTTTCAGCAAAAAGAAGAAGCAACAACTCAAATTTTAGTTTGCAGGAGAACCGCTTGATGTAGTAGTAGAATACAAATACCTGGGCATAAACTTTTATGACAAACTTAATTGGAATACATGTAGGATGAAAAGAACTCAAAGTGGTTGGAGAGCACTATATGCACTTCAAAACAAGTGTAGGAATGCTGAGTTGTGGGACTAAAAGACCACCAAGGTCTTATTTAGCCTACTTGTTACATCGGTTCTGTTGTATGGTTGCGAGGTGTGGGCTAGTGACACAAAAAATGCAAAATGGAGGCAAATAGAAAGGATTCAAAAATATCTAATCACAAACTTTCTCAAAATTAAGGCCACAACCCCTTATGAAATTATTCTAGCTGAAACTGGAATGTTCCCTTTAGAAGCAATTGCTATGACCAAGCTGTTATGTTGAAAAAACAGAAAACATGACAAATGATAGATGGCCTAGGGCAACTAGGGACGAAGAGTTGCATAGGCGAAAGAATACATGGATGAAACAAAATCGAAAATGGATGAAACGTTGGGAAATCAACATAAATGAATGCCCAAATGTCAACAAAGACATAAAAAATTATGTGAATGAAAAGTTCAGAAGTGGAATGTGGAAAAATGCAAGCAAGAAAAGACAATATTATATTGCAAATTTTAACCCAACGTATGACCACAAGGAAAAAACATATATAGGCGCTAAAATCAAGTGGAAGGAAAAAATACTCATTGCTCAGATAAGGACTAGCTCTCATAGGCTTAGATGTGAAACAGGGAGATGGACAACGCCCAAAGAACAATGGAAAAAAAAGATATGTACTCTATGCAGCAAAGGGGCAGTAGAAACAAAGGAACACTTCATCTATAAATGCCCAAGTTTTTCAGATATCCGTGACAAGTACAAATAAACACTTGAGAACGAGTTTAAGCAAATTTATTTGAAGACAATAAAATAAAAAAAGTTGGGGAATTGCTAACACAAATGAGCAGGAGATGGAACAACCTTCTCAAAGATATTAAAGATCATATGATATAATTTGAGTAATTGTACTTCCATATTTGAGGTCCCATAGACCATATTTGGGTCTCGCGGACGTGATTAAAATCTTTTATTTCATTTCTATTTCCATCCCCTTAATAAAAGATATGATAGTCAAAAACTTCAAACTTAGAATAAAGCATCCAAAGTTAAAAGAAAATAAAAAATAATATATAATAAAATATAGTCTTGTCCACCTCAATAATCACATATTTAATATAACTAAGAACTCCGCTAATCTGTTGAACACGCGTTTAAGGATGGCATCCACGCGTATGCCGCCCTTGCCTTCACCTTCATATATGGGTAGACCAAAATAACTCAACTTACAGCTAAACTTCGATTGTTTGTTTCATTTGCAATAGAAATTGAAATATAAATATTGGTGCCTCGCTCGCATATGCACATGCACTACACTGCACTCTCTTCCATGGTGCGAGCAGACGCAATACAGAGGCTACACAAATTTTAATCCTCCCGAAGAATTCCTCTTTCAAAGGTATGTAGACAATTCAACGCCTTCTATTCCTCAACTTTTCTTTTCCCCGTTTTTTTGTTTGCGTCACGATTATGTGGAATTCAATGGAGGGTCTTTTGTTTACCTTTGCCTTTTGTTGCAGACACATGGTCAATTGCAAATAGATGTGGTTTTTATGTCATAATGAGGCCCACATATCTCTTTGGCTATGAAACCCTTTGTTGGAGCAACTAATTTTTTTCGCTTTAGTCTGAATATCAGTTTGATTAGGTACGTAGTTAGATTTCAACCCTTTGAACAAGCTATTATTGGTACATGCAGTCCTCTCTCTCCCTTACTAATAAAGGTGGGAGTAGGCCCCTCTTTTTAAAGGTTCGCCAAGTCTATTGTCTAGGTTAAAACAACGCGTTATCCGACTCTAGAGAGCCAAACAAGAGAAGGCCCTCAATCTGGTGGGAGAGGGGTTTTCTGTCGGTTGCACCAACTCGTAAAGTAGAGAGGCTTTAAAAGGAGAAGAGGTGGCGGATCAGTAAGTCACTTACTGCTTAGTAACAGCCAGAGGCATTCTCGATCCGCTCATAAAGGTGGGGAAGAGTTAATCCTACCCCTCTCTCATTCTCAATTGCATTTCTCATTTACAATCTCAATTTCTAAATCAATTTTCTCTTTCTCTCTCAATTGCATTTCTCATTTACAATCTCACTCTCTAAATCAATTCTCTCTCTCAATTGCATTTCTCATTTACAATCTCACTCTCTAAATCAATTTGAATACATTTTTCATGTACAATCTCAATCTCTAAATTAATTTGAATTACATTTCTCATTTCCACGAATGACCAAAGTAGTTCAATGGAACTTAAGAGAACAACTTGTGACTAATAGCAAGAGCAAGCCATGAAAAAGAGCTCCAATCCTAAAGAGAACAAAGAAAGAGAGAAAAAGCCAAATAGAGGGGTAAATCCTGTGCTACAACAGCACAATATCATGTTGAGAAATTAATCATCAAACAACACCAATTCTTTCAGTTATGTAAAGTGAGATCCATAGTAAGCAAGGATGAAAAGGGGCTGGGAGAGGCCTTTGTCTGCAATAAGATGCTTAATGGTAGGGATTTATGATATAATTGCCAGTTTTCATGAACTTGCCAACAAGGGTTTGATGATGTTAATGAGAGAGTGGATTGGTCTAAAAGGGCCTGGATGGGTAATCCTAGGAGGATGAAAAGAGTGGCTTATAGGAGCTCTTCTACAATCCAAGGTTGATAAACCTCTAGAAGAACCAAAGAATTTGGTGATGCATGTCCGGATTGATTGCTTGGAGCTAGATCTGGGGGGAGGAGGTTGCCCTCAATGTCAAAAGACAATAGATCTGGCATGCACAGCTCTAGAAGTCAAGGGAGGGGGGGAGGGGTCTCCTAGGATTTGTCTTCAAATGATCGTGTTTTCTCACTAATTGACAATGGTATCATCATCGATAGGATGCTTAGTTCTTGTAACAAGCTTGAATTCTCACCCAGTAGTGAGGTAAAAGTTAGTTTATAGAGTGCGAATAAAGCTTAAGTCTGTTCAAAGGTTTTAGGATGAGAATAAAGCAATTGAAAAGTTGCAGTTAGGGCGAGAATAAAGCTCAAGTCTATTCAAAGGTATTAGGATGAGAATAAAGCAATTGAAAAGTTGCAGACTGTTTTTAGCAAAATAAACCAAAGAAATATAGGAGAATAAAGCAAGTACAATCATGCAACGGACACAACTACCTTGGGAGGATAAAGCAAGCTTAAGTCACATGAGGATAAAGCACTTCCTTACCTATAAGCATGTGGAAGACTTGCTGTAACTTTTGTTCTTCATGAAAAATTGTATGTACTCATTTGGTTGTGACTTTGTTGAACATGGAAATTGTCAATTGAGATTTGCGCCTGTGACCGCAATTCAATAAATGGATGGGAAGGCATTACTCTTCCCAATCTCTGGATTCAGGCCGGTTTGTAGCTATTCTAACTGAAACAATGCAAAATCTAAGCTGAGAAAACAAAGTAAATCTAATCCACTCTTGTGGAGAAAAAACAGGCAAGAAAATAAGCAAATGCAAAAAAGTAAATATGATTGAAGCCATAGCGAGATCAATGTTGATCCAATCAGAATATTTAGTAGTGACCAAATAACTTTAATACATCAAATCTTTGAATGACCTGCAATAAAATGAGAGAGGACTAATAAGGATAAGGAGGGCATCGCCATTGGTGCCACATTCATGAATAAAATGGTTTGAGACAGTTGATTCACAAACACCATGCACAGTCTTTCATTACATGCAGTTCAAAATGACTACTCCAGTTTGATCTTAAAGAGTAGCTCTAGTATGCGAGATAGCCAAAAGGGACTCTACAAATGAGTCCATGGCTCTTATTTATAGATGAAGTCTAGCACTAAAGGACAAAAAACACGATTATCATCCCATTCGGACAAGTGGGGCTCATTTCTGGCGAACAGAGCAGATTAATTTGGAGCGGGCCACATCAGCTAGAGTAAGGTGCACTCAAAACCAGACAGGACACACTGAAGACTGAGAAAATCAGCGCAAGAGTGCTAGGAAGGTAGCGTGACTCACTGGTAACTAGCAGGGCACACTGTTTTGGTGGGATGCACTTGAAAAGAGCGGAATGAACTGAAAATTGGGCAAAGCACACTACTAAATTGGTGGCAGGAAAAATTAATGCAAGAGGGCTAGGAAGGTAGTGGGGTGGACTTGAAAAGAGCGGGGCATATTGGAAATTGGGCGGGGTGGAATTGGAAAGCGAGGTACCTGTTACTCATTAGCTGTTCTTCTAAGTTCCTCGCCTACCTCTTTAATTTACTCATTGGGGTAGCTTTTACTAAAGAGAATTGATTTTCTGACTTTTTAAATAAAGCTGCTTTATTACTGCTTTTATGATATTAACCTGCAGTAAAATTATAACAGCATTATGCATTAACTGGATTGTGAATAGCAGAAAACATAGACGGAGGAGCAAATGAGAGAAGATTTCTGCCAAAGGCCCAAAACTGATGATTTACACTCTCTATTGCAATGTATTCAAAAGCCCATGGTAATTGAAAAATTAATGCAAGAGGGCTAGGAAGGTAGTGGGGTGGACTTGAAAAGAGCGGGGCATATTGGAAATTGGGCGGGGTGGAATTGGAAAGCGAGGTACCTGTTACTCATTAGCTGTTCTTCTAAGTTCCTCGCCTACCTCTTTAACTTACTCATTGGGGTAGCTTTTACTAAAGAGAATTGATTTTCTGACTTTTTAAATAAAGCTGCTTTATTACTGCTTTTATGATATTAACCTGCAGTAAAATTATAACAGCATTATGCATTAACTGGATTGTGAATAGCAGAAAACATAGACGGAGGAGCAAATGAGAGAAGATTTCTGCCAAAGGCCCAAAACTGATGATTTACACTCTCTATTGCAATGTATTCAAAAGCCCAAAATTAATTGAATCTAATTGGAAAGCCCATGGTAAGCATGCATCAATTACAACAATTTTTGTTTACGGCAAGATACCGAAGCAGGACTGAAGCAGAGCACGGGGATACTGAAGCAGAGCCGATAGAACGAAGAATATTTGAACTGTACACTCCAGACAAGAAATATCAGCACAAAAAAAATTAAAGGGTTTGCGGCAAAGGGTTTTTGCAAAGCAAGGAGGGTTTGCGGCGGAGTATTGTATTAAACATCTATTTCATCGGGTAAGCATATTTTTTTTGTCCTCTTTCGATTTATAAAACAATTTAAGTAGGTAGGAGAAATACATTCGTTATAGGGGTTTGCGGCATAAGGTTTTATTATCAGCAAGGGTTTGCAGCAGAGGGTTTGCAGAGCAAGAGGGTTTTATTACACATTTATTTCAACGGATCAATAGTACAGAGGGTTCGGCTATAAAGGGTTTGAAAATGGAAGAAGGGAAGCAACAATTGCAAGAACCAATATATGTCAATGAGAAACAAGTATTGGAGGATATTAAGGCGTCGACAAGCTCGAGCAAGGGCAACAACAATGAAAAGGGCATATCAAAAAATAAAATAAAAAATATTCTACCACATAAACAGTGGAGAATAAGGAACAATCAAAGGCAAATCACCAAAATGAGTTTTCGGATGAGGAAGAAACTTACAGATCCGACAACTACACCACTCATGTGGGCACCAAGACTTTATGTGCAAGAGCTAATGAAGATGAAAGAGAAACTTGAAAGCATGGAAAGGAGGGAGAAATTAAGAGAAACTAAATCAGATGAGGTTATAAACACCATTCGGAGGCTGGAAAAAGAAAACAACCAACTCAAGGAGCAAGTGTCAAAGCTACAAAACCTTGCAAACATGGGTCAACGTGAATGGCATGTCCTCAAACAAGCCATCCATCCCCCAATCAATGATGCAATAGAGGTGGAAAAAACAAATGCAAATCAAATAAAAGAGGTACAGAAAACACTCCAAAACATTGAAACAAGAGAAAATGAGCTACGAAATGAATTAGCAAAGACAAAGACATGGTCTCAAGTAGTAAAAGAACCAATCAATCAACAAAAAGAGTTGATAGAGAAGCAAGTAAAAATTCAAATAACAGAAGAGAAAGAAAGACATGAGAAGTTAACAAATATAATCATCAAAGGGTTGAAAGATTATGGGGACAGGGAAGACACAAATCGTTTAACCAGGAACTTCTTGTCAGATCGATTACAATGGAAGGGTCAGATAAAAAAAGTAAGCAGAATTGGCAGGCCGAGAGAAGGAGGCAGAGATAGACATATTCGGGTCACATTGATGAGCTACGAGGATAAAATAAGGTTACTTAAAAACAGAGGCATGCTGAGAGGGTCACAATTTTATTTAGATGATGACCTAACATTTTTACAGCAGGAAGAAAGAAATAAGGAATGGGAAAAGGTGAGGGCAGCAAGGAATGAAGGGAAACAGCATATTTAAGAAATGGAAAGGCATACATCACATCTAAACAAATCCAAAATAAATAGGGAGTATGGCTCCGCCCGGGAACATCTTACAATGGTAAGTTGGAACTCGTAGAGGTTTCCCTTGGAGAAGAGGACCCGGGTTAGGGCCCATTGCTAGAGACAAAGATATAATCATATTGACGAAACACATGAACACGATGGATGTAGGACTCCATAATTTGTGGGATACAAAAAAATAGCAATATGGAATAAAGCAGCAGAAAATGGCAAAGGGCATGGGGGTATTATGGTTTTAATAAAAGAGGAATGGGATAGGGTCATTAAAATTGAAAAACAAGATGAAAACAAACAATACATTTGGATAAAGATCCTAGAAAATAAGTCAGTTATTAGCATAGCAAAGCATGTTATTTTGCTCCCAAGAATTCTAAATTCTATAAGAAACATGACCTTAACAGAGAAGACCCATACTCCTCCCTAAAAAGAGACATTTCAATATACAAGAAGTTGGGGGATATTATATTAATTGGAGATTTCAATGCAAGGACAGCAAATAAGCAAGCTAACATTCTAGAAGGTAACGAATATATTGAGATTAATCCTCTTTGGATGCCGAAAGAGGAAAATCAACAGTGGACCAGGACTTCGAAAGATGAGCATGGGGCTATCACGCAATATGGAGAAGAGTTGTTAGGTCTTTGCAAGATATACAATTTGATTATTTGCAATGGGATGAACAAATGGAAAAATTCAGGAAAGTATACATGCAAAACATATAAGGGACAAAGTGTAATAGACTATGTAATATGCTCACGAAATTACATACCAAAAATAGAGGAGCTAGAAGTGGAAGATTCTCCAGTGGAACTTAAGTCAGATCACAACCCAATTGTTATGAAACTTCGAATGCATGGAGACAAACCAAGGGAAAAACACTTGCAAGGCAATCAAAATAAATATCCTCACAAGGGAAACATTCTCTTAACAGATGAAAATCGGCAAAATTTTAGAGCAATGATTAAATAATAAGTTACAGAAAGGGAAGAACTACATCACAGTAGTAGAGATTACAATAAGAGTGAATGGTTAATGCAAGTTATTCAAGAAGCTCTAAACAAATGCAAGAGAGCTAAACCTAAAAAGAAAGAAAGGAATAGCTTCCCAACCAACCCATGGTTCGATGAAGATTGCAAAAAAATGCGAAGATTACTAAAGGAACCAACGGGTAAAACAAGAGCAAACAAAAAAGCATATGAGAAACCGGTAAGGGCAAAAAAAGAAGAATACACTAAAACAAGGAGGGAAGAATTTATTTATTTAGGGAAGCATGAACCAAAGAAATTTTGGAAGGAACTAAGCGTGAAAAGGATGCAAACCGAAAATAACATAACAGCTTAATCGCTGGTTGGAGTATTCAAAACAACTCGTATCGCCGTAGTAACCAGCAGAAGACATCCCTTATTATCATTGTCAAGAAAGAACTTTTCACAATTGAAGACATTATTCAAGGGATAAAAAAATTAGCAACTCGGAAAAGCCCGTGACATAGACAATCTTCAAGCAGAGCATATAAAATGGGGGGTAGATATCTTGGCACCGCAAATCAAAGAAATTTTCAATGAGGTCATACAAAATGGCTTCCCTACCGAGTGGACAACTAGCTTGACCATTCCTTTGTTTAAAAGTGGAGATGTAAATAATCCCTCAAACTATCGAACTATCATGATCAACCCTCTCTTTGCAAAGTTGTTTGGGAGTATGATAGAGCGGAGGATCAGCATATGGGCGTAAGAAAAGGGAAAGAGAGCAAAGGGGCAAGCAGTTTTTAGGCCCAAACACTCAACTATTGATCACCGTATCACGCTCGTACACATAGTGGAAAAAATATGGGAAAAAAAGAGGAGGCTTTTTGCTGTTTTGTAGACTTCAAAAAGGCATTTGACACAAGTGCCTAGGAAAAAATTATGGAGCAGAATGGAAGAGCTAGAGGTTCCAATTCACCACAGGGCAGCAGTTCACGGACTATATGAGCATGTAAAAGCTAGAATCGTAACACAGAAGGGTTATCTCGAATGTTTTGGTAGTGACATAGGTGTCAAACAAGGTTGCCCTCTATCTCCGACCTTATTTGGGCTGTACATTGACAAGTTAGAAGAATGGATAAACAAATTTGGGGGAGAGGGTGTGCATTTAGCCAAATATGTGGTAAAACTCCTCATGTATGCAGATGATGTAATTCTTGTGGCCAAAACAGCCAAAGATCTAGAAGATCACCTTCAAGCTCTAGAACTCTTTTGTAAAGAAGTTGGGATGCAGGTGAACACGAGCAAAACAAAAATTATGATTTTTTCAGCAAAAAAGAAGAAGCAACAACTCAAATTTCAGTTTGCAGGAGAACCGCTTGATGTAGTAGTAGAATACAAATACCTGGGCATAGACTTTCATGACAAACTTAATTGGAATACATGTAGGATGAAAAGAACTCAAAGTGGCTGGAGAGCACTATATGCACTTCAAAACAGGTGTAGGAATGCCGAGTTGTGGGACCGGAAGACCACCAAGGTCTTATTTGGCCTACTTGTTACACCGGTTCTTATTGTATGGTTACGAGGTGTGGGCTAGTGGCACAACAAATGCAAAATGGAGGCAAATAGAAAGGATTCAAAAATATCTAATCACAAACTTTCTCAAAATTAAGGCCACAACCCCTTATGAAATTATTCTAGCTGAAACTCGGAATGTTCCCTTTAGAAGCAATTGCTATGACCAAGTTGTTATGTTACTTGAAAAAAACAGAAAACATGACAAATGATAGATGGCCTAGAGCAGTTAGGGACGAAGAGTTGCATAGGCGAAAGAATACGTGGATGAAACAAAATCAGAAATGGATGAAACGTTGGGAAATCAACATAAATGAATGCCCAAATGTCAACAAAGACATTAAAAATTATGTGAATGAAAAGTTCGAAGTGGAATGTGGAAAAATGCAAGCAGGAAAAGACAATATTATATTGCAAATTTTAACCCAACGTATGACCACAAGGAAAAAGCGTATATAGGCGCTGAAATCAAGTGGAAGGAAAAATACTCATTGCTCGGATAAGGACTAGCTCTCATAGGCTTAGATGTGAAACATGGAGATGGACAACGCCCAAAGAACAATGGGAAGAAAGGATATGTACTCTATGTAGCACAGGGGCAGTAGAGACAGAGGAACACTTCATCTATAAATGCCCGAGTTTTTCAGATATCCGTGACAAATACAAAGAAACACTTGGGAACGAGTTTATTACAGATTTATTTGAAGACAAGAAAATAAAAAAAGTTGGAGAATTGCTAACACAAATCAGCAGGAGAAGGAACAACCTTCTCAAAGATATTAAAGATCATATGATATGATTTGAGTAATTGTACTTCCATATTTGAGGTCCCATAGACCATATTTGGGTCTCGCGGACGTAATTAAAATCTTTCATTCATTCATTCAAAATATATATGAGGATGTAGATGTTCTTAATGGATAAGGCAAGAAGGGACATTCAAGGGATACTAATTGGATTTTTTTTGTAATTTGGAAGATGTTCATTTACAGAGTAGAAAGATGCTAACTACATGGAATGGAAGTATGCGGCAAAGGATTAAAACATTCTAATATATGAATATAGAAGTTAAAACATTTAAATTTCATCATATCTTCCCTGCTTAATGGAAGTTGTCCCCAGATTGTACAATAGATGGGAAATTTTGCTGCAAGAGCTGACTCAAGAACTGCTTGGCTTTGTGGCCTATCAAGTAAATAGCCTAATAAATTTTTTCCAGAAAAGAAGACCAGCAAAAAGGATAAAGCTGCTTTGCAGAAAAAAGACAGCAGCTTGGGGTAGCAAATGTAGAAGCAGCAAACTGAACAGCAGAGCAGGGTATCACAACCACTCTTAACTTGAGGCTGAGCAAAATACTCAGCAAGGATGGATACTAAGCGAGCAAGGAGGCATTTTGAGACCTCAATGAGGTTCTGGTACCAAATGATATGAACCTGCAGTAAAACTAGAAATTGCACTGGATGGTGCAAGAAGACCCCGATAGGGAATAATTTAAGTTTGTTTAAAAGCAGTGACAAATTATAATTACGTGGGTACGGGTGGTTTATTGTTGTGGATATTCGAGGTAGAAGTGTTTTATTCTCCTGAATTTAGGTTTTGAGTGTTTACTGTGAACACATTGTTAATGGTCAAATTTTGAACTACACATATTCTATTTTGTGTTGGTAAGAGAGAGCGTATCTAGTAGTCTCAGCAATGTCAACTCTACATTATCATATACTACAATGCCATTGGCAGGTACAAAATTTCCAGATCCTTCACTCCTGCTGCTTTCAGAAGGAGAAGACCAATCCATTGGAGAAATGGGATATGAGAAAGCATCAAGTGAAGAGACTGCCTCATCATCGTCTACAGTATTTTTAACATTGGCATTGCATTTCCTGGAATTTTCTCTCTCTTTCTGGGACTTCTTTATAGAAACCAAAAAGGGGCAATCCCTTTCTTTGATTGGATTATGATGATTAAGAATGATGCTGAAATTAGTGTTCTCATTGAGAGGGAGTTTCTGTTGTTTCTTCGTATCTCAAAATGTCTTTTACAGAGAAACACTGCAGATAATTGATTGACAGGATTTCTAGTTTTCTGGCCAATATGAGGCTAAAAGCACTTGAATATGAGGGCTGAATACATGCCAACATGGCCTTTATCATTATCTTGCTATCATCAAAGTATATTAATGGGTATAGTGTTGTAAAGCTCTCCATTGTCTTGATGCAATATGTCTCAATTTCAAGTATTACCACACACGAGCACTTAGCATCCAATATCTAGCATTAACATAGACTATTTTGCTATCAAAAACACAAAAAGGCCAATTAGGCTCTCAACTCCTCTAAAACAACAGAGAACATCAAAATTACACACATCAGTCTCGCATGAACTTCAATTTTGTAATACAACCATTTAATTGAGCTAAAGTCATGCCAAATTTAAATAAAGATTTTGATAACATGCCTCAAGACACAATTTGAGTAGAAAATTTTCAGCAAAGGAAGGATGGCATGTCTAATTTGTCCGCAGCTTCAGAAAAGGCAGCGTTCGAGCGCTTTGATAAGAAAGCTCTGATGCACCAAAATGATTGCTGAAAACCTTAATAAATGTCATGCCATGGCTGCGGCAACAAGGAGCCCTGTAGTCATATTGTCTGTGCTAGAGCCAAGTGTGCCTTTTGTTGCATTGCAAGGCCTTTTCCTCATCTGCCTCACGAAACATTGAGTGGGACAAGTACATTGCAGGCGGGTCCTCTATGGCACCCAGTATGTAGAGCTTTTCAAGATCTCCCGAACCATGTCCTTGATTGAAGATGATACTGGTCACGTTGTCGGCTTTATGTATACAATTCAACCACTTTTAGCTCCACCCTCGTGGCCATGCAAAGGCTATCACCCCAAGAGAGACAAGGTGGCTGTCAAAGAGCCCTAATTCAAGCACGTTGAAGATGGAAACCTTGTTGTTTGTGTAGAGCACCCTGCCAATATAGAGAGGGTTAGCAGATTTCCAGAGTAGGAGCAACAACATGGTCTCCTCTTGGTGGATTTGGAGGAGGAGAGGAAGAGTCTTTAATAAGCAATACTTGGACCACACCCTCATTGACTACACAAAATGCATTGACACAACATTTGCCAAGAAAAAGGAATGTGACGTGATGCTTATACTTCTATATTCCAATCGGGCAAAGACATGGCTGCAAAGGGGAAATTTTGAGTGCATGCATGAGGATTTGAGCAAAGGGCAAACTCAATCCCTAGCATCTCAAAACCCTTTGCAGAAAAGGTCATGTGCTCCATGGCCTAAGAGATTACGTCAATTAATGTGAAGTCTTGTAGAAAACCTTAGGTATTGCCTCCTGGAATGTGGGTGTCACAGCCGCTTTGTGCTAGGTAAAGGCGCTCTCTGCATATGAAATTTTAGAATTCTTTTTGGGAGGGAACTTGTCGGTTGTGGCGGTGGATTTTGTAGGCAACATGCAGATAAAAATGACTAAAGACAGATGGGGTAGGGGTTTGTATGTGACAAAACATTTCAATACCAAGTATCTGCTTGTGAGCAACATTGTTGCTCTTGTTCACTATCACGACAACGAGGAAGCCATTGACATTTGGAACAGATTAATAAGGCTTTGCAAGATGAGCTTGCTATGACGTTTGTCAATGTAGCAAAGAAATCTCAAATACAGCATCAACACCCTATGTTGTGGTTGATGGAAACACAACAAAATCTGCCAGGTTTACAATAAACCTAAATATAGATTTTGACATGCAAAGCTTAAAGATCAACCTCAAGCTGTGCCCAAAAATGATCAGCATACTGGCAACATTAAGTTCAACTCCATTCCTCCGAAAAAGAAATTCACAATGGACTCCTCCAAAAAAATTAAAAATGGAGGGATTCATAAGCTTCAAGGCCTGATGCAGCATTTTATGCTTGTGCATAAAGATGAGATAAAAAAGGGCCAAATAAGGCATCATTCAAAAGGGCAAGAAGAGGAGAATAAGAAAATCTTTTGAGTGTCATGATCAACAACCTCCATGGCACTCATTTGAGCTCGAAGCTTGCCTTTTGCATGTCCAAAGGAATCTTTGGCACAAAAGATTATTATTATGGGAAAATTGTGATGCAAATCTTATTAAACAAAATCAACAATTGACCCTAAATAAATAAAACAAAATCATGGTCGTGGTTGACCCTATGGTTCTATCACAACATGTGGCATAGTTTCATTGGTTTCAAAACTAACAATTTGAAAACTAAATCTATGGAAGGACCTTATTGGGGTAACACCAACATGCACTAAACTGGAATGCGAATAGCAGAAAATACAGACTGAGGAGCAAATGAGAGAAGGTATCTGTCAAATTAATGATTTACAGTGTTCATTTCAATGGATTACATAGATGTACAAGGATATAGATGTGCTTGATGGTTAATGCGACAAAGCACATACAAAAACTAGGTAGAAATAAAGGTGCTCATTTACAAAGTAGACAAATGCTAATTATTTACATGAATAGAAAGCATGTTATAAAAAATTAAAACATTCTAATATACGGATATAGAAGTTAAAACATTCTAATCTTATCATTTTCCTTTGTATTGGGAGGCCTATAGAATTTAACTCTTGATGAGATGATATTTAATGTTATTATGAGTTAAATTTCAACTAAAATCACTTTTAACACTGTCCCTGGCACTATTTGTAAAAGTTAAAACCATACAAACTATTTTAACCATTATTTTTGTGGGTGAGGGGGGGGGAGAATGTGGAAGAGAACATGGCTGATGAATGTTGCGTTTAAAGTTTAAACAAGTATATAGCTCAGTTAGCTGATACAGACTTTAACCCAAAGTCTAAAATTTAGTTTGAAAGCCATGTCTTTTTATGCCATGTAGCTTGGAGATGGCTAAGCTGGTGGCTCCAGCAAGCATGCCATATGCTAATTAAACTTAAATCTTTAATAGTCGATGGGATTAAAGCTTGGTCGTAAGACCTTTCACCTCGGGATACCTAGCCAAAACGATCTAGGCTTTGTACTTATAGTGAAGCTCACTTGCACACTATTCATTATGTGCAGAATGAAGGAGCTTCAAAGAGTTGAGTTAAAAACATGGCTGTTAATCCTCTTGAGATTGAATGCCAAGAGAAGCTTCCTACAATACTGTATGGACTTCCTTAAGTGGAGACTAGCTTACAAGTTACAATTGTGAATCCATTATGAGCTTAATAGGTACGCCATGGACTTTCGGCAAGCAAACGAGCTGGTGTATTTTCATCACTCAAGCTTTACTGTAGGCTTTCTCGGCTATAGGTGAACTTGTGAACGCCATGCATCCTGTTTTTACAACTTTGGAACTTGGTTTTGCAGATCTACCTGAGTTATTGACATAGAAAACTAACCTGGCCACTCACTGAGGGAATATGCAACTCGATTCTCCTTTCCCTTGATATGGATGATCTCGAAATCATATTCATGTATAAATTCCATGCCCCCCCCTCCATCTAGCATTGAGTGTTGGTTGGGTGAATAAGCAACTAAAAATTTTATGGTTGGGCATTGACCGATCAAATAATATCTTGACATTTGCAAGGTGTGGATCACCTATGCTAACTCCAAATTATGCATGGGGTAGTTGAGTTCATGATCCTTGAGCTTTCTAGATTCAAATGCAATAACCTTGTCTTCTTGCGTTAATACTTCTAAGTTTCAACCATAGTTGAGAAATTCGGACTTGATGCGGGCAAGACCAAGTACGGACTTGGACTCGGCCAAAAAAAAGGAAGAAAGTACAAAAAATAAAAAATAAAAAAAACATGAAAAAACTTGGTAAAAACATGGGCAAAAAAAAATCGCCGAGTTGAACCTAAGTGACTTGGCGATGCCAACTCCGATTGGGATTCAAAAACTCGCCGAGTTTCGTAACTATGCTTCTAACCATGTAGGGAAGCATCTATACACATCAAGAAATCCTTATCTGGAACTCTGAAACTGGTACAGTGCTTAATAGCTCCTTTAACCATAGTTACCAGGTTCGTCTGAAGTGGGCCCATGCTTGTTCTGGTTTGAACTTTTCGGCCTGACTGAACTGGTCGAGCTTGGTTTGGGCCTCTTTTTTCTTTTTTAAAATTTACATAAAATTTTGCAATTTTGTTAATCATATATCGAAATGGAAAAAAACCTAACACACAGCTTATCTTAACTTGATTCTCCACCTTGGATCTCCACGCATACCACACTGCTGCTTTACAGTAACAGGGAATGTTTTGGGCATTGGGCATCAACAGTGAACAGAGGGAAATTCCGACACATAAATTTCGATGTTATTGGATTTTGTGGCTAATGGATTTTTTGTGGGATATATTTTATTGTTTCGCTTATTTTATATTGTGTGTGCTTGTCTGTGTGCATATTATTTTAATTTTTGTATTTTCCCCAAACTGGACCGGTACCTTTTTTTAAAATCTTGAACTTCTGATCTTTTTGGCCGTTCATTTGAACAGAACTTTCTAAACATTCTAACTATGCTTTTAACTAGCTATTCCAAATAGACAAACTGCAGCCATTCTTAAATTACTTTCTCTTCTAGTGAGGCAGTGGTTTTTGTTCCCCTGCTGAGGGGCTTGCCACTGACATCCTTCCTAAGGATGAAGGCTGCCGACTCCAAGCTTTCAAATGTATTGCTTGTCGTCATTGTGCTTAGGGGTCACAAGGACCTACACTTACTATGACGTAAGTTGAGTATGTCCCTATACTGAATTGGCTGATTATGTTTATATCCTCTCCTACCTTCAGGTCTTCCATCATATGTCCCCATTCAGCAATTATTATGAGATTGTTGACCAGATCTGCATTTGATGTAAAAATTGTTAGACTGCACCCAAAAATCATAAAATTTAATATTCCGACATATATGACAACATAAAGGGGACTGAACTCACCTGACTGCCCTTTGTTATACCAATTTTGTTGTACACAATGGAAAAAATGGAATGAAAAGCTCTGACTGATTACCCGGTTTGCTTGTCTGGCAGTCCTTCCAACTGCAATTTGTCCAAGGTGTACACAAAAATCAATTACTCCAATAAAATTGAATGAGACACATTGCAAAGGGAAGAAAAATTCAGGCATGACATTTTTTTTAAGACTTACAGAAGAGGCATTACTTATTATCTCCCAAAGGAAAATCTCCTGTATAAGCTGTTGATGATTAAACTCAGCAGCTGATTAATTTCAGCCTGCAAATACAAGGTATTGGCCTGCCCTCCTTCCATGTGGCCATTTGCCATTTTCGAATATAAAACTGTATGTGTCTGAGTCAAGACCATTTTGAGATCAGACTACTATTCTATCCGAGGGAGGAGATTCGCCCAATTCAAGTTATAAGCTTAAGAGCTTTCATCGAGGGGCTGGGCATTGAGTTGCTTGGCCTTCACCCTTTTTGTTTTGAGAGAGAGCTTGCTGCTTTGAAAACTAACTATAGAACTTCCGTAGAATACAATGGAAGTAGATGCAAGTAGATTAAAGCCTAAAGGCACACTGTATGAGAGATATATTGACAATTATCTTAGTGTAATTATCTCCAAGCCTTCTCAGGAGGACAAATATAGAGACCTACCAGTGCTTTACATGAACAGTGTGCGAGAGAATAACTGTCTTTGGCTTTCTCCTCCTTATGGGTTTTTTTTTCAAGTGTGTATTTTAGCATAGGGACAACGTTTGGATACAATTTGAGGATTTACATCCAATTTTCTTGTGCACATAGCCTACCTGAGCATCCATTTTTTTACCCTTGCGGTTGGTTTCCTCCAAGAATTGTATAATCAGCTTTATGGAGATAGCGTGTTAGAAGCAATTTCGAAAAAGAATGAGAAATATGTTTCATTGAGATGCTTGTTTGGCATGATCAGTCATTATTCCACATGAGATGCACCTTCCTGAAAATAAACTGAAATGTTTTTATGCATAGTACATACTGATAGTGAGAAATATGTTCATGCAATGTTGTCTTCGCTGATATTATTTTTATTTTTATGTTTATGTTTACAGGTGGTTCCTAATCCAAAGCTGCAAAATATGTTGCAAAACCCTTTTATGATGTCCAATATCGGAAAATTCCAATTTAAAATTTTAAATACCTCCTATTTGTAAATTGGAAACTTTATAAGAGAGTTTATATTATTTTGTAAAAAATTTTAAGGTATATTGGTAATACACAAACTTAACCATTCAGAACAAGGGTTAGTATTGAATCTTGAATACTGCCTCTGGAATTTGTTATCACTATGCTATTTGATTAGCACTTGTGCCAACCATTGTATTGAGGAATATATAAAAAACATTTTATTACGTCTTTGAATGTTTTGTAAATTTGTTTCCCCTATAGATGTCAAAAGTTTACTAATGTCAACCATCTCTTCTTCTTTTTTGTTTTGAGAATAATTTTTTTCATATTGACTTCTCTTTAGTTTATGTCTATGATGTTCTAAGCTAAATTGCAATTTATGAGTTCTTGTGAAGTAACTTATTATCTTTATATATAGCAGAAATTTTTGATTGGTTTTGACTTTTCCAAACAAAGGATATCCGCCATTCCAAATGAATTCAAAATGAATCGCGAATATATAGTTATTATTTAGTTTTTGAATGCTTTTTAGGTACATCTTAATTTTTAAGCATATTAAAATATTATAATAAATAATCTTCTAAAAGTTACACAAAAGCCCTTTAACCTGTCGACGAATACTTGGCACATGGGGGGTGCCAATGCAAGTTGAGATTAGTTGACATCATTGTTTGATCTGCATCTGATGGATGCTCATCTTGAACCGCAGCTGGATATAAATTGACAACTGGGATTTCAAATCAGTACAGTCAGTGGCATGGATACTATTTTGAAGGGATCATACATGCAATCTATGGCTGTACAAGAATGAATTTCATAGGACTTGTTTTTCCTGAGTGAGTAGAACACTCGAGTTTTCCAATGGATGAGTTTATTGACCAAATTCTATCTTCTTCATGGGGTGAAATGGGTGGTGCTGATAGATCCTCTTTGGACAATAGTTCTGGAGGACCTGCAAATTGCTTGTCTGGTTCTAGGGTCTCAACAATGACAAATATGCCATTGAGTTGTGAAAACCTAGAAGGTCAAGCTCAAAGTAATGATGTTCAGAACAGTAGTACTAATGTTGTTGTTGGTGGAAACACATCTCATGTTCTAAAAAGGATGTTAGTGAATAGTCAAATGCAAAATCACCATGAAATTCAGAAGCCTGTTATGTTATCTCCTACAGCATGTGAGACCCAAAATGATAGGAAGACCCCAGTGGTTGGCAATATACATGGTCATGAGAGCCAAGAAAGTTCACATCTCACATTACAGAGACACACTGAGTGTAACACTACCAGAGGATCCATTGCATTGCAGTTGAATACAAGCGGTCGGGTTTCTCCACACGGAGCCTCGCCCCAAGGCTTACCTGTTGGGTCTGCAATAAAATCTGCTATAGAAATGCCCAGTTCTGCTTCAGGAGGAACTGCTGGCAGTGATGAATCTGGCATCCATTTATGCCATGCGGATGCTTATTCACCAGTTTCAAGGCAATCACATTGGTCTCAATCATGCATACCTGGTTTGTCACCTGTTCCCCGTGTTCTTGGACAAGGAAAATTAAAATCAATTGTTTTGCATAGAGAAGCCACAGAATGGGAAGGGCTTGCCCTGGGCAAAAGGCCTAGGGAGGAAGAAGAAATGATAGAAAGAGAAAAGAAATGTTCTACCAATGTAAGGGAAAAATAGTTCAATTTTATATCTGCATGCAAACAGTAGATGCTATGTTTAATTTGTGAACTAACTATTCCAAGGTTTCTAACACTTTTAACTCATCCGTAACTAGCTTTTAAATTTTGATTTTTCAATTTATCAATTCGATTTGAATTTGTGTAGGTGCAGGGCCTTGACATTTTGCACGGGACTGTTTTGACTAATTATATCCAGCCACAAGTAGGTCAGAAACCACCGATGATAAGTGGAGGAACACAATCCCATCAGCAGGTATTTATGTTTACAATTTTCTGCTAAAATTGCAGTATGGGAATAATATATGGTATATGAGTAGTACTAAAATCTTGTTTAAACATGCACTATTGTAATGCAATGCTGGTTTTTAGATGCTGCAATCAGGCCAAGGGAATTCTTCACACCAGCATGGAAATCATTCTGGTATTTCTCAACCTCAATCAGGAACAACTGCTGGCACCATTGTTAACGGAGTTGCAAGGCCGCGAGTGAGGGCTCGTCGAGGTCAAGCTACAGATCCACACAGTATTGCTGAGCGGGTCAGAAAAATGTTCCTATTTCAAGCATTGTTACAGAATCCTCTTTAATATGTATGTACATGGGCTTCTTTTTGTAATGGCTTACTTAACCATAAAGAGTTTTGGCAGCCATGAAAAAAATAGTTTGCCTTTAGGATTGGGTGCCTTTCTGTTCAATGCCTGTTGATCTTGTAAAGGCGTTAATACTGATTATAATATTTTTATTTGCAGCTACGAAGGGAAAGGATTGCAGAAAGAATGAAGGCTTTGCAGGAGCTTGTTCCAAATTCCAATAAGGTATAATGAAGAAATCAAATAATAAATACCAAATTGTCTTGAAAAAAGCCTTGGAGGAGCCTGTTCAAGACACTTTGAAGATATGTTCCTAATGTCATGGGAGGTTAAGATATGATTCTTTTATTTTTGTTGCGAAACCAATTTTTTGCAGATTTTTTCTCTCTTCTCAGAAGGCACTCCTTTTTTTTCTTTTTCTTTTAATCTCTTATCTTTTGCATATTTAGTATTGGAAATGTTCTCTGTATTTTAAATAAAAACACTTAAATATGGATATTTTGTTGTCTTGGTCTGTTTAAATACCAAGTAAATCATTACAAAATGTTTAGGTCTATTTGATATATAAAATCTTTTGAATTATCACTTGGTATCACTATAATTTTTTAGAATTATCTTCATTATCTTTGTTCCAAGACTCTTAAAAGGTCTGGATTGTGGCGACATTATCAAAGTGCTAATTACAAGTATTTCCTCACTATTAGCTAAATACTCGAATGAATTATTTCCTCACTACGTGTATCTCTTCATCATCGCCTAACATTAAGCATATTAAAGTGCTAATTATGACTAATTTCTCACTATTAGCTAAATACTAGAATGAATTATTTCCTCACTACGTGTATCTCTTCATCATCACCTAACATTAAGCACATATTCATGGGTTCACTAAAGATATATGCTCCTTAATGAAGATAATAAGATGGGTTCACTAAAGATGTCTTGATGGGTTCACTAAAGATATGTCTTGATTAAAGGAATAAGATATGTCTTGATTAAAGGAATAAGAGCTTAGATGCCTTATAAAAAGTATTTATATGGGTTTACTATACATAAAAAGAGATACTTGTTTTTATTATACATAATATTAAGTTATTTTATATTTGTATTTATTTCTTATTATGTAGGTTTACTTTAAGTAAAAGGAGGATTCACTATATATAGAAAGAGGTACTCATTTTTACTATACATAATATTAAATTATCTTATATTCTTATCTATTTCTTATTATGTGGGTTTACTCTAAGAATTTGGAGTTACTTTAAGTTCTTTGTCTATGAGTCATGAAAACATTATGGTTTATATTTATCTTTTTAAATTTTCTTAAAATCAATTATTTTTTTTTTGCTGAATAATAAGGGCTTATACTCGGGTCCCCCACCCTTGACAAATTACATCTCTCTTTTTTAGAGCTTAAGAGTTTAGAAATAGATACTGTTGGTCATCAAATCTGCCTAGGAAAGGATTTTGAGTAAATGTATGCGCCCTAGACCTGGACCAACATTGAAAGGCCGAAGGGAAGAGATGCCCCTCGTGCCAATCTTCGGAGAAAGGCCGGCTCCTATGCTAAACTACTTGGGGGTTTTAAGATAAGAGTGCAGGAAAGAAATAAAAGGAGTAGAGTTAGAGAAATAAATAAAAAGGGTTAAGGGAAGAGAGATTGGTGATTTAAGGTGGGAAAGAACAGGAAGCACGATCACTAACTAGCAACTTAAGTAGAAGCAAAGAACACCAAGAGTAACGGAAGAAACGCGATATCAACCTTCCTATGTATCCTTCAGGCGAGTTTCAGGGTTCATTCCCCGATCGCACATCGGACGCAGGGTTCAACATCCAACATACAAGCGAAGAAAGACAAAAGAATCAAACACAAAAGGCAGCATAAAAGAAAGCCAACACGACGCCTTTCAACTCCTATGTATCCTTCAGAACGAGTTTCAGGGTACATTCCCCGATCATACTCTGGACGCAAGGTTCAACATCTCAGCATACAAACGAAGAAAGACAAAAGAATCAAGCACAGAAGGCAGCATAAAAGAGAAGAATTAAGCTCAAGGTTCTTTAGTATTAATCGCAGGACACCAAGTTACAGCAGCTTTCTAGCAGATAGTTCCCCCCCTTTTTCCCTTACAATGCCTGGGTTTTTATAGAGGACCCGGGCCTCTGAGTCATAATTACATAGCAAAGAAGAGTACGCCCTCGAGCCCTGAGAATTCGACTCTGCGAGGCTCTCGTGACCGAGCTTTCAAATCTGTTACCAAAATGGCAACTGCAACCGGGTCAACCATGGAAAGGTGCATTGATGAGCCGTCTGGACGTCCTTGGTCTTCGGGTGCGGTGCTCGAGTGGCCGCCATGCTCGTCGGGCTCTCCATCACGGCTTGATACTTCGTTTCTGATTGCCAAAAATGAGCAGCGAGCTTACCGGGCACGAAAAAATGCATTTATGAGGCACTTGATCGCCTCGGGAAAATACCCGGCTTGGAATGCGTGCCCGTGAAGCGCTTCGCTAAGTTTTCATTCACAACTTCGCTTCGCAATGGTTCTGGGCTGGAGCAAAACTCCTTCTTGGATTATACTTCGCAAAATTGAGCTTCGCAAAACTGCTTCGGGGGCGGGGAGCGCCGAAGCATATTTACTTCGCAAAATGAGCCTCTTCGTCTTTGCCGCTTTGCTGACTAAATCGCTTTGGGGATGCCTTAGAGAAATACTTCGCTGCGATCCTCTTTCAAAACTGTGGTTCGGGAAGATTTCGGCCGAAGCAATTATTTTCAAAAGATGTTACATCCTCCATGACCTCCGCCACTTCGGGTAGAAGTACTTAGCACAAAACTCGAAGCAAATGCTTCGCAATGAGCTTTTGGCGAAGTAAAAATGGTTCGCTGATGGAGGGGCCCGAAGTGAGTACTTCGGCAACTTTCTGGCGAAGTACTTTCAATGCTCCTTTGAGTTCCACTTTGCTAGTTTTTTGGCCGAAGTGATTGATGGAAATACTTCGGATGCGAAGTAGTTTTCTTGCCTTCTCCTTTGTCTTTTACTTCGGCAACGCCGCTTCGCAGAAATCTGTCCCGAAGTATTTACTGAAAATGCTTTGGGCCCGAAGTAGTTTTCCTGTGTTAGCTAACTCGGACCACGATTTGGACTTTACTTCTTCGGCGAAATTGTTCTTTTGGGTGCTGCTTCGCTCAACTTTCGCCCGAAGTAGCTGCTGGAAACGCTTCGGGCGCGAAGTAGTTTCATTCTCTTTTCCTTGTGTTTTACTTCGGCGAAAACTACTTCGCAAAACTTTTACCCGAAGTAGTGCTGGAAATGCTTCGGGTGCGAAGCTCTTTTCATTTTCCTTCGGAGAAGCTCTTTTCTCTAGCTTGTTCGGCAGTGAAGTTCTTTCTTTTCTACTTTATATACAGAGGGGTGGCATTGGAAGCCAAAATTGCTGCAACTTTTCAAAATAAAAATAACAAAGCAAAAAATTTACACAACACTGTACAAAATTTGATTTTCTTTTCTACCCCTTGAGAAATGTGACAAAATTGTCAACATTCTTGGTGGCTTGCGGGGCAACGAGCTCGTCTCGGTGGGAGAACCCTTTAATTCTGATCCATTGGGCCAGAGTCCTTTCCCGATCCTTCTCCTCCTTCCTTTGGGAGCGCTTCCGCAGCTGGTTCTTGTTCTCCTTCTTCTTCTGCTTCTTCTTCCTCTTCTGCTCCTTCGTCTGCTGGCGTGGCCTCCTGCAGTGGTGATGGGACAAGACGATCGCGGATTCTCTTCATGGTTCGGCGAACGTGAGCCCAGACCCCTTTCTGAAATGGTTCTTGATCCTCGAGTGCCTTGACCAGAACATGGAACCTATGAATCTGCCCTATGTAAGCGTGTTTGATTCTTGCACCTAGGTCATTCAGACAGGTCGCGATTTTGCAATGTCTCAAGATGAAATCGATGACTTGTCCCTCTGTGACTGGTTCTTCCCACTCATCAATTTCAGAGACGTCACTCTCGAAATGGAGCCATGCTGACTTAAGTTCTTCCCGGGTAAGAAGGTTCCCTTCATCGTTTGTGAAACTCGGGAAACCCAAAGAAGAAAGGTCTTCGAAGTAACTCATTGAGGTGCGCTGCTCCTGCTCAAATATATCAAGGAAGTCTTTTGCCTTTTGCGCTTTCTTCTCCAGCTCAGAGCGGATCCAACTTGATGTTGGCGTTTTCTGCTTCAAACCTGCGCTGGTTGGCAATGTTTGCATGTGCTCGGAAAGTTTCAACCCTGACATGCATGGATGCAGATTCGTCATCTATATTTAAATGCTCCAGGTCCTTGGTTTTCTCCTTGTAGTCGTAGTCAGCTGGAGTCATTTCATCCAGAGGCTTCTGGACCTTAGGGACCTTCCTCACCTTATGCAACTTTCCGCCCTTCAAGTCGAAAACTGCACATTTTTCAACTTGAGCCAGAGATTTCCCTCTTTTCTTTCTTGCCTCCTTTAGCATCTTCTCTGTATTCTATCAAGCTAAGAGTAGCTTTCCAGCCAGGGGGCGCTCCTTTATTGAAGATAAATCTGTTTCAGAGAAGGCTGAATCTCCAGCCAAAGGTGTGAACAAATATAAAGAACTAACAGGGAAAGATTCCCCTGACGGCTCGGAGACTGGTGTGGCAGGGACTTCGGCAAGCGGGACTATGCTTTGAGCTATGGGAGAGTGGGTTACGGGGCTTGGTGTTGGGTCACTACCCTCGCCTTGACTTAGGATTGATGGAACTGCGGCATGGGTAGGCGAAGTGGTTTCAAAGGGCTTATCCTGGTCAGATGACTCGGGAGGAGTGGGGCTATGCAGGATTGGACTGGCAATGGGCAGTTTCTGAGTGGGGGATTGACCCAGTGGAGGATGGAGAGATTGATGAGGGCTTCCACTTGAGACTGCCGTGGATGTGTCGGAGACCAAGGCGAAGGGAAGAGAGTGCGTGCCTGTGTGCCCTCCTGGCAAAGCGGCCGTGGTGACATCTTGCGTGGTTGGCTCTTGCTCCTTTTGGGCTTCAACACTCCCGACCTCCACGACTTCTACTCCGGGGTCTTTCTCTTGTTGGA
This sequence comes from Wollemia nobilis, assembly GCA_028583015.1. Classification (NCBI taxonomy): domain Eukaryota; kingdom Viridiplantae; phylum Streptophyta; class Pinopsida; order Araucariales; family Araucariaceae; genus Wollemia; species Wollemia nobilis. The sequence continues at coordinate 2,133,773 of JAQPPZ010001920.1, forward strand.
GGAGTTCCTCCACATCAATGATATCTATTTCGGGGACCGTCTCAGCACTTGGTGCCCCTGCATCTTCAATGTTTGCTTCAACCGGGCCTGATGCAGGGGATCCAACAGAAGTACTTGTAGGCTTTGTGCGAGGGCGCTTTGGGTGGCTCGGAGGCACTTGAATTGGCTCCTGCCTTTTCCTTTTCTTTCTCTCCAATGGTTGCTCTATTTCTTCGGCGCTTGCTTCCTTTTCTTCCTCCGAAGCACCCTTAGCGCCTCCTGGGCTTTCGCCTGACCCTGGGGTAGCTGGGGGAATAAAATCCGCAAAGGATATAGACTTCCAAGTTTCGACATTGGTGTCATAAAGAATTGCGAAGTCTTTATCCGATGCTAAGAGTCCATAGGAGTTCGCTTTTTGACGATGGACTCTCATTATCCACCATTCCCGAAGCTTTTCCTCGCTCCAGTCTTTTACCTCCTCCTTCAAATCGTCCCTCGCTTTCTTCCAAAAGGTGGAGCTTGGAGTCGGGAGGGGGTACTGATCAGGGTCAAACTCGACCTCCATAGGATAGAACTCATGCCATGGAGGCAATGTCCTCATTCTTTCCAAATGCCACTCCAAATCTTTTCCATTGGGGTTATTCCTTTGTTCTACAACCTCGGGGTGAGGGCAGATGTGGAAGTTCTTGAATTTCAAATGATCCCTCATCACGCCCAAAGGATCATAGAGCCATTGCTGAGGAATCTGGAGTAGGCCAAAATCGGCAAGTTTTTCCTCCAGGAAAACATTTTGCTTGAGGGCAAAGACTTCGATTACTCCCATCCTAAAGGGGAAGTCACAGGTATGTGCCCACTTCCGGCCGTGACCGTATACTGCATTTGTAGAGTCGCTCTGCCGAGCGACTTCCAATGCAAACTAATATTTAGAGGGGTAGACTGGTAACAGGAAGGGCTTCCCTATGAAGCCGAACAGGCGGATCACCAGTCCTTGTGTCAATTGGAAAACATCCCCCTTTTTTCCCTACACCACTCTATCTCTCAAACTGAGTGGTACCCGAGGGCAAGATCCTTTTAACAGATGCATGGCGGGTCCCAAAAATTGCTGATTGAAAGGATAATAGGACTCTTCCTTCAATAAGAGGGGAGTCCATTGATACACTGGCAGAGGGTTTCCATCCTTGCCGCTTGGAGAGATGGCGATATGGGGAAACCGCTTATGAACTTGGTAGAAGTACAACCAAACAAGAAAGGAACAGGGTGCGAAGTACTGGCCTGTTGCTGAATTCTTCATGCTAGTGAGCCTTGTATGCAGGGTTCGGGCCACCCATTCCGCCTAGTCGAAGAAAACTAGGTTGGTGTTCGGCCTTGAAGTGTCAGGGGCATAAAACTCCCCTCTTGAAATGCATTCGGCCAAAGACACCTGCTAGGGCTGTACTGAAGCATCTGTTGACAATCCCGCCACCCATGCAACGATGGAAAAAATATCGGTATTTTTGAAGGCCTCCAAGGGTAGGGGCATCTGGGGCAGCTTGTTTGAAGGCAGCCCGCTCTTGAGATTCTCCCATAGGAATTTCAATATGTAGCTGTTGGAGGTGAATCTCTCCATTTGTTCGCTTAAGATGACATTGCGAACGGAATAGCCCTTGGGCGGGCCCTGTTGTGGAGAGAAGGCTGCTTGTACATCTTCCTTCAGGATGGAAAATAGTTTGTGACCCAAAGCATCTAACACTTGCCTGGACGCAGGTTGGTAATTTTGTGCGATAGCGTAGATCAGCTCGGGACAATGATGAGCAGGCGGGGTTAAAAACCAGTAAATCTAGGAGTAATATGCGGCAGCTCTCTTATTTTCTGGTGTGAGCCTGCTTGTCATGAACTCTATGGTGCGTCGAAGATCGGATACACCCTTAGAGAGCTGTGTGTCTCGGATCTTCTCCCACCCATCAATTGGTGGCTCCACAAGCTGTTCTTCCTCCGAGTCGTCCCCCTCTTCCATTGGCTGCTTTTCTGGTCAAAGGGGAAGATTTAGATTCTTCGGAGTACGCTTTTTCTCTTCCTTCCCCTTCTTTGTGTTTTCGGGGCCTGCAACTTCGGGCTCTTTCTCATTCTCCTTAGAGTTTTTCTTTCCCATGTTGTTAGTGATAGTGGCAGAGTTCTTGATACAGAGGGCTTTAATGTGAATGGCCAGATGCGAAGGACGGGAGGGAGGGTTGCAAAGTATCTGAAGGTTCTTAGTCTAGCTCTAACTGATGGACAAATAACTTCCCTCTTGCCAGGAATTCGCTTTTATAGCCTAAAATGGCAACCATTTGAATTTATGGCACCTACTAAAATTAAATTTGTACTTCGAACGAAAGAGGCAGCTGTATTCTCAAATTGATTCTACAGCAACGTGGTACACAGGGCTGCATGCTTTGATGATTACCCTTTTGTACTGGAGGCGCAACCCGCTGCCACCTCGTACCTTGGTGCGAGCTTTTCCTTTCCCTTTTTCTGACTCAATCATCTCGGGAAGTGCTCCACCACCTTTTCGCCTTAAATTCATCCGCTTTGTACTCTTTTCAAGGCCGTTGTCGGCACGTTCTTCGAGGCACGTTTTGAAGTCTCCACCTCGCGCATGTTCGGCTCGGCGAAGAGGAACTTTGATGCTGAAAATGCTTCGCGGCGAACCTTTGGTTCGGATAGCCTTTTGACGCTTCGGGCCCGAAGTATTTTTCCTTTGCCACGATGCCGTTCTGCCTTGCGAAGGTCGCTGAAGCTTTCCCTTTCGAAAACTGCTTCGCAGAAATTTTGCCCGAAGTAGCTACTAAAATACTTCGGGTGCGAAGCTCTTTTCATGCCTTTGTTCAAATTTTGGTTCGGTTTCCTTTCAGGTAACATGCTTCGCAACGAACCTCCTTGCAACTGCTTCTTCATGTAAAAGGTCTCCGAAGGAGATTTTGAAATGTAGTACTTGGCTTTTGTGATCTTGGAAGAGGATGTATACACAAATGCAAACTATATACAAAAGTATATATACACTCATTTCATTTTTTTTTAATTTTTTTAATTTTTTATTTTTTTTATTAAAGAGAAGTTGTACTCTAGCCGCGAAAAGTCTTCAGATGAAGACCATTGACAGAGATCGGCAGAACTTGACCATCTGCATCTTTGAGGATGAATGAATTGGCCGAGTTCACCTTCATAATTTCGAACGGCCCATCCCAAAATGCGTCCATCTTGTCGTGATTCCTAGGCTTGGCCTTCCAAGAGTCCCACTTCAATACCAGATCTCCCACGTTGAATGTGCGATCGGATGACTTTTTCTTGAACCAGTCTCGGGTGACCTGAGTATGCTTGGCGAAGTTTTGGTATGCTTCTTCGCGATCTTCCTCTAGTCGCAGCAGTTGAGCTAACCTGTTTTCCATCGGACTAATTCCATCTTTTGCTTCTAACAGCTGCAGTGCAGGGATCTCAACATGGATGGGTAAGATGGCTTCCTTGCCGTAGACCAGGGCATAAGGCGAAGTCTTGATTGACCTTTTGATAGAAATTCGATCGGCCCACAAGGCCCGATCTAGGAGGAGATGCCAAGTCCTTTTGTTTGTCTCTATGAGCTTTCTTAGCATCTTCAACAGAGTCTTATTGGTGGATTCTGCCAAGCCGTTGCCCTGTGGATAATAATTGGAGGATACTTTGTGATATATCCCATATCTGTAGAGGAATTCATTGATTTTGGCGCCTGTGAAGCCAGGGCCATTGTCTGTGATGATAGATTCGGGAATGCCGAACCTGGTGACTAAACTTTCTAGAAATGCAATTACAGTTTCTTGATCTGCATGCTTTGTAGGAATTGCTTCGGCCCACCTGGTGAAGTAGTCCGTTGCAGTCAAGATGAACTTATGTCCCGCAGAGGAGTTCGGTGATACGGCCCCTATGAAATCTAGCCCCCATTGTTGAAAGGGTGTCTCTACTTGTATCGGACGAAGGGACATTGCAGCATTTTTGTTTTGGCCGACGAACCTCTGACACTGCTCGCATTTGCGACAAACTGCAAAGGCATCGGCGAAGAGTGTGGGCCAGTAATAACCCGCCCTGATGATCTTTAACGCCGTTGTTCTTCTTGCAAAGTGACCTCCCGATAGTCCTGAATGGAATTCTCCTAGGACTTTTCTTTTATCATCGTCTTTGATGCATTTGAGAAGGAACCCATCGATATTCCTAAAAAACAGGCCTTCGGGGCGCAGAGTATACCGGGAGGACCGCATCCTGAAATGTCTTCGCTGTGAAGTATCCAGATGCGAAGGACAACTGCCAGTGTGGAAGTATTCAACTATTTCACTGACCCAGTCTTTTTCGTCCTCTTCCCGGTTAGCGAAGCATCCTTCGGCTGGTAAGTCATCCCTCTGAGATTCTGCAGCTTCGGCCGCTGCGCTCTTTGCCAATTCTAGACACAATGCGCGACCGCGAACCAGTTTGGTGGGCTTGATCTCAATGTCAAACTCCTGTATCTTGTTCACCCAACCAGCCCTTTTGCTTCCCAATTCTCCTTGGATGATGAAATTGCGCACGTCGGGGTGAATGACAAAAACTGTGACCCGACTTTGGGAAATGAACTGTTTGAATTTTCTGAGGGATTTCATTACCGCATGCACTTGACGTTCTATGAAATTATATTTCTCTTCATGGGGATTGATCACTTGGCTCGGAAACGCGATGGGGCGCTCCTCGCCATCTTCCCCCTTTTGTGTCAGGACAACAGCATAGCTTTCGGGCTCCCCTATAGCATATAGGATAAAATCCCGATTGTAATCTGGATTGATCAAGACCGGCGCCTGAGCGATTCGAGCCTTAATCTCTTCAAATGCTTCCTTTATTTCTTTCAGCTAAATTCGGTGCCCTTCTTCAGGAGTTGGGACATTGGCTTGATGACTTGGGCGAAGTCGGGGACGAACTTCCTTACGAAGTTAATCTGGCCGAAGAAAGATTGAAGTCTTTTCTTGTCTGCGAGAAGTGGGAGCTTCATTAGAGCTTTGGCTCTGTCAGGATCTACAGCGAGGCCCTTCTCTGATATCGCATGTCCCAGCAACTTTCCTTCGCTGACTGCGAATATGGACTTCTTTGGATTGATTGAGATGCCGAACTCTCGACACTTTTCGAAAACTTGTTGTATATGTAGTGGATGATCTTCCCTTCTTCGGGAGAAAACGGTCATGTCATCCAGATAGATGATGATGACCTTATTTAGAAGCTCGCCAAAAGCAAGATCCATTGCTCTCTGGAAAGTGGCACCAGCATTCGATAGGCCGAATGGCATTCGCTGGTAAGCAAATGTTCCCCACTTGGTGGTGAATGCTGTTTTATGCTGGTCTTCGTCCCTGACCTAGATCTGATTGTATCCAGAAAAACCATCGAGCAGAGAGAAGCATTGAGCTCCAGCCACTGAGTGCAAGATTTGATCGATTTGTGGGAGAGGATAATGGTCTTTGAGGGACACCTGGTTTAAGTTGCGAAAGTCCACGCATAACCTTATATCTCCGTTCTTTTTTCTGACTGGGACTAGGTTCGCTACCCATGAAGAGTGCTTGATGGGATATATGATCTTTGCCTCGAGCATCTTCAGGAGTTCGGCCTTCATTAGGACCTCGATCTTGGGATTCACCGGTCTTTGCTTTTGTCGGAAGGGTTTGACCCCCTCCTGTAGTTCGATTGTGTGTTGAACCAGCTGCCGATTGTATCCTCTGAGATCTTGATAAGACCAAGCAATTATGTCGGAAAATTTTCTGCACAGGTTCTGTATCTGTCCTATCTCCTCTGAAATGCAGTCGGTTCCAACCTTTATTGCTTTTCCAGGTTCAAGCTCTAAATCCTAATACTGCTTTTCATTGACTTTGATCATGTGGGAGAGAGCTCGGTCATTCCGATCAAAGAGGCTTTCAAGGGTGATTAATCCCTTGGGAACGTGGTTATTCTTCAATTGAATCAGCCCTTCATATTCTCCTTCATCAGAGCTTCGGTCTTCGACTGTGGCGGATTCTTGGATCATGAAATTTACAATCTGCTCGTCATTGTCAAACACTTGCCAATGCAGATCTTTGTCTGGGACAAAGGGTCTGTAGATCATCCTCACAGCTTTGGGTTTGTGCACCATGTCTTCTGCTGGAGAGTACTTGGCTGCGATGGATGCCAGAACATCGGCATGTCGGTTCTTTTCTCGTGGAATTGACTGCAGATTGAGAGATTTGAACAGGTCCCATACCCTGTTGCGGTATGATTTTAGATAATGCTTCTTTGAAGTACACTTATTTGTGACCTGGTTGCAAACCAGTTCGGAATCTCCGAAGATTTGGAGATGCTTTATGCCTAACTTGTCGGCTTTCTTGAGTCCTAGGCACAAAGCTTCGTATTCTGCTGCATTGTTAGTGCAGCTCCATGTCAACCGGTAGCAATATTCCTTTTGCTCTTCGGAGGGTGAAATTAGAAGAATCCCTGCCCTAGCGCTGTTTTTACATCGGGCGTCGTCGAAGAACAACTTCCATAGTTCTTCCTGAGCACTTGTTCTATTCTCTGGTTGGGAGTGTTTTTTAGGCTTAGCGATCGCATAACACCCTATCTCGGTCTCCACCATGGCGTTAAAGTCTGCCAACGAGAACTCATCTTCGTAACTTAACTGCGCAAGAGATTCCTAAACCAGGTCTATCTGCTCTATTTCCCCTACTAATGCATTCACTGGTTCGCTGCTTTCTTCCTCGAACATCTTCTGCACAAGAAAGGAAGAAGGTTTTTCATTGTAGATCTTCACCTTCTTTCCTTTGAATGGAACCTTTAGGTGAGAGTAATCCATAGATAGATATCCACCCAGTTTTGCCGTGAATTCCCTTGACAAGCACATACTGAAATATGGCTCTAAGTCGACTACAACTACCTCTTGTATGACTGTGTTTTGAGGCATCTTATGTAGCCGGATAGGAATGTCCTTGATCACTCCTACAGTCTTTACTGGAGTACCATCCAACTGGAGTACACCTTGGTTGCTTCACGTATATTCCATCCCTATTTCTTCGCAGATCGCTCTCGGCATTACTGTTGTAGCGGCCCCAGAGTCGATCATGCAATTATGCACAATATACCCTTCCATTTGTAGAGATAAGTAGAATGGAGGTGGTCTGTTCTTCCCCGTGATGGATGTGGATAAGGTCTGTACAAGAGCAAGCGGTGCCACCTTTTTTGCTTTGATTGTCTTCAATGATTCTTGCAGCAGGTCCACCTGGCCAGGTAGTTGCAGTGCATCGTACAGGCTGATCTTGGCCGGAATCTTCTTCAACTCTTCTACAATGTTATACGCCAAGGATTTGAGTGCTTCGGGCTCCTTTCTAGGTTCATATCTGGTGCGGTACTGCTCTGTGGCTTCAACTCTTTGCCGCTTAGTCAGGGAAGGAAACTTGAGCTTTTCCTTTGCCTGTTCCTTAGTTTCTGCCTGAGGTGGTTTGGCAGAGGCCTTTTGAGCCTTTTCCTTGATCGGTGCAGGTGAAGGAGCTTCGCTCGAGGCCGAAGTAGATGATTGTCCTTTCTCGGGTCGAACTTGCTCTTTTGAAGGAGCCAGCTGAGTAGCATCTGCTTCTATTGCCTTCTTTCCTCCTCGGGTAAGTACTGCAACCGGCTCCTCCTCGCCAATTGTTTGCCTAATGACGTTGACTTGACCGCTATGACTACTGTTTGCCAGCGTTTGTACATAGTGTTGGTGCAGGGTGCAGGTATTCTCCTCATGCGGATCATTGCACGTAGAGCACCAATATATATAATCGGAAGTGCTTGGGGCCTCATCAATCGCAGCATTTTTCGTCGAAGCCTTCCCTTGCTGGACTGCTTGGTCCTTGGTAAGCGCAGGTGTAGGATAAGATCTTCTAGGTAGGAACTCTTGTTGCGCTTGCTTCTTTTTTACAATGGTCATGTCATTAGACAACATCTGAACTGTAGAGTTCAGAGACTGCATTTCCTGCAGGATTTTGGTTTGTATATCATCGACTTTCGGAGCGAGTGGTAATGGAGCCATCGTCGGTATTGGAGGCAGGGCGGGGTGTTGAGGTGGTGTTGGCAGTACAGAAATGCCGAAGTGACAGTGGGCTGTGGAGTTGAAAATGTAGGGAAGTGGATTTGTGGAGCGGTGATTTGAGACACGATAGGATTCGGGTTCCAAGATGAGATCGAGAGTGCAAGGGTTGTGGAGATTTGCGAAGCGGCTGTGCTTGCATACTGGAATTGAAGGAATTCGGGAAGTATGGGTGTCGGCATCCTTTGGGGAAGCTTGCCCACAGCTATCAAATCCATTTCCGCTCTCTTGGCTAACTCATACAACTCGGGAAAAGTATTAACGTTAGAATATCTTACCATGAGACTGATATCGGGATTGAAAGCCCGAAGGAAATAGAGTGCTGTAGCTTCGTCGGTTGGCCGAAGGCCAACTGGTACTCTCTACCAGGTTTGAGCGAACCTAACATTGAAATCTGCGATTTCTTCTTGTGGATGCCTCTTGATCGAAGTGAACTGATGCAGAAGAGAGGTAGGATCGGAAGACTCATTGAAGTTTCCCATCATTTGCCCAGCTAATTGATCCCATCCCGTAATACTACCGGGTGGTAGAGATCTATACCGGTAGAGGAGTTTTCCTCTAAGGGAAAGAACTAGAAGCTTTACCATAATTTGTTCTTCTGTAATGTCATGGATCGCCGCCAGAGATATTATGTCCTGGATATGCTCTAGAGCAGTTTTCCCAGTTCCATCGAATGTTGGGATCTTCTTTATGGCAGCAGGCGACACTTGCCCTTGTCCTGCTAAATTCAGTGGTGACAAGGAATCCCATGCTGGGCACAACCTGGGCGGCTGTGGCTGCTGCATTTTCTGTTGTTGTTGTTGTTGCTGCTGTGCCATACTTGCTCCCGGGTTTTGAGAAATAGGAATTCCCGAAGCTCCCCCTTGACTGCTAATAGGACAACTAATAGGAATGGAGGGACTAGGATGCTTCGGAGAGTTGGGAGGATTGGGAGGAAAACTAGACGTTGTACTATCAGAAATTGAGCCTTGTCTGCCAACAGAGGATGTTCCTTGTCACAGTGACTCGGGGGTGACCAACCTTGATTGTTCCTCGAAGGCGTCAATATCTAGCTCAAAGAATTCGGTTTCCTCTCCTCTATTCTTAACTCTCCATCTTGTTTGCATGAAGGCACATACTTTTGGTACTGGTCTTTACGACTTAAAGATTCTTGGGTAAACAGAGTCGCCAGATGCTAAGAGTCTTTTAGTAATGAGGGCATCGGTCCTCACTACCACTAGTCAGGTGAGACTGACCGGGTCACACCGGGAACTGGTTAGCACTATTGGCCCCGGTGAAGACGGGTTTTGCGTTAAAATATGGGACCTTGACTGGTTATGGATCTTTCTAAGACAGATACAGGTAGGTCCCACCGAGCGTGCCAGAAACTGTTGGTCATCAAATCTGCCTAGGAAAGGATTTTGAGTAAATGTATGCGCCCTAGACCTGGACCAACATTGAAAGGCCACAGGGAAGAGATGCCCCTCGTGCCAATCTCCGGAGAAAGGCCGGCTCCTATGCTAAACTACTTAGGGGTTTTAAGATAAGAGTGCAGGAAAGAAATAAAAGGAGTAGAGTTAGAGAAATAAATAAAAAGGGTTAAGGGAAGAGGGATTGGTGATTTAAGGTGGGAAAGAACAGGAAGCATGATCACTAACTAACAACTTAAGTAGAAGCAAAGAACATCAAGAGTAACGGAAGAAACGCGATATCAACCTTTCTATGTATCCTTCAGGTGAGTTTCAGGGTTCGTTCCCAGATCGCACATCGGATGCAAGGTTCAGCATCCAACATACAAGCGAAGAAAGACAAAAGAATCAAACACAAAAGGCAGCATAAAAGAAAGCCAACACGATGCCTTTCAACTCCTATGTATCCTTCAAAACGAGTTTCAGGGTACATTCCCCGATCATACTCCGGACGCAAGGTTCAGCATCTTAGTATACAAACGAAGAAAGACAAAAGAATCAAGCACAGAAGGTAGCATAAAAGAGAAGAATTAAGCTCAAGGTTCTTTAGTATTAATCACAGGACACCAAGTTACAGTAGCTTTCTAGAAGATAGTTCCCCCCCCTTTTTCCCTTACAATGCTTGGGTTTTTATAGAGGACCCGAGCCTCTGAGTCATAATTACATAGCAAAGAAGAGTACACCCTCGAGCCCTGAGAATTCGGCTCCGTGAGGCTCTCGTGACCGAGCTTTCAAATCTGTTACCAAAACTGGCAACTGCAACCGGGTCAACCATGGAAAGGTGCATTGATGAGCCGTCTGGACGTCCTTGGTCTCCGGGTGTGGTGCTCGAGTGGCCGCCATGCTCGCCGGGCTCTCCATCACGGCTTGATACTTCGTTTTCGATTGCCAAAAATGAGCAGCGAGCTTACCGGGCACGAAAAATGCATTTATGAGGCACTTGATCGCCTCGGGAAAATACCCGGCTTGGAACGCGTGCCCGTGAAGCGCTTCGCTAAGTTTTCATTCACAACTTCGCTTCGCAATGGTTTTGGGCCAAAGCAAAACTCCTCCTTGGATTATACTTCACAAAATTGAGCTTCGCAAAACTGCTTCGGGGGCGGGGAGCGCCGAAGCATATTTACTTCGCAAAATGAGCCTCTTCGTCTTTGCCGCTTTGCTGACTAAATCGCTTCAGGGATGCCTTGGAGAAATACTTCGTTGCGATCCTCTTTCAAAACTGTGGTTCGGGAAGATTTTGGCCGAAGCAATTATCTTCAAAAGATGTTACATCCTCCATGACCTCCGTCACTTCGGGTAGAAGTACTTCGCACAAAACTAGCCGAAGCAAATGCTTCGCAATGAGCTTTTGGCGAAGTAAAAATGGTTCGCTGATGGAGGGGCCCGAAGTGAGTACTTTGGCAACTTTCTGGCGAAGTACTTTCAATGCTCCTTTGAGTTCCACTTTGCTAGTTTTTTGGCCGAAGTGATTGATGGAAATACTTCGGATGCGAAGTAGTTTTCTTGCCTTCTCCTTTGTCTTTTACTTTGGCAACGCCGCTTCGCAAAAATCTGTCCCGAAGTATTTACTGAAAATGCTTCGGGCCCGAAGTAGTCTTCATGTGTTAGCTAACTCGGACCACTATTTGGACTTTCCTTCTTCGGTGAAATTGTTCTTTTGGGTGCTGCTTCGCTCAACTTTCGCCCGAAGTAGCTGCTGGAAACGCTTCGGGCGCGAAGTAGTTTCATTCTCTTTTCCTTGTGTTTTACTTCGACGAAAACTACTTCGCAAAACTTTTACCCGAAGTAGTGCTGGAAATGCTTCGGGTGTGAAGCTCTTTTCATTTTCCTTCGGCGAAGCTCTTTTCTCTAGCTTGTTCGGCAGCGAAGTTCTTTCTTTTCTACTTTATATACAAAGGGGTGGCATTGGAAGCCAAAATTGCTGCAACTTTTCAAAATAAAAATAACAAAGCAAAAACTTTACACAACACTGTACAAAATTTGATTTTCTTTTCTACCCCTTGAGAAATGTGACAAAATTGTTAACAGATACACTTGTCATTTCAATTGTGATGCTATAGCTAGAAATCTACATCATTTTACCTAAAATGTCTGAATACTGATCTTCATTTTCTGGATCTTTTCAAATTTCTGTATGAATACAATTACTCCAAAATTTAGCATCTTTCTTGAAATTTTCCTATAGCAGCCTTCATAATGCCAAAACTTCACCTCTACTATTTATGCCTTGCATCTTAGTAGAGTAATATTTCCAAAACATTGCACTATCATAGTCTGCTTTACCAAATTTGGATTGCTAGTTTCCTTCCTGAAACACAAGTGCAACCATCTTAAAGTCAATTATTAATGGATACTTATTTAAATTTTAATATTAATTATATTTAAAAATTAAAATTAAAATTAATAAATTATTTTTAAGTTTGTGCAAACATATAAATGGTCATTTTATTTATTATTTAAAAAATAAGAATGTTAAATCATCCATACTATTAAAAATGAAAGCATAAAATACATAAACAATTACCTAAAAATATACGACTTTAGTTTTAGGGGTACATATGCCTAAAAAATTAGTCTAAGTAATATTTTTTTCTTTGGTGATTTCTGTATAAAATGAAGATATGGAGCAGTCTGAGCATATTTCTATTGGTGATTTTCAAGTAGGGTCTCCTTGGACACCTATTAAGTGTGATGGAAATGGTAGCAAGGGAGAAAGATGACCCTGCATGGATTAGGGTCTCCTTGGACACCTATTAAGTGTGATGGAAATGGTAGCAAGGGAGAAAGATGACCCTGCATGGATTTGGAGGTCATCCTGTAGGGTTGAGTCTTTAGAGAAAGATCTTAATAAGCAATGCAGGACTATTGATGGCTTTCAGAGTGTATTTCTCAAACCACAAGAGGAGAATGTTCAGGTGGCTGTTGCTCTTCCTGCTGCAGTGTCTATTTTTCAGAGATTTGTAAAATGGATCAGCAGAGCTCAAGCCATGCTTTAACAGCTCAATACTGGACATTCATGTTAAAAATTTTTGCTGTTTTGAATTTATTTGGTGGAATCGGTAGCTGCCACGAATCCGGGTAGGCTGTCCGGCTTTTATGGCTGCCACAGTATTCTGCGCTGGCCGCTCTGGAAACCGCCACACAGTTCTTCGTGCAGTCCGCCTCTTTAACCACCATGCCACAATCATTTTAAACCTGTTTTGCCGCTGAAAGCACCAGGAAAGGGACAAGTGTTCAGTCCGGCGAAGCCCGAGATTTGAACCTAGGACCTTCGCCCCCCTTATAATTTTTGCTGTTAGAAGCTAGTAGTTTACAACTTTACCCAAGTAAGAATCTTTGCAAAATGAAGTAGTGGTGAAACAATATCAGAGGGAGAACTAACTCAATCATTGTTCATGGGGATAAAGTTTTCAAAAAGGAAGAGAGCCCCTTTTATTGTGATGTAGCTGTTCAGACCAAGTTTAAAGAATAAAGGGCTAAGCAGGTCAAATGACTTGTTTCTTAGACAAACAACCTATTGGAGATAGCACGCTAATTTATTCATGACTCATTAGAGCTCATTGACATCTCACTTGACAGAGCTCAGGTACTCTTAGAGCTAAATTGATCATTCGTTTCCATTACAAGGACAATGACCTAAAGATATTAAAGACGCAAGAACTTATCTTGCACTCACAGCTTGGAACACAAGAAGTAGGGTTTTTGTAGCTGCAAGGTTGGGATTTGTGTCTCGCTCTCCCTGGGATGGATTTGGTCTTGATCTTCCAATGATGCCTATGGTGGTGTCCAATTAAGGAGCACATCTGCTGTCTACCAGAATTGCAACAGCTTGGTATGGTCTTCCCTTGGTACTTCTCAATATGTTTTTACTGATTGTGATTTAGTCTTCTTGATTGTGATTTGTGAGAGCCTGAAGAGCATTCTACTTCCCATGTTTTACCAACTTTTGGATCTCAGCCTTGAGGCAGAATGTACGCACGTCAAGAGGGGTTCTTTGTTTTGAAGTACCTGCCTACTTGGTTCAAGACTGTTTTTGTTAGTGGCTCTGAATCTGCAGTGGATCACCCATTGGAGAGGAGCTTGTTGTTTGATACTTTCCTCAGGCTTCTTCAGTTTTTGTCATTCATATTATTGGTAACCATTAGCATGATCTTTACTGTGAGATAACACACAACTCTTCTTTGGAGTTTGGAGTATGTGAGCATGCTGGAGATTCTTAATGGTCATACTGGATCTTAACAATCCTCAGTCCTTGATATTATTGAGGATTACTTGCTCATTTAGGTGCTTGACAGACAAAGTGACTCTAATTATTATGGATGGGATCTCAAAATGAGTAAATCAAATGGTCCCTTTATTCTCAATAGATTATTTCTTTACCTCCTTGGCTCCCCTCGGAATAAATACAGTTGTTATCTTTCTACTCAATTGCCTCCTAGCATCAATGTCTTTTATACTTGTAAACAAATCTTCTTTCCTTTTGTATCTTCCTTACTGATCCTTGTACAAAATGTTTGAAACCCTATCACCATATTTGTCTTGATGTAATCTCATCCAAGGTTTCAAAATTGGATCTAAATTGAGTGATTTTTATCACACCGAGTATCCATCCAAATAGAATTTTTTTCTCCAGTTCCCACCACCCATCTTAAACCTTTAATCATTAAATCAATGCAATATATGTTAAACTTGGGTCATTGGGCTCAACATACTTGCTTAGAAGAATTCTTGCCCATTGTCTCCGACTCTCTTTGTACAATTTCTAGATTACTCTTCCCCTAAGAGCTAAGTTTGCACTCGTAAGAACTCTTAAACCAAGACCTCCCCTAGTTTTATCGTCACAAACCTTGCTCCTTTTCACCAAATTAAATTTCCTTTTATCATGTAATCCTGACCATAAAAAGGATCGCATAATACAGATTAAACTTTTTTCAACTGATTTTGGCATAGTATATAATGACATATAATATGTTGGAATGGCCTGTAAGACAGACTTAATTAACTGTACTCTTCCTGATAACGATAACCATCTACCTTCGCAAGCTGGTAGTTTATTATGAACTTTATTAATAATTGGATTCCATAATTCTATCATCATTATCCCTTCAAATAAAGGCATCCTTAGAGAAGTTGCTGGCAAATTTGACGCCTCCATTTGAAGTAACCTACAAATTCTTGGTTTGATATTAGTTGGAGTGTTAAGGACGTAAATTTTGGATTTTGTCCTATTAACGTTTTGCCCTGATGCTCTTTCAAATTCTTTTAATAAGTAATTCAAAGCTCTGGCCTCATTTTATCCTTGCCCTTCCAAAAAGGGTTGTATCATCTACAGACTGTTGATGGGTGATGTTGTCGATGTAATTATTAACCTTAAGTCCACTTATAAGCCCATCTTTCTAAGCCTTCTTTAAGTTTCTACTAAAAACCTTTGCCATAATAATTAACAAATAAGGAGATAGAGGATCTCCTTGTCTAAGGCCTCTCTTGGCTTTTAAAGATTTTGTTACTAACCCATTGACCAACATTGAATAAGAAACGGTAGAGACACAAGCTTTAATCCATCTAACCCATTTCTTCCCAAATCCAAACTTTTCTAAAACTGCAAAAAGAAAATCCCATTTAACCCTATCATAGGCTTTACTCATATCACGTTTTTTTTTTTGAGTAATACTTCTTACACACATCCACCATGGGGATCATATCAAGTTTTAAGATCATTGCTTTCTCTTTTCTTGAAGCTGTTGAATATATAACTTCATGAGCTACTATGATCCCATCCAGAATTTGTCCCCCTTTCACAAATCCTCCTTGCTCTTCTGAAATAATTTTGTCTAACAATGGCCTTAATCAATTCGCCATCACTTTGGAGATAATCTTATATGCCATATTACATAGGCATATGGGTCTAAAAGAATCAAACAATCCAGCATCCTTTTTTTTTGGAATTAGGGTAAGATATGTTGCATTTATTTTATAAGGTATGTATTGTTTTACCCTAGATTGTTCCACTACCACCAATAAAGAATCCTTCACTATATCCCAATTATGTTGGTAAAAAGCTGCAAAGAGCCCATATGGACCTGGGGATTTATCCTTATTAAAAGAGAAAAGAGCTAAATGAACTTCTTCTATAGTAATAGGCTCCATCAGATTCCTATTGTCTTCATTCGTTATAACTGAAGGTACATTTTGAAGAAGTTTATTATTAAGAACTTTAGTCTCTTCTGATCCTAGAATATTTTGATAAATTGACTTTGCCCTTTTCTAATTTCACTCCGACTGCTCATATTTAAAATATGATCTTCTATTGAGTTCACTTACCGCCATTTTAACTCTTATTGGCCAGTGATCTCAACCAATCTTTGTTAAGGTATTAATTTTAGCACAAGTTCCTCCATCTAGCCAATGGTCTCAGAATAAACATCTATCTAATTTTTCTGCTATTAAGTTACGACCTCTCCTTTTGTTGGTCCATGTATGGTTGTCTTCTTCAAACTCAACCTCCCATAGATTATTGTTTTGAATAAAATCTGAGAAATCTCTTATACTTTGGATTAATTTCCTAATTCCCCCAAATTTTTCATCCAGCTTGGTTATGGCATTAAAATCTCCTATGATCACGAATCGGGTTTCTTGGTCATTACATCTCATAAAGGCTTCAATCCCACTCCAAACTTCTAATCTACCTGACTGAGTTGTAGGTCCATAGACACGAATATCTGCAAAGTAGCAAGTGACTAAAGAGGCTAGCCAATGCCTAGTTTTATGAATGGTTACACAGGAGGTTCTAGAAGGATTAATAAGTTATAATTCTCCTTGCCGCTCCTTCAGAATCCATAGCATCCCATTCACATCTTGCCCATACTACTTTCATAGTTTTTGAAACTTCTTCTTTTGTCATTTTAGTTTCCTGGATACAAAGAATATCGGGCTTATTACTTAAACAGAGGTCCGTAATATATCTCTGCTTTGAGGGGGCATTAGCACCCCTTATATTCCATGAGATGATAATCATGTCTCATTAGGGGCTGTTGGTCTCACCTGCGTATTACCAATATCATTTTGTTGTTTGGTAAGGAGAAGTTCAACCAACTTAGTTTGTGTTCCATTCTCTATGTTTGCTCTTGCTTCCCTAGTTCTTGCTTTATAATTTGAGGGTTTTCGTCTTTTTGAGTAGGTTTTATTATTCTATTCCTCAAATTTATTTTACAATTTTGTTTTTCATCATAATTATCCTCTCCTGGCTCTTGCACAGTAGCTTTTGACTTGTCTTGCTCATTTTCTGGTATTTCCTTATTAATGGCAGAGGTATTAACTTCTAAAACTGCATTTTCTTTACCAATTTTTTTTCTCCTGAATGGTGCATGGTACTTCAAGAGAGTCTTCAAAATCTGATGAGACACATTCCTTAGGTTCATCGAGAATGTTCTTCCCTAAATCAGGATCATACTGAATAGAGGGTTCCTTGTTAATATGTTGAACCTGTTGTACTATGTCCTCTAAGTTTTGATCTACTTTTTTTCATAGGTTAAAGCCTCAAAAGAGTCGGTATTTCTTCCAACATCCTTCCTTACTGGTCTCCACTGTTTATTTTATTTTATTTTTCTAGATCTATTTTTTGGAAGTTGAAAACCATCTTCATCCATATCCATTTGTATGTTTCTCTTGCGGTTTTCTACATATGATTATGCTGCCCTCTTCTGAGGGCATGATCTTTCAATATGCCCCACCTCATGACATCTTCTACATCTAAAAGATATGTTTTCATAATATAAGGTTTGGGTCCACATCTTATCCCCTTACTTAAGAATGATTGATTTTGGTAAAGCTTTACTTATATCAATCATGACCAATATCCAAGCATAAGTAGCCAAAAATCCATCTTTCGTAGTATCTGAAATCTCAAGGAATTCTCCTAGAGTGTTGTCTATTGCCTTGAAGGTATTTATTTCCCAAAATTTAATGAGCAACCCAAACATCCTAACCCAGACTGATACTAGGGATATATTTACATTTTCAGGTGAAAAACCTTCATACCAGCGGGTAAGGAAGAGTCTTGCTCTTCCCATAAACCAAGGACCCCCTTTTAAGATTTTTTCTCTTTCTTCCCTAGAACAAAAAATTGGCTAGGAAGAAAGGATAGAATCACTCTTGGAGACTTCCAACTCCTATCAATCCATTTTCTCAAGGCTGAAGCCCTTGGCCAATACCCATTAAATTTATCAAAAAACTACCCTATCTTGGAGCAACAAGGATCTCTCCAAGGTGCACTCACTAACCTCTACCACTAGAGATGATTCTAAGGATTTAACTATAAATCGGTCCATGGAAAGGAAACTAAAACTCAAAATCTATTGAAATTGATTAAAATGGCCTATAGCAAATATAATCTTTGATAAAAAAATTATAATAATTTGCATGTAAAATTTCTAAGATAAAGAAGGGAAAAAAACTTAGCTGAAAAATTCTATGTCTAGATAGAATGTCTTGCCTCACTGAAGTCTTAGCCCTTCATTGCTCTAGCTGACAAATATTTGCAATTCCGTTTTTTGCGACTTGAAAAATTGTCACTGCCCTTGTTCCGGATGGTTGACTTCACAGGGTCGTATCTCCCTCAATATTGCTCAGATTCCTTCATATGACCACTCATTTTAAAACTATTCAAATTCCGCACAAGTTGGTCCAAGAATTAGTTGAATCGGATAACCCTTTGCAAAGATATGGCTCCTAAAAGATGAGACGTTTTCTAAAAAAAAATGCCCTAATTCTTCACGAAGCCATTATTTATGAGATTATATGTTATATCATACAAATTTTATTAGGAATTCTATTCTTATGTCAATGGTCTTGAGGTTTTGATTGCAGATTTGCTTTTTGCTGACATTTATGCAGAAGGAATTGGAAAGACAGCTTGATGCACTTGACTATGTTTGTGATATTTAGTAGTTAGTGATGAATCATAGCAAAACTAGGATAGTGGTTTTTAATAACTGAGGCAGTCCTTTTAATTTTTGAGGCTTTACCTTATTTTCTCCGTTTTAAATAGGACAGACAACCTGTAGGTGTCTACTTAATATACTTATTTGTGAGTACAGTTTATTGCATCTTGTTTGGGTGGATACCTGCATCTTAACATTGGGAATGCAAAGGATATGCTTCATTGCCATTCTTGAGAGAGGTTTTTAGATTCATTCATCCAGCTTAACATAGGGAATGCAAAGGATATGCTTCATGGCCATTCTTGAGAGAGAGGTTTTTAGATTCATTCATCCAAAATGAAGCCCTTTGATTCTCTCATCAAATCCACTGATCTCTTGAGAGAGGTTTTTAGATTCATTCATCCAAAATGAAGCCCTTTGATTCTCTCATCAAATCCACTGATCTCTATGGCTTATATATTTGGGGTCCTAGACATGTACATATAGAGGAAGCTCATGTTGAAAGAGGTTAGAATATAATGTGTCGAAGTATTCTGTAGGTAGAATATTGTGTCTGACTTCATGTTGAAACTATTTTTAGACTTATTGGTAACCATTGTTTGAATTCACAATATTTTCTGAAACGTTCTGAAATATACATTCACCACGATTATATGAGAGAGAGAGAAAGGGAGGCAATAAGGGGTGGGTGCCCATAGGCACCCAACAATTTTCTCAAATATAATATACATTGATGCAATGGATCAGTCATTTGGGGTTATTTATAGTGCCACAATATCTCAAATATAATATACATTGATGTAATCGATCAGTCATTCGGGGGTATTTATAGTGCCACAATATCTCAAATATAATATACATTGATGCAATGGATTAATCATTTGGGGGTATTTATAGTGATACCAAAACTCCAAATAGAGTTAACCTTAAGGCGACATTAACTTGACTTTGAGGTTAGAAAAAAAAAACAATAATAATACATTAAACAATATCACTAAGGTGAAATATGAAGGGTGCCCTTTAGGCTTACATGAACATGCTTGTAGGCTTACATAAATGATGCCCAAAGGCTTTACATGAAGAATACCCCTAGGCTGACATATACACTTGCCTGTAGGTTACATTAATAATGCTTATAAGCACTTCTTTACACTTTTGGCTTGGCCTAGCAAGATTAAATTGCACGCATTTCAACAAGCAAATGGTGTAGTTTGTTGATGAAACATGTGGAAGATGGAAGATACAATTTCTCATTTTGCAAAAATGGATATATGGTTTGAGATCCTAGCTACAGACATACAGAGGGAGGTTGTGTTGGAAGAGTTTAAACTGTAATGGTTTAATCCAAAGCAACCGGACAGTGTGTCAAAGTATTCTGTAGGTAGAATATGAAGCATAACTTCCTGTTGAAACTATTTTCATACTTATTACTAAGGGAGTTACTTTGTCAAAACATTCAGAAGAGGGGAGAGGCAGTTTCTAATTTTGCAAAGAAGCATGTCTGATTTGGAGAGGGGTGGAGCTTTTGTTTTCAACCAAAGTGAATTTTTGTTTTTATTTTGCTTGGGAAAGATATTTTCTAAAAATTCTAATGCAAGTACTGAAGTCCTTTGTATCAGCAATAGTGATACTGCATTTGTAATGATCTCTGGATCACATGCTAACAAGTGACAATCATAGAATGTATTACTGCATTGTGTTTCAATATTTTAAGCTATTCTATGCATTTTCTGGCCTGAAAATCAATTTCATAGCTGCATTTCTGTTTTATTTTGGTGATGTATGTGTCATGGATGGACTGTAGTGTTAGAAAATATAGCAAAATTATGTGCAAGCAGAAAAACACAATAACACAGGAAAAAACAGTAACACAGATTTTACGTGGAAAACCTGCAATGTGCAGGAAAAACCACGGGGCAATGGCAGCTTGATCTTTTATTGATTTCGGCAGAATTACATTCAATCAACATTTACATGCAAGGGGTCATTCCCCTTTTATAGAAAAAACAAAAACTGTTCGTTTCCTCTTCCAAAGGAAGAGTCCAAAAACTGTTTGTTTCCTCTTCCAAAGGAAGAGTCCAAAAACTGTTCGTTTCCTCTTCCAAAGGAAGAGTCCAAAAGACTGTTTGTTTCCTCTCCCAAAGGAAGACTACAGAATACTGTTTGTTTCCTCTTTATAAGCTGCACCACCATGCACCTCTCTGCTGAAGAACATTGGAGATCTGGATATTGACTTCACCTCCTAACATTCTCCCACTTGAAGTCGATATACAGGAATTCTTTGCCTATGTTTTTCCATCCAAGTGCCAATTGCCCAATGCTGCCCTTATCACATTTTCAGCAAGCCCGGAGAAGTTCTCGCACCACTCAAACTTCTCTCGTCTTGACCGGCTTAGTAAGCATATCTCGCAGGATTCACTTCAAGATGTCGATTTTCTAGCAACAGGATCCTACCTTCTTCCACCACATTTCTTATAAAGTGGTACTTGACATCAATGTGTTTCGTGCGATCATGGAATGTTGGGTTCTTCACTAGCTGAATAGCACTTTGGCTATCACAATGCAACGTAATTTTCCCCCGCATTACCTTGAAGTCACCCAACAGTCGCTCTAGCCAAATTGCCTCTTTGCTGGCATGAGTCGCTGCAATATATTCTCGTTTCAGTGGTTGATAAAGCCACCACAGATCGCAACTTAGAAGCCCAACTCACAACTCCACCAGCAAGAGTGAAAGTATATCCCGTAGTGGACTTTCTCCCATCTCTATCTCCACCATAATCAGAATCCACAAAACCTTTAACTTGCAAACTATCCGATCCGTAGTAAATAGCAGCATCTGAAGTGCCTCTTAAATATCTAAATATCCACTTCACCGCATTCCAATGCTCCTTACCAGGATTTGCCATGTACCGGCTAACTACTCCCACTGCTTGGGCAATATCCGGTCTGGTGCTCACCATGGCATACATGAGGCTTCCTACTATTGATGAATACGGTACACGAGACATGCTTGTCTTCTCGCTTCTGTTCTAGGACACCGGTTGGAAGACAATTTTAAGTGTGAAAGAAGTGGGGTACTAACTGGTTTTGCAGAAGCGTTGCAGAATCTTTTCTATATATGACTTTTGACTTAACCAGATCTTTCTTCCTTTTCTGTCCCTGTGTATCTTCATCCCTAAAATTTGGTTTGCTGCTCCTAAATCCTTCATTTCAAATGTCCTAGCCAACCGAGCCTTAAGATCAATGATTTTCTTCATGCTGGGGCCTGCAACCAGCATATCATCAACATACAACAGCAAAATAATAAAACTGCCATCATCAAACCTCTTATAGTATCCACAATGGTCAGCTTCACTCCTGCTGAAACCTTGGCTCTTCATGAAGGTGTCAAATTTCCTGTACCACATCCTTGGCGCCTGTTTCAACCCGTACAGAGATTTCTTCAGTCTGCAAACCAAATGCTCTTTGCCTCTTTCCTCATAGCCCTCAAGCTGATCCATATAAATCTCCTCCTCAAGATCACCATGCAAGAAAGCAGTCTTTACATCAAGCTGCTCCAGTTCTAAATCCTGTGCAGCTACAAGTGCAAGTAGAACTCTAATAGTAGTCATCTTCACAACTGGAGAGAAAATTTCATTAAAGTCAATACCTGACTTTTGCACATAGCCTTTTGCCACCAAGCGAGCTTTATAGCGTTCCAACAGCCCATCGCTGTTCTTCTTCACTTTGTACACCCACTTGTTTCCAACAGTCTTTCTTCCAAGTGGGAGATCCACAAGTTCCCACGTTTTATTCTTGCGAAGTGCCTCGATTTCCTCCTCCATGGATTTCCTCCACTTTTCTTGCATTCTCAGACTCTCTAGCTTCCTGAAATGAACTAGGCTCACCATCATCAGCTAACAAAGCAAAAGAGGACTGATAAACATGAGAATACCTTTCCGGACACTTTTGTGGACGTGTAGATCTTCTAACCCAATGATCCCGTTGATTGTGGCTCTTGGTCTTGTGACTGTTGTGGCTGCTCTACTTGCTGTTCTACATGCTGGTCAAAAATTCAGCATGCTAGTCAAAAATTTCAGCATGCTGATTTTCATTTTCATCTTCGTTCATGTCTACTTCAACCGGTACAACATTAGGTGTTTGCTGTACCTCCTTCCTTTGCATGGATTTTTCATCAAAAATAACATCTCGGCTAATAATTACCTTGTGGGCAGTAGGATCCCACAGTCTATACCCCTTTATTGCATCTCCATAGCCGAGAAAAACACATTTGCTTGACTTCGGGTCAAGTTTGGACCTTTTTTCTTTAGGCACATGGGCAAATGCATCACAGCCAAAGGTACGCAAATGAGAGTAATCAAATGGCTTACCACACCAAACCTCCTCTGGAATCTGTCCATCCAACGCAGCTGTAGGTGACCCGTTAATGAGGTAAACAGCTGTATTAACAGCCTCTGCCCATAACCTTTTATCCAACATGGATGCGCTGAGCATGCTTCTTGCACGTTCCATGATTGTGCGATTCATCCGCTCACCCACACCATTTTGTTGTGGAGTATATGGTACAGTCTTCTCGTGCTTAATTCCTTCCTGCGTACAAAATTTATCAAATTCCTTGGAGCAATATTCACCCCCATTATCTGACCTAAGACATAAAACAGCTTGCCCAAACTTTTCTCTACTCGAGTTTTGAACTCTTTAAATTTCTGCAAAGCTTCCGACTTCTTCTTCAGAAAATAAACCCACACTCTCCTAGAATAATCATCTATAAATGTCAGAAAATAGATGGCACCATTTAAGGACCGAGTGGGGACTGGTCCAAATATATCCGAATGTATAAGTTGCAGAAAATCAGAACTCTTACCAGGGCTTGCAGAAACCGAACCCTCTTTTGTTTACCAAAAATACAGTGCTCACACAAGTCTAAATTGCAAGACTTAATCCCAAAAAGCATACCTCTGTCATGCAGAATTTTCAGACCTTTTTCACTCATATGGCCTAGGCATTGATGCCATAGCATTACTGCATCCTGAACAGAAGTTGCTGCCGCTGCATGGTTTGTCACCGTATCACCGCATAAACGATATAGGGTCCCATAAGATTCTCCCTTTGCTACTACAATAGCACCTCTGGTAATTTTGCAATAGTTGTTACCGAAAGTGACAGAATACCCTAGCTTATCCATCATCTTGATTGAGAGCAAATTCTTCCGCAAATCTGGCACATGTCGCACATCACATAACATCCTTTCTCTACCATCGTCCAACCCCGATCCTTATGTCCCCTCTTCCCACAATTTCTAAAGGGTGATCATCACCCAAGTAGACCTTCCCACCACTATATGGCTGATATTTGTCAAACCAGTCTCTGTGAGGAGACATGTGGAAAGATGCACCCGAGTCCAAAACCTAGGTATATAAAACAGATCTGCTGTTGCCGATACAAAGCCTCACATGTTGCCGTCTCTCCAGAATTTACTGTACTGGCCTCAACTGAAGGCTGAAATTGCTTTTCACCATTTTTTTCCTTTTTAACCGCCAACAATCCTTCTTTGAGTGCCCTGGCTTCCCGCAATGCCAACACTTCCCTTTCAGCTTGCGTCCTTTAGACTTAGATCTGGACTGTGATCTACTTTGTTGACTCTTCTCGAAAGATCGACCTCTCACAGCTAGGGCTTCATTGGTTGAGGGTTCCAAAGACGTTTTCCGCCTCAACTCTTCTGCCAACAAAGCGGCTACCACATCATCAAAAGTTAGAGCTCCTGATGATGAATTGCTGATGGTCATCACCAAATGATCCCAAGTCTCCGGGAGGGAACAAAGTAGGGTGATAGCTCTGTCCTCATCCTCCATCTTCACATTAATTGAAACCAGTTTACTGATAAGGGTATTAAACTCATTCAAGTGATCTGCCACAGATGAACCCTCCTTCATCCTTAGGTTGTAAAGCTGTTTTTTCAGAAAAACCTTATTTGTTGCAGATTTCGTCTCATACAACTTTTCAAGCTTCTTCCAAAGGGCTTCCGCGGTCTTTTCTTCAACAACATTGAACAAGACGGAGTCCGCTAGGCATAGACGGATTGTAGAAACCGCCTTCCTATCCAGCGTTGCCCACTCCTCATCTTTCATGCCGCTTGGTTTACTCGCGACCCCTTTCAAGGCTAGGGCTTGGTCATTTTGAACCAACAAATCCTCCACCTTCATCTTCCATAGGGCGAAGTTCCTGCCATCAAACTTTTCAATCTCAAACTTGGTTACACTTCCAATCATTGTTGCAGCTCCCACTCGCACAAAACCCTAGGCTCTGATACCAGATGTTAGAAAATATAGCAAAATTATGTGCAAGCAGAAAAACACAATAACACAGGAAAAAACAGTAACACAGATTTTACGTGGAAAACCTGCAATGTGCAGGAAAACCACGGGGCAATGGCAGCTTGATCTTTTATTGATTTCGGCAGAATTACATTCAATCATCATTTACATGCAAGGGGTCATTTCCCTTTTATAGAAAAAACAAAAACTGTTCGTTTCCTCTTCCAAAGGAAGAGTCCAAAAACTGTTCGTTTCCTCTTCCAAAGGAAGAGTCCAAAAACTGTTTGTTTCCTCTCCCAAAGGAAGACTACAGAATACTGTTTGTTTCCTCTTTATAAGCTGCACCACCATGCACCTCTCTGCTGAAGAACATTGGAGATCTGGATATTGACTTCACCTCCTAACATGTAGTCTTGGTCACCTTCAGGGATTATTATTTTCTGCTTGGGCTTAGGTGGATTGGCAAGGCTTAATTTATATGGATGTTGGTCAGATGAGCAAAATCCAAAGAGGTACAAAATTTGAACAAATAACCTATGTTTCACAAAATTCCGAGATGGAGATGGTGGGACGTGTTTCCAGGATGCTGAGACACCTCTCCCATACAGCTGCCAAATCCTTTGACAAGTCCCCATGGAATATAGCAAATACCCATCAAGATAAAATGAAACTTATCTTGTGACCAAAAAGGGGGTTTTCATATGGCAAAAAAGTGTGCTGTAACCAATGTGTCCATCACTTAAATCTGAGGATTTGTGTTTGAGTTTATTTTGATAGGTAAACTTTAGCTGGAAAGTGGCATCAAATAGCTTTCTTGGTTATTAGAAGGGTGATCTGCCTTAGAGTATCAAAGCCAAGGACTGTGGTGGCTTTCACAACATTTTTGCTAAATTAGAATAAGGATTTGTATTTGAGTTTATTTTGATAGGTAAACTTTAGCTGGAAAGTGGCATCAAATAGCTTTCTTGGTTATTAGAAGGGTGATCTGCCTTAGAGTATCAAAGCCAAGGACTGTGGTGGCTTTCACAACATTTTTGCTAAATTAGAATAAGTTCTAAAACCCTATACAGGAGCATTGACATTGCTAAGTTTCTTCTTATCCCTTCCCTTAACCAAGAGGAATAAATTGAAAAATAGAAGATTAAACTTGTGTCTTTCTTCAACGCTTTCTGGAGAGGATTTTTTCTCTTATCACATAGTCGGCTGCATAATATGCAGTATTGTTACATTGATATCATGCAAGTATTTAAGCTTTGTGCTTGTAACACAGAATGTTTTGAACCAAAACTTCTAAACATTGCTGAAAATACGATGATCCCCAGGGGATAGTCTTTAAAGCTTATCTATACAGGAGAACAGAGTGTTTTGAACCAAACCTTTAAAATGGCAGGTGACAAATATCATCGCTCAAAGGGTTCGCCTCAAAGTATAGTGTGGCATTCTATTGGTGAGACTAAGTTTTAACTTTTAACTGATTCAATATAGACACATAATTACCAGTAACAAGAAACATGACAGAACAACAATGTGACAAGTAACGAAGAAAAAGAAGGTTGCATATAGGAAATGGATTACTATACACACCTATATTTAAATTATATCAAGTAAGAACGGGCAATTAAAAAGCAATCTTTCTATCTATCTATCTATATGTTAAAACATTATTCATCATAGTCTTTACCAAATCAAATGTAATATGCTATGTTGCATGGAAACAGATATATTATCGGGTATGGATACTGCAAATTTTTGAGACCTAATAAGACATTATAAAAGCAAGAAAGATATTACATAAAGATGTTACACATAGATAAGTTTTGAATAGGATGTTTTCATTAATTAAATTTATTTTTTAATAAACTGCATATTTTTCTTTAATTCTCATGTTGTGAATCTAGATGTGCCTAGGCCATACTAGGATATTTTAGGTATGGACCAATTAGGGAATGTATTTGAATACATCTGGATACAGTACCCATTTATTAACTTAAAAAGTTAAGTAACTTTTAAGGTCTAGAGCATTATGCATATCAGACCACCCTGTAATCCTTGGGTCCACTATGTGTGGGAGGATGCACTCGTATTGTGCTATCTGCTTAGAGGATGTACATACCCTACCCCCTTTAGATTCGAACCTTAAACCTCCTATTTGGAGTACCCAAAGCCTTCATGGGTAGGCACACTCAAAACTATATTAGGATACATTTGGATATGGTACCTATGTATGTGGATATGTTTGGATAGAGTGCCTGTGTATTTAAATATGTCTAGATATAGTATCTAAGAAGTGTCGTGTCTGTTTCTGTATCTAAAACGTGGATACAGGTATCCAAGCAGGAGAATTGGCGGATATGGTAACTATGGTAATATGTTACCAACAATGATGAGTGCTAAAGAAAGGGCAACAATTCATTGGCTAGTCTCTTGAATGTAAAATTTCAGTGTGATACAGGCAAAAAGGTAGACAGAGGACTCAAGGGCATACAGAGGACATAATTGTATGACGTGCAAACTGAAATGTCCAGTTAGGAATTTCAATGTAGAACTTGGCTTAAAATGGCCATGGTTTGAATCCTTTGAGCGCCCAATAGCTGTAGTATCAAGAGGAAGCTGAATTCATATCTGATATGGATAGCTGTAGTATCAAAAGGAAGCTGAATTCATATCTGATACGGATAGATGTAGTATCAAAGGGAAGCGGTGCCCATATCTGTATCCAATACATGGATATAGGTATCTGAGCAAGAGAATTGGCGGATACGGTAACTATGGTAATATGTTATCAATAATGATGAATGCTAAGGTATCTGTATCCAATACACGGAAACAGGTATCTGAGCAAGAGAAATGGCGGATACAGTAACTATGGTAATATGTTATCAATAATGATGAATGCTAAGGAAAGGGTGTACAACAATTCATTGGTGATTCTCCAGAATTTAAAATTTCAATGTGATACAGACAAAAGGCAGGCAGAGGACTCAAGTATGTATAAAGGACATAAATTTATGACCTGCAAACTGAAATATCCAGGTACAAATTTCAACATAGAACTTGGGTAATAAGCTTAATAGAAATGGCCATGGTTCAAATCCTTTGAGCATCCTATAGCTGTAGTGTCAAAGGGAAGTTGAATTCTGGTCTATGAGTGCATGCCTGGAATACGGTGGCGGTAATGTATCGCTTTCCCTTTCACTTCCATTTTCTGCAAGTAATTGCATCCAGTTATATGCTGAACTCATATTCAGGGTTTAAAATAGAATATAATGCCTTTGCATGATGTAATTAGGATATTACAAGTCCTTTTAGACGTTTCTTCTTTGTTAAATGCAGTCAGAGAACAGAAATTGCATTAGGAATGGAGAGGAAGCCCTTGTTGTTTAGGGAGAGAATTACCCTGAAGTCAGTGGAAACAGTCTGCAATGAGTGCCAAGATTTAAAAAACGAAAATGAAACAGAATATCTTGTTGCAAATGGCCTTTTCCCGTCACAAATCCATTTTAGACTGTTAAAACTTCTGTCGCGTTTCTTGCAACTAGGTAGAGAGTCAGAGATGACATCTATTTTATCCAATATTAGAATAAGTGATGATAGGACTTGGTTGTTTCAGGTTGTTGATATTACAGCCTATTGGCAAGAAATAAGAAAACCAAATCAATGCTTAGGCCTTTTGTAATAATGCACTGTCCTTCAATTTATATTATGTCATATTTTCTACAATTCAATCTAACTAGCTACACTGCACTTTGATAATAGAAAACTTGGGTGTGATATCATAGTGTACAAGAAGCTGCTGCTTTTGGAAGCAAACATTTTTATTTTGGACCATGTTTTTTGGTATTATTCTATGTATTACAATTCTTATATTAGATAACCAGGGTGACAAAAGGTTCTTTGTATTTGTGCAGACAGATAAAGCTTCCATGCTCGATGAGATCATAGAGTATGTCAAATTTTTACAGTTGCAAGTGAAGGTGCAGCCCTTAACTTATACATTTTTTAAACCATTGCTATATCTGATGCCGGATGATTGAAACATTATTACTTGTTTTTGTCCTGCAGGTTTTGAGCATGAGCAGGCTTGGTGGTGCAGGTGCAGTTGCTCCACTTATTGCTGACATTTCACCTGAGGTAGATTTCTTGAACATTGTTTCTGACATTAATTTAGTCTTAAAACAATATCATGGTGAAGAGACTGCTTTGGGCGAGCCTTTGTGATAAGAGTTTTTATAATTTAGTTTTAAGACAATATCATGGTGAAGAGACTGCTTTGGACGAGCCTTTGTGATATTAGCTTTTATAGTTTAGCCCTAAAACAATATCATACTTAAGAGACTGTATTGGGTGAACCTCCATGATATTAGTTTATGAAGCCCACCTGAATCTGTATTTGCATTTGATGGTTTCATAGGGAGCTGGTGGACTCATGTCAACAGCCTTAGGCCAAGCTGGTGGAACCTTGCCTCTGTCACAGGAAGGTCTTGCTTTTGAACAAGAAGTTGTAAAACTGATGGAGTCCAACATGACTACTGCTATGCAATATTTACAAAATAAAGGACTGTGCTTGATGCCCATTGCACTTGCAACGGCTATATCAAGTTCAAGCGGAAAGCCTCTGCTGGCTGCTGTGCCACGAAAGGGTGTCGATAGTAGTGAGAGGCAAAAATCAGATATGGAATCTACAGTCCTACCTTTTAGCAGCAGTTCCATGGCTATGGGACTTAGAGCTGCTCAATCTGGCACTGATGCTGCTAGTAAGGAGAATCCAATCAATAATGATATCAGAGAAGAAGCTGTGACGGATAATTTGAATGGGGTAGTAGTGCGACAGTCTGATGTGGCCAAGGGTGGCTCGCAAAACAGGGAAGAACCCACAAGGCGAGGCCAGTGATAAGTCTTTAGTGCATATGTATCCAATTTTTGGCGTTTAGGTTTGTTGCTTTTCTTTCTTGCAAAAGTTGGTATATGTTTGCATATCAGATCCTATTTGTTTATTACACTCCTGGAATATGCACAGAAAATATGATTATCAGAACTAATATTTTTTTCAGAGTATACATATGATAGAATACAATAATAATAGTTTTTCTAGATTGACAAGTATAGGCTAGTTGTTCTTAATGCCTAGATAATTTCATGAAGTTTTTGCCACTCACTGAATTTCTCTTTGTTGATTCCATAAAGCAAACTCACAGGTGACAGCAATGTTGGAGACTTTCCGGAAATATTTCTGGTGTGGGATTCTCTTGTATGTGTCTATTTAAAATGTTGATTATGCCTTGTAATCTCTAGTGCTGTTTATGCAAACACATGCCTTGGACTATTATAGGTTGACATAGGAGCATAATATGTAATGTATAAGTGCATATTCATTTTTAAACAAATCGAGCTGGAAATGTGTTGGCAGAGAGCTGCTGTCCTTTTTAATTCCACTTATCTTTTTTTGCGGTTGCTGGATTACTAAGTATTCAACTGATGCTTTAATCATACTGCGGTCGTGTTTACCTAGGTAGCAAAATGGCTGAGGCATCTATTTTCCTGTTGTATGTTGTTTGTATTTTAGGAGCAGCAGATATTTATCTGGCTTTCAAAGAGTGCATGACATATTGCTGTTTGCCTCAGTAGCTTTTTACATATACTGCTATGTATTCAAAGATCATGTCCTGGGTGACTTTGTTGCTGAAGGATTTCTTAATATGACAAAGTCTAATCTTGTCAAGTAGAGTTAATGCTGTCTTTTTAGAATATTTTCATTGGTTGATTTGTGATTGCCTTTCAAGTAGAGATTCGTGATAGGTAAGTTTGTATCTGTTTTTATGTTAAGGACACTTACCAAATTATCATGTAGATGCCAATTATTAGTTGTGGGTATTACGAATCCTAATATGCAACTTTGGAAGAGATTGTAAGGACTGTGTTGGTGGATGTTCCGAGCTCGCTCCAACAAGTTTGTTATTCTGATGGTGCATGCAATGCAGGCCTTGTAATCTCTTCCCAGAACTGTATCTTTCTCTTTAACTTGATCATACATTATAGCTAATGTCCTTGGTATCATATTATCAAGTTTGTAAGCATTAAGCAATTTTATAGTAGCTTGCCAGTAATTTCCATATGTGATACTTTCAATAATGAATCATTGAATACATTGGTTACAAGTGTTGCCCCTCACCCACCTGGGTTGAGAGCCAAGGAAAGGTTATATCGGAGAAAATCGTCCTTGCCATTTGAAAGAGGGGGAGTATCAATCTACTGGATAACATCTTACAAGTAGACAGACCTTTATTGTAGAAGATCAGGATTTAATCATGGAAGTTTTGTGCTTGAAAATAGCTCAAAATATATTGTCTTGAGTTATATTGGCAACTGTTCTAATGTCTGATGAACAGAACATACAGGATAATAGTAGGGACATTATTTTCCTTTAGGGAAAATTTACATTAAAATGGACAACTATTTAGAGGTATATATTAGGTACAAATTTTTTGACTTTTAGTTCATTTGAATTGCATTGTTATCTTACAGTATGTTCCAACTTCTGTGTGTTCTAAAACGTTTAAAAAGCATGCTTTTGATACAGGATTCTTAAGACTCAAGGCATAAGGCCTTATAGTCCAATAACTTGGGAGGATGATTTTCTCATCGCCTGTCTGAAATCATATATATTTGCCAATGAGACTTGAAGTTGTTAGCAAGCTGTCATCAATGTTCCATATTAGATTGAGAGGTAGGAGGGGGTATGATTACTGGAAATGACCTGGACATGCCCCCCATTTTTCAGAAATGACACAATAGAGAATGTCAGGGAAAGGATGCAAGGGACTTTATTGACAAGGTAGTACACTATTTCATTAGATTACATTTTCATGACTATACAAATTTAATATAGCTAATTCATTTTTTTTGCGAGTACAGAAAGAGAATACAATGGGAGATAAAATTGCAATGAATGGGTGCTCATCTTGTTCCACCTTTATGATAAACAATGGATAGAATATGCTTGGTGTAGGTGTTATTGTGGAATATAACTCTTAGAAATTCTCATTTGACAAATAATAGTTTTGAAGGACATTTTATACTCTGCATCTAAACATTGATCATCATTCACTGCCCTCCACATCATACTTCTCTATATTTTTTTAAGGTCTTATATCTATCTAGAAAATTCTCATATACAACCATTAACCCCTGGACCTTGTGCACCTCGAGCATCTGTTGTAGTAAAATCAGATGGTGCATCTTGTATGCATTTTTTTGAAGAATTCCCTATTTGCGAAACATCAGTAAGGTGTGGAGGTTACATATGAATATTTGCACGTATTTGGTCCATGTCGTGATGTCAGTTACCTATTCAATCATGTTGATGTCTTTCAATGCATTGTTTTAATTTGGGCACTCAGTATAGGGTCCATCAAATATGAATGTATTTGCATTGAATTATCATATCCATGTTACAACCTATTAATCTCAAATAGTTGCACATGCTACAACTATCAGTGGTACCACATCCAAGACTTCAATATCCCATAAAGCCTTTTTAAACCTGAAATTGGACTGCTTATGTATATAAGCATCCGAAGACTCATATATCCCATAAAGCCTTTTTAAAGCTGAAATTGGACTGCTTATGTATATAAGCATCCGAAGACTCATATATCCCATAAAGCCTTTTTAAAGCTGAAATTGGACTGCTTATATATATGATCTAGACAATGCGATCAGTAACTCCATAAATGGAGTTGCTTTAGATGTTAAATATGAATTGTTATTATATTGCATACTTTTTTCCAGTCTTATATCTTTTGAAGGCTGTCTTAAACATCTTGATAAGTGGATTAAGTATCATGAATGGCCAAATGGATTAAGTATCATGAATGGCCAAATTGTATCATTGACCTTGTTCTGTGTTTTATGTATTACACAATTGGCCTTGTTGTGTGTTTATATGTTACACATTTCAACAATGATGGCTTTAGCCTGACTTTTATGGTGGGATGATTCCTTTCCTCTCTTGAAATTAACAAATGATGGCTTATACATTGTGCCTAGAAGCTATATTTGTTTTTATTTAACTTTTGTTTGTAACTATGACTTTATTCAACTCTTTTTTTTAAGGGATATTCTTTTGCTTTCCCCATTGCCTCCACTTTAGTGTATATATAATGTTGGTTTTTTTTTTAAATTAAAATTGTTTATATAGCATAACCAATGGTAGAGACCTGGACTAATCTTTAGTTTTGTTATTATACTGATCAAGAATTGATCCAAGTTGGAACTCATTTGCATATATCCTCAATTGAGTGATTTGTGTATGGCCTATCAGGTACTTTTAATTTCTACTAACTTCATCAGCATGGATCCAATTCTTTTTCCTTATTTGGTTGGTTATTTTTTTAGTTTCATTAAAATAAATTGGATTTCAAACTCATTGTATTTGAATTATTTTTGTAACTATGTGTGAAAAAAAGGATCTTAAGATAAAGCATGGTAGTTTCTTTTAGTTGTTATATTATGGTACCAACTGTTTTAGCCTCCATTTGGTTCCTACCCTTCCCTCTTGAGTGTTTTTATTTTTACTTTGTTTTATAATAGGTTAAACATCAACAATCTTTGACATTACAAGTGATGTATGGTTATTGTTCGGAAAGTCAATGGATATGTTTATTCTTCCATCCTATCTTAAAAATTGCTAGAGATGCATTTAGTGCTCCTTATTTTCACTATCTCACTAACTCTTTTAGCGCGATTCCAATTCTCTTTTACTTAACTGGTTGGTTAATTTTTTAGTTTAATTAAAATAAATTGGATTGCAAACACTGGGATTGTATCTACGGTTTTGGTTTGAACTATTTCTTAATGATATGTATTGGGAAAAAAAATTCAGATAAAAGCAAATAAGGTCCTTTTAGTTGTTATATTAGGGTACAAGCTATTGTAGGGTTCATTTGTTTCCTTCATCATGAGTGTATTTACTTTTACTTATAAATATTAGGTTAATATTGCAACAATTTTTGACATTACAAGTGATGTATGATTATTGTTGAGAAAATCAATGGATATGTTTATTCTACTATCCTATCATGAAAATGACTAGAGAAGCTTTTAGTACTTGTTTTCCCTAGCTCCTATAATTCTCTTTTACTTATTTGGTTGGTTAATTTTTTAGTTTAATTAAAATAATTTGGATTGCAAACATATCTAAGGTGTTGGTTTAAAT
The DNA here is from genome assembly GCA_028583015.1 of Wollemia nobilis. Lineage (NCBI taxonomy): Eukaryota > Viridiplantae > Streptophyta > Pinopsida > Araucariales > Araucariaceae > Wollemia > Wollemia nobilis. The sequence continues at coordinate 2,167,753 of JAQPPZ010001920.1, forward strand.
TATTTTCTTAATGATATGTATTGAAAAGAAAATTGAGATAAAGAAGTTAGGTCCTTTTAGTTGTTATAATAGTGTATAAGTTATTGTAGGGTTCATTTCCTTCCTCATTAGTGTTGTTATTTTTAATTGTTAATATTAGGTTAAATATTGCAACTATTTTTGACATTAATACTATGCATGGTTATTGTTGGTAAAATCAACGTATATGTTTGTTCTTCTATCCCATCTTAAAAATGTAGAGATGCTTTTAGTACTTTTAGTTTTTCTATCTCATCTTAAAAATGACTAGAGATGCTTTTAGTTCTTTTTAGTTTTCACTAATTCCACCAACTTGACTCCAATTCTCTCCTTACTTTTTAGTTGGTTAATTTTTTAGCTTCTTTAAAATAAATTGAATTGTACTCATATTATATCTAAGTTTTTGGTTTGGATTATTTTCTTAATGACATGTAGTGAAAAGAAAAGGATCTTAAGATAAAGCATATTAGGTTGTTTTAGTTAGTATATTAAGGTACGAATTATTGTAGGGACCATTTGTTTCGTCTACTATAGATGTGTTTTTATATTTATTTTTTAATTTGTTATATATAAGGATTGCAACTTATTTCAACATTACAAGTGATGCATGCTTATCATTGGCAAAATCAAGTGATATATTGGTTCTTACATCCTATCTTAAAAATGACTAGAGATACTTTTGGTATATGATCTTGATCTCCTCATGTTTCAATTTGATAAAAATTGGATTTTGTTTAGATGCACAATATCGAAAGGATCATCTTACTTGGTTTGAAGTGAATTTCATTGAGAATGACTAGGTGATAATAATATTAGATGAACTTGTTAGAAGCAAGCACTCACTATCTTTTGGTTATAACTTTCTAATACAAAGTTGAAATGAGTTGAAATATTATGAGGCATAAATGAACATGCAAAATGATACATCAATCAAATTTGGATAGAAAATTAGGTCAAAAATGACGATCAAGTGAATCAATAATTTGAGGTATGATTCTTGTAAAAGTTGGAGTTTGAAGCATTTCTAAATATTAAATTTCATATTCTAAGCTATAAACGACATGGGGGTATATTTTTGAAGAAGTTGGATATACTTTTGGGAGTTGGGAGAATGCTCAAAGGGGGCAAACAATCTAAAGTTGAAAAGGAGAAAGAATATTTTAATGTTCTATCATTCCATAGGTATGAAGATTTTCTTGTCAATTATAGAAAGGTATGAGTAGGGTATGGATGGAGCAAGAAATTAAAGGGTTATAATGAACTCCATAAGTAGCATTTAATGTAACATCTTTTGTGACTAGTGAGATATGACTACTTGGAGATATTAGGGTTTACTTCAATATTTTTCTCCATGTAGGTTTGGTCTCTATATATCTTTTTTTTTCATTGAGTTATGATTTTGGGTATCATTCTTTCATTTGTATGGTTTTTTGCAAGCATGAACAGGTCTTTCAAGTGTGTTTTTTGCAATATAGAGTAACGTTCTTATGATTCATATATAGATGGATGGAAGCTATTTAATCAATCCTTAAGAATACTATATAATGAATAAGTGATTATTTCATATCAACTTCAATACCTAAGCAATTTAATCGAACTAATGGATATTTTTGCTAGTACACCAAAGTTTTATGTGTAACTTAATGCTTTTATACACACACTTCATAAATAAATTATAGGTTGATAGAAAAAAGCAACTAGGAAAGAATAAAGTTTTAAGAGAAGCCTAAAATTTAAGAATTGTTAAGATTTGGAAAAAAACTCCAAAGACATGAAGACTTTCTCTTGCACACAAGATGTTTTATGTTTGATAAACTTGATATAATCAAGTTCATGTTAAATTTGTGAAGGAAGGATTGACTCAAGTAAGATTGTGGCATATTCAAGTCATCGCAAAGTTACAAAATTAATTGGCATGGAAGGAACATATTGTTTAAGCACCAGGTTGAATTTAAAGAAATTCAAGATATTTGTATTTTATTCATGTGAAGCAATTTACAATCAAATATGGTAGGAGACAATGAAAGTGAGCACATATGGGTTGAAATAAATAGATCTCAAGAATTGTTTGTTATCCATTCTATTGCTTGATGGGAGAAAAAAGTATAATCAAAGTTAAATCCAAGTACGAATGAGTAATTGTTTCATTAGGTTGGTTTTTTGGATGCAATATTTTATTTTGGAAACATAAGGAACACTCATTAGATAGTGTAAAAATATTCCAAAGAGAGATCAACTTTCCATATATAAAAAGAGGGAGTATTATATTGCTCTTTTACAAGCCTTGTGCATTTTCTATAAGGGTAGTGAAATAGAATAAAAATATTTTTTATAGACCTTGGAAGTCCATGTGAGGAAATATACAAGCATAATACCATACCAAAAGGGTGTGTAAATAAATTTTTTAAGTTTTTTGTTTGAAGTATTTGACTCAAAAACGAAGAGCACAAAAAGTGCAACAAAGACGTTGTAAAAGAAAATGCAGCAACAAAAAATGTAGCAATTTTTGCAACAACGCACAATAATATGAATTTGAAGAACTGAAACTACTCAAAATGTGATGAAATTTTGGGAGGGAATTCTACATAAAAGACCTTTCCAATGGTGTATCACACGTGCTAAAATAAAAGTTATTGGCTTTGTAGGTTTCAGAAAAACAAGGACAATAATCATGTTTTTTCACAAAATGAATGGAATTGAATGTTGTTGTGCATTCCAAATGAACTTAGAAATATTACAAAGCTTTTTCCACAATCTTCTCCAGTTATTTTACACTATTGTACATTTACATGAGAGAAAATGATGTTACAACATTTCATTTCACATTTTAAGAAGTCCAACAGTCATGGTGACTCTTCAAGGCCTGTAGAAACTTTTGGGCTTCTTCAAATTCGTAGGAGAACTTTCGGTTTTGTCTTTTTCTTAGCATCAATCTCCAACATACTCCCCCTTGATGCTAAGTGGTGAGACATGTTTGTCTATCAATCTAAAAAATTATTCTTTATTGACACCTTTGGTAAATAGGTATAGGTTTGCAAGTTGTTTGGTGTTGCAATATTTCAAATCTACAACCTTCTTTTTTGCAAGTTGTTTGGTGCTGCAATATTTCAAATCTACAACCTTCTTTTCCACAATGTCTCTTATGAAATGAACCTTTAAATCAATATGTTTAGTTTTAGTATGATGGATTGTATTTTTTGTAATTTCGATTGCACTTGTGTTGTCAGAAAATATTGTTTTTGGATTGTTTTGAACTTCACCAATCTCTTCAAGTACCTTTCTCAACCAAAGTGCTTATGTACTTGTTGCAATAACTACAACATATTCTGCCTCTGTAGAAGATAAAACAACAATACATTGCTTCTTTGAGCTCCATGTTATCACTCTTGAACCAAGTGAAAAACAATTTTTTGAAATTGATTTTCTATCATCCAAGCAACCTCCTCACTGTATCCAACAAGCTCCATTTTGTAGTTAGCATCATAATGTATGCCAAAATTCAAGGTTCATTTGACATACCTCAAGATTCTCTTGGCTGCTCTCATGTGGTTTTGTGAAGGTTCATTCATGTACCTTGATACAAGTGAAACTATAAATGCAATATCAGGTCTTGTTGTAGTAAGGAACATTAAGCTCCCAATAATGCTTCTAAATATTTTTTCATCAGCTTTCTCTTCTCCATCATCTCTACACAACACTTCTCCATGTGCCATAGGTGTCCAAACTGGTTTACAATTTTCCATGCCATATTTCTTCAACATATCTTTTGCATATTTTCATTGGCAAATGAAAATTTTGCCATCACCATGATGTACTTCCACACCAAGAAAGTATTGCATCAGTCCTAAATATTTCATATCAAATTCCTTCATTATAGTATGCTTAAAACCATTCATCATCTTTGAATTACTTCCCATGTAGATCAAATAGTCAACATATAGGCACCCAAGAAGAATATCATCACCTTCATTATTGAAATAGAGTGTGGGATCATTCTTACTTTTCTTGAAATCACAATCTTGGAAGTACTCATCAATTCTTAAGTACCATGCTCTAGGTGCTTGCTTCAATCCATATAGTGCTTTCTTCAATTTGTAAACATGGTTTTCCTTCTACTTCAAAGCATTGAGGTTGCTAAACATAAACCTCCTCATCTAGATAACCATTCAAGAATACACTTTTCACGTCCACGTGATAAACTTTCCACTATTTATTGGTTGCCAATGAAAGAACCATCTGGATTGTCTCTTGTCTTGTAATAGGGGCAAATGCTTCTTCATAATATGCACCATATCTTTAACTGAATTCTTTTGCAACCAACCTTTCTTTGTATCTTTTTATACTTCTATCACTGTTAAATTTTGCTTTGTGGACCCACTTTGGTTTAACAATCTTCTTGTCCTTGGGCAATTCCACAAATTCCCAAGTGTCATTTTTTCAATGGACTCAATTTCTTCTTTTATTGCTTGCACCCAAACATCATTAGTACAAGCATCTTCATAACAAGAAGGTTTCAAATCAGCTTAAAAAACAGAGCATAATTCACCAACTCGCCTTTTGGTTCTTCTTCATCATCACCATACATTTGGAGCTTTTCCAATATTAAAACAACTTCGTCCAACTCTTGCAATTGGCTTCTTGTTAACATTCTTTGAAAGTTCTTGTCCATCATTTGGTTGGTTGGATGTGCTTTGAGTATTCTCTTTCCTTAATTTGTATTCTTGGTGGGACTTGTAAATGAGTTGCTTGTGCTTGAACTTGGTGTAGTCTCCTTTGAACTTGTTTATGGGTTGCTAGGTGGGCTTGGAGGAGTAGCGGGAACATTTGAATGTTGTCCCCCATTGTATTATCTTCTTGAACATCATATATTTTTCTTGCAAATTTTTATAACTATACACTCCCCCTTCATAAAAAATACATCTCTAGAGACTACAAACTTGCGAGTTTTTGGATTATAGAATCTATATGACTTACTTGTTTTAGAATATCCCACAAGAATGCATAGATCACTCTTGGGGTCCAACTTCTTTCTCACTTCATCATTCACATGTGCATATGCAAGACAACCAAAAACTCTTAAATGACTTATAGTGGGTTTTATGCCATACCGTGCTTCATGTGGAGTCTTGTGTAGTGCTCTTATGGAGCATCTATTGAGAATGTACACTATTGTATCAACTCGCATAAGACCAATAATAATTGCTCAAACCTTTTGTCTTCAACATGCTTCTTGCCATTTCTACAATGGTTCTATTTTTCTCTCAACTACCCCATTTTGTTGTGGTGTATAGGCAAGACTTGAGCTTCCTCTTGATACCACATTGTTTGTAAAGATCATTGATCTCATTTGAACAAAATTCTCCTACACTATCAGTTATCAAACACTATTTTATATCAACTTTTATTCTCAACCAATGCTTTGAAAATCTTGAACATGCCAAAAGCTTCATCCTCATGTTTCAAAAAATACACCCAACACTTCCTTAAAAAGTCTTAAATGAATGTGAGAAAATATGAAGACTTACCCAAACTTTATGTTTGCACAAGTCCACAAATATGAGAATGTACAAGTTGGAGTGGGAATGAGCCTTGCCATGCTTTTCCTTTTGGAAACTCCTTCCTTGCATGCTTTCCAATCACACATGCTTCACACACACCCTTGTGCTCTCCAACCTTAGGTAGTCCATTTACCATGTCTTTTGAAGATAAAAATTCTATAGACTTTTAAAATTCAAGTGTCCAAATGTAAGATGCCAAAGCCAATTCTTATCTTCAAGTGTCATATGTACCATGTTCATAGTCCCTTTTCCTCCAAATCTCAAAGGAAACATCGAGTTCTTTGTCATAGGAACAATGGTGACTATTTTTTTCCTATTATTATTATCATAAATGATACATTCATTGTTATCAAACACAACTTTATATTTTTTTCAAGTTGTCCAACACTAACAAATTATTCTTCAAATTGGGAGTATAATAGATATCATAAATTTTCTTTGTATCTTATTTAGTGCCAAGCTCCAATGGTGCCTTTTACAGCCACATCCAAAGCATTATTGTTCCCAAGAATGATCTTGGTCTTAAAATTCTCATTCACATTAACAAACAACTCTTTTCGTATAGTCAAGTGGTTAGAACAACTGGAATGTAGATACCAAACTTCTTGACTAGTTTTTTCAGCCATGCCACTAGTCAAAAACACATTACTTTGTGCAACTTCATCCTCACATACATATTGAGCTCTTCTATCTCCATTTGTGGTTTTCACTCTACAATATCGTGCAATGTGGCCAATTTTATGACAATTGTAGCATTCAACTTTTTTTATAGGCCCTTCCATATCCTCTTCCAGCAACAACTCCTCTTCATCTTCCTCCTCTACCTCTTGAGTAATTTTGATTTCTTCCTCTTCCATGTGCTTGTTTACTTGCTCTCATGAATTTTCAATTTAGAATTAAAAACATTCTCCTCATTTTCTTTACTATTTTATCCTAGTATTTCCTCATGTGACATAAGAGAACCAACTAGACAATCAAATTCAAGTGTAGACAAATATTTACTCTCCTCATTCAGTAAGGGGTAAGAGATCTCAATACCTTTTCACAACTATCTATTTCTTCAAGGTCTCTCCAAGGGTGGCCATCCTTTTCACCACATCCTTCACTCTAACACAATAATCACCCACACTTTCAGCCTCTTTCATTTGCAGATTCTCAAATTCTTTCTTCATAGTCTGCAACTTTACCATTCTCACTTGGTCACTTCCTTGTAAGCATATTGAAGAGACTTTTAAGCCTCCTTGGATGATGTAACAGTAGCAATATGTGGAAATAAACTCTTGTCAAGAGCCTATTGAATATGGTAGAAAGCTAATGAATTCTTCTTCATAACCACTCTCCACTACCTCCCAAATATATTTTCTAATTAAAAATGTTCTCATATTTATGCTCCAATAATCATAATCTTGCTCGTTAAATTCTGGAATGGATAATGAGTTGTTGAAGTTGGCCATTAGACTCAAGCAACAACAAATAAAGTTTTTTTCAATGAACTTGTCCAAGGACTTGATTAAATGTTAGATTGACCACGAACCCAAGTTTAATCAAACCCAAAAACCAACCAAGCTCTGATACCAAATGAAGTATTTGAACCAAAAATGAAGAGCACAAAAAGTGTAGCAAAAACGCACCAAAAAATTATAGCAACAAAAAATGCAACAATTTTTGAAGTAGTGCACAATAATCTAAATTTGAAGGATCAAAATTACTCAAAACTTGATGAAATTTTGGGAGTGCATTTTACACAAAAATATCTTTCCAATGGTGTATCACACATGCAAAATAGAGCTGTAAAACAAAAGTTATGAGATTTTAAAGTTGATTGCAGGTTTCAAAAAAATATGGACAACAAGCATGTTTTACATAAAATGAATGGAATAGAACGTTGTTTTGCATTCCAAATGAACTTAGAAGTATTAATTTTTTTTTTCCACAATTTTCTCCATCTATTTTACACTATTTTATATTTACAAGAGATAAAATGATGTTACAACACTTCATTTCACATTCTAGGAAGTCCAACAGTCATGGTGACACCTAAGGCTTGTAGAAACTTTTGGGTTTCTTCAAAATTGTGGGAGAACTTTTGGTTTTGTATTTTTCATAGTTAGCATCAATATCCAACACTGTTACTATCATATATTTAATTTTTGTTGAGATATCCATCCATACCAACTTGTGGATAGAACTACTACTATGTGATCATGTGCTAGAGGAGGTATGATGTCAAGGTACTTACTACTATTAAGGAGGTGAAGAATAATAAAAATTGTGCCATTGTACAAGAAAATGAGGATACTTCCAAAGTCACCACAACTATAAATCATCTATTTTAAGGTACACATAACTCGGATATTTTTTTCAAGGAAGAATTGAAACAATGAATACTACCATGCAACTAGAATTTGAAATTGTACAAATATATGTTAACTCAAGTACACATCAAGTACAACAATAAAAAACCACAATCAAGAGGACGATTTAAATTAATTTTAAGGTAAAACTATTGTATAAGATGGAAAATCTATAGGCGCTTGAAAGAGATACTAGAGTTGGTCTCATGAGGAAAGTCCATATGCTTAAACTAGATTATAAATTTTAGAATGCACAACTACATACTTCTTCATACCATCATGCATGTAGTTCAAGTTGGAAAGGAACTAAGTAAGGTTCATTTGGGGATATACACCAAGTAGCACAAACAAGCTATGTTATATGGAGATTGTGATTGTACAAATCATTTAGGTTCTCCATTGATAATACACCAAGTGGCACAAACAAGTTATGCGATATGGAGATTGTGATTGTACAAATAATTCTGGTTCTTAATTAGCATATACATGACTGAATTACTATGTGGTTTCACCAAGAGCAAGGAAATAATTTCTTGTTCTATAGTGGTTGATTAATATAACAACTTCTATGTATTTGATTCCATGTAGAAATGTTAACTACATAGAACATAATAATTATCTAAGGAGGACTCATTGAAAAAATATTTGAGGAGGATATAAGATTATAATAGCTTTTGAACACATTGTGGATAATAACAAATATATGTAAATGTGTACCACCATATTCCATCCACAATTGGATGACTAGACTACATAACCAACAAAAATATTGGTGAGTTTGTTGAAAGATCACAACCAAGAAGAGTTGAAAATAGAAAAAATCACAAACAAACATCTAGCATGCATCCAATACAATTGCATATTCAACATAGTTTATTTTTTAAAAGAATAAATCTACTCATGAGATCATGGCTTAAATATAAAATGAGATATGATTCACATAAAAAAGAGCATCTTGCTCACATTAGAAATAAAGTGGAGATTTACTTCAATACAAGAACAATCTCAATGGTTGTTAATTAAGTAAAGCTATAGCTCGACGTTTTTCGTAGGACAGCCCAAAATGTCAAAATTGTTTCGGCCATATTTCACTCATTTGCACTCGGATTGAGCTAAAATTTTGAGGGTAGATGCCTGAAAAACCCTAGAACGTCTTCACCAATTTTTAGATCATTTGAAGAAACATAAACCCTATCACATCCCTATGTGTGAACGAGATTTTTGGCAAGCAGCTGTGCGAGGGTTTCATCTGGGTTGAGTGCAAGTAGCTCCAAAGGTTGGTTTTCGGGGCCTTCTGGCCCTACGACCATTTTTTTGTGGTTTCTACTCAATATTTTAGCAGGATATGTTGCAGGGGATCCAATATGGGTTAGAAATCTATATTTCAATAGATCATTCCATGAACTTGAGTGACAATGGCTTCCAATTTGCTACACAAAATAAAAGGGAAAATCATACCTTTCCACGACGTCTAGGGCAAGAATTAAAGAGATCATGAATCAAGTTTCAAGGAGATGATCAAAAAATGGCTCAAATATCAAGTGAATATGGTGCTAAGGTGCATCCACAAAATAAATCTACTGTGAAAATCCCTGTCAAAACTTAAATGTTAAAACAATCTTTTAAATGTTAAAACTTCAAATAATACAGGTCCCAATATAGACTCTATTGAACCCTCTAGTAAAATTTTGGCTGTGTACGAGCATTATTCAAGGTTAGAAGCCATCTCAGATTCAATTGGAGTAAGTCAAGAAACATGGAAAAAAAGCTGAAGATGGATTCTAATCAAAAGGTAGGTTGCAAGACCAATCAATATCATATGGTAAAAGAAGGTGAAAAGCTTATAGAGGAAGGTAATATTAATGCCCTTCCCTACTTTTTTAGCCCTGGTATTAATGAATATCATAACTTGGAATATTAGAGGACTAAAAGGGAGTATTTCAAAACAAAATGAAATTAGAAGAATGATTCAAATAAATCATCCACATCTTGTTTTTGTTCAAGAAACAAAGATATCAATAGAGGATATGGACTCAATTGCTAGTAAAATTTGGTCAGCTAAGAAAACAATTTCCCTTAGTTCCCAGGGGACTTCTGGTGGCATTGCTTGTCTTTGGGACCCAAAAGAGGTAGTTATTCACCATATGGTTGGCAGTTGGGGTTTGTTGGCTATAGCTATTCAAAGTAGGCATTCCAATCAAATTATGCTCTGCATTATTGTTTATGCTCCGACTACTTTGGAGGAAAAAAGAAGACAGTGGAAGGATATAACTTATATTATCTCTCATTTTCTCGAAGCTTGGATCTTGATCGGAGGAGATTTCAATACCATCCTCTCTCTGGATGAGAAAATAGGGGGAAATAAAAATTTAGTCAAAAGCACTGACCTCATAAGCGAATATATTGCAAACCTTCATCTTGTGGACATCCAACCAGATAATGGCCTTATGCCTTGGTCTAACAAAAGGTAAGGCTTAGCTTGTATAATGGAGAGATTAGATAGGTTTTTGCTCTCTAAAAATTTCTTAATCCATAGTCACATTCCTAAAGTGAAGACTCTTAACAATGATGGTTAGGATCACTGGCCAGTCATGGTGGAAATATGGAAAACCAATGTGAGTTTCTCTCATTTTCATTTTCAATTAATGTGGCTCAGAGACAATTTCTTTAGACCTCATGTGCAAAAATGGTGGAAGGAAGGTAAGCCTAGGTATGGGACTAAGATGTTCTGTTTTTCCAAAATACTGTAATACATTAAATCCAAAATCAAGACTTGGAACTAGAAGGAGTTTGGGGATGTTCATAAAAAAACATGAAGTTATTGCTCAAATTGAAAATTTGAATAAGAAAATCCATTTATATGGCCTCATAGAGAGTAGAACTGCATATGAAATAAAGCTCACAACTTAGTTAGAGGAATGGGAAAAAGAGAACTCTTATGGAAGCAAAAATCTAGAATTCAATGGCTCAAAGAAGGAGATCGAAACACAAATTTCTTCCACAAATCTCTTCTAGCTCGAAGATCTCACAACTTTATTTCTTCCTTGAAATCAGATTCTGGAGATGTTGTCTACACTTGGGATGGCATGAACTCTATTGTTGTCGATTACTTTTCCAATATTTTTTTTGCTACTCCTCTTGACTTAACTTCTCAACAAAATGTTCTTCAAGCAATTCCTTCTCTTCTCACTTTTGAGAAGAACTCTATTTTGATTGCTCCTGTTACTATAAATGAGCTTCAATAGGTAGTTTTTAAAATGCAAAAAGGGAAAACCCTAGGTCTTGATGGTTTTCCCATTGAGTTCTACCAAGAGTTCTGGGATATCCTTCATGCTGATTTATTAGAGGTGGTGGAAGAAGCCAGGAAAGCCAAAGAAATTTTGAAGGTTATCAATAAAACTTATATTACTCTTGTTCCAAAAGATTAAAAGGTTGATCATATCTCAAATTTTAGACCTATTACTTTATGTAATGTTCTTCTCAAAATCATTACCAAGATCATGGCAGAAAGGTTGAAGTATCTTTTGCATAAGATTATTTCTCCTGAACAAGGGGGTTATGTAGAAGGGCCTCAAATAGTAGATGAGATAGTTTTTTCTTAGGAAGCCATACATTCCATGGATATGCAAAATTCTCCTTCCATGTTCATTCGGTTAGACTTATCCAAAGCTTATGACAGAGTGGATTGGAACTTCCTTATAAAAGTTTTGAGGCAATTTGGTTTCTCTCAGGATTGGATGAATTGGATTATGGGATGTATCTCTTCAGTTTTCTACTTAGTTTTTATTAATGGGAGGCCTTCTTAGTTGTTCCCAACTTCCAGAGGTATTAGGCAAGGTGACCTGCTATCCCCTTATTTATTCATCATTCTTGCTGAATGCTTGGGTAGGACTATAACAAAGAAGAGAGAAAACAAAGCCCTTGAGGCAGTTACCATTGCTCATGGAGCTAGACCTATCTCTCATCTTCAATTTGTTGATGACTCTACTATTTTAGGTAAAGCTACAAGTTAAGTAAGCTTCTAATATTAAGCAAATCATTAGCTATTTTTCTAAGGCTACTAGGAAATTGATCAATGAATACAAATCTAAAGTCATTTTATTTCACTACTCTGCCAGAGAGGAATCCATGGTCTTGGATAAATTAAGATATAATAAGACCTCCCTTCCAATCACTTATTTAGGTATTCCTATCAATATTCAAAGGCAAAAAAAAAATATTGGAATTGGATATTGGACAAAGTTAAGAAGAAAATTGGAAAGTGGACCAACAGGTGGCTTTCTTCACGGGGTAGAATCACCTTGGTAAAATAAGTCAGGTGGTTTTGTATTTTTCTTAGCATCAATCTCCAACATACCCCCCCTTGATGCTAAGTGGTGAGACAAGTTTTTCTATCAATCTAAAAAATTATTCTTTATTGACACCTTTGGTAAATAGGTATAGGTTTGCAAGTTGTTTGGTGTTGCAATATTTCAAATCTACAACCTTCTTTTTTGCAAGTTGTTTGGTGCTGCAATATTTCAAATCTACAACCTTCTTTTCCACAATTTCTTTTATGAAATGAACCTTTAAATCAATATGTTTAGTTTTAGTATGATGGATTGTATTTTTTGTAATTTCGATTGCACTTGTGTTGTCAGAAAATATTGTTGTTGGATTGTTTTGAACTTCACCAATCTCTTCAAGTACCTTTCTCAACCAAAGTGCTTATGTACTTGTTGCAATAACTACAACATATTCTGCCTCTGTAGAAGATAAAACAACAATACATTGCTTCTTTGAGCTCCATGTTATCACTCTTGAACCAAGTGAAAAACAATTTTTTGAAATTGATTTTCTATCATCCAAGCAACCTCCTCACTGTATCCAACAAGCTCCATTTTGTTGTTAGCATCATAATGTATGCCAAAATTCAAGGTTCCTTTGACATACCTCAAGATTCTCTTGGCTTCTCTCATGTGGTTTTGTGAAGGTTCATTCATGTACCTTGATACAAGTGAAACTATAAATGCAATATCAGGTCTTGTTGTAGTAAGGAACATTAAGCTCCCAATAATGCTTCTAAATATTTTTTCATCAGCTTTCTCTTCTCCATCATCTCTACACAACACTTCTCCATGTGCCATAGGTGTCCAAACTGGTTTACAATTTTCCATGCCATATTTCTTCAACATATCTTTTGCATATTTTCATTGGCAAGTGAAAATTTTGCCATCACCATGATGTACTTCCACACCAAGAAAGTATTGCATCAGTCCTAAATATTTCATATCAAATTCCTTGATTATAGTATGCTTAAAACCATTCATCATCTTTGAATTACTTCCCATGTAGATCAAATAGTCAACATATAGGCACCCAAGAAGAATATCATCACCTTCATTATTGAAATAGAGTGTGGTATCATTCTTACTTTTCTTGAAATCACAATCTTGGAAGTACTCATCAATTCTTAAGTACCATGCTCTAGGTGCTTGCTTCAATCCATATAGTGCTTTCTTCAATTTGTAAACATGGTTTTCCTTCTACTTCAAAGCATTGAGGTTGCTAAACATAAACCTCCTCATCTAGATAACCATTCAAGAATACACTTTTCACGTCCACATGATAAACTTTCCACTATTTATTGGTTGCCAATGAAAGAACCATCTGGATTGTCTCTTGTCTTGTAATAGGGGCAAATGCTTCTTCATAATATGCACCATATCTTTGATTGAATTCTTTTGCAACCAACCTTTCTTTGTATCTTTTTATACTTCTATCACTGTTAAATTTTGCTTTGTGGACCCACTTGGGTTCAACAATCTTCTTGTCCTTGGGCAATTCCACAAGTTCCCAACTGTCATTTTTTCAATGGACTCAATTTCTTCTTTTATTGCTTGCACCCAAACATCATTAGTACAAGCATATTCATAACAAGAAGGTTTCAAATCAGCTTAAAAAACACAACATAATTCACCAACTCGCCTTTTGGTTCTTCTTCATCATCACCATACATTTGGAGCTTTTCCAATATTAAAACAACTTCATCCAACTCTTGCAATTGGCTTCTTGTTAACCTTCTTTGAAAGTTCTTGTCCATCATTTTGTTGGTTGGATGTGCTTTGAGTATTATCTTTCCTTTATTTGTATTCTTGGTGGGACTTGTAGATGAGTTGCTTGTGCTTGAACTTGGTGTAGTCTCCTTTGAACTTGTTTATGGGTTGCTAGGTGGGCTTGGAGGAGTAGAGGGAACATTTGAATGTTGTCCCCCATTGTATTATCTTCTTGAACATCATATATTTTTCTTGCAAATTTTTATAACTATACACTCCCCCTTCATAAAAAATACATCTCTAGAGACTACAAACTTGCGAGTTTTTGGATTATAGAATCTATATGACTTACTTGTTTTAGAATATCCCACAAGAATGCATAGATCACTCTTGGGGTCCAACTTCTTTCTCACTTCATCATTCACATGTGCATATGCAAGACAACCAAAAACTCTTAAATGACTTATAGTGGGTTTTATGCCATACCGTGCTTCATGTGGAGTCTTGTGTAGTGCTCTTATGGAGCATCTATTGAGAATGTACACTATTGTATCAACTGCATAAGACCAATAAAAATTGCTCAAACCTTTTGTCTTCAACATACTTCTTGCCGTTTCTACAATGGTTCTATTTTTCTCTCAACTACCCCATTTTGTTGTGGTGTATAGGCAGTACTGAGCTTCCTATTGATACCACATTGTTTGTAAAGATCATTGATCTCATTTGAACAAAATTCTCCTACACTATCAGTTCTCAAACACTATTTTATATCCACTTTTATTCTCAACCAATGCTTTGAAAATCTTGAACATGCCAAAAGCTTCATCCTCATGTTTCAAAAAATACACCCAACACTTCCTTAAAAAGTCTTAAATGAATGTGAGAAAATATGAAGACTTACCCAAACTTTATGTTTGCACAAGTCCACAAATATGAGAATGTACAAGTTGGAGTGGGAATGAGCCTTGCCATGCTTTTCCTTTTGGAAACTCCTTCCTTGCATGCTTTCCAATCACACATGCTTCACACACACCCTTGTGCTCTCCAACCTTAGGTAGTCCATTTACCATGTCTTTTGAAGATAAAAATTCTAGACTTTTAAAATTCAAGTGTCCAAATGTAAGATGCCAAAGCCAATTCTTATCTTCAAGTGTCATATGTACCATGTTCATAGTCCCTTTTCCTCCAAATCTCAAAGGAAACATCTAGTTCTTTGTCATAGGAACAATGGTGACTATTTTATTCCTATTATTATTATCATAAATGATACATTCATTGTTATCAAACACAACTTTATATTTTTTTCTACAAGTTGTCCAACACTAACAAATTATTCTTCAAATTGGGAGTATAATAGATATCATAAATTTTCTTTGTATCTTCTTTAGTGCCAAGCTCCAATGGTCCCTTTTACAACCACATCCAAAGCATTATTGTTCCCAAGAATGATCTTGGTCTTAAAATTCTCATTCACATTAACAAACAACTCTTTTCGTATAGTCAAGTGGTTAGAACAACTGGAATGTAGATACCAAACTTCTTGACTAGTTTTTTTAGCCATGCCACTAGTCAAAAAAACATTACTTTGTGCAACTTCATCCTCACATACATATTGAGTTATTCTATCTCCATTTGTGGTTTTCACTCTACAATATCGTGCAATGTGGCCCATTTTATGACAATTGTAGCATTCAAATTTTTTTATAGGCCCTTCCATATCCTCTTCCAGCAACAACTCCTCTTCATCTTCCTCCTCTACCTCTGGAGTAATTTTGATTTCCTCCTCTTCCATGTGCTTGTTTACTTGATCTCATGAATTTTCAATTTAGAATTAAAAACATTCTCCTCATTTTCTTTACTATTTTCTCCTAGTCTTTCCTCATGTGACATAAGAGAACCAACTAGACAATCAAATTCAAGTGTAGACAAATATTTACTCTCCTCATTCAGTTAGGGGTAAGAGATCTCAATACCTTTTCACAACTACCTATTTCTTCAAGGTCTCTCCAAGGGTGGCCATCCTTTTCACCACATCCTTCACTCTAACACAATAATCACCCACACTTTCAGCCTCTTTCATTTGCAGATTCTCAAATTCTTTCTTCATGGTCTGCAACTTTACCATTCTCACTTGGTCACTTCCTTGTAAGCATATTGAAGAGACTTTTAAGCCTCCTTGGATGATGTAACAGTAGCAATATGTGGAAATAAACTCTTGTCAAGAGCCTATTGAAAATGGTAGAAAGCTAATGAATTCTTCTTCTTTGTTTCTCTTTTTATTGTCCTATCATTTCCTTGTAATGTGTTCTAATTAGGTGGTTCTTCATAACCACTCTCCACTACCTCCCAAATATATTTTATAATTAACAATGTTCTCATATTTATGCTCCAATAATCATAATCTTGCTCGTTAAATTCTTGAATGGGTAACGAATTGTTGAAGTTGGCCAATAGACTCGAGCAACAACAAATAAAGTTTTTTTCAATGAACTTGTCCAAGGACTTGATTAAATGTTAGATTGACCAAGAACCCAAGTTTAATCAAACCCAAAAACCAACCAAGCTCTAATACCAAATGAAGTATTTGAACCAAAAATGAAGAGCACAAAAAGTGTAGCAAAAACGCACCAAAAAATTACAGCAACAAAAAATGCAACAATTTTTGAAGTAGTGCACAATAATCTAAATTTGAAGGATCAAAACTGCTCAAAACTTGATGAAATTTTGGGAGTGTATTTTACACAAAAATATATTTCCAATGGTGTATCACACATGCAAAATAGAGCTGTAAAACAAAAGTTATGAGATTTTAAAGTTGATTGCAGGTTTCAAAAAAATATGGACAACAAGCATGTTTTACATAAAATGAATGGAATAGAACGTTGTTTTGCATTCCAAATGAAATTAGAAGTATTAATTTTTTTTTTCCAAAATTTTCTCCATCTATTTTACACTATTTTATATTTACAAGAGATAAAATGATGTTACAACACTTCATTTCACATTCTAGGAAGTCCAACAGTCATGGTGACACCTAAGGCTTGTAGAAACTTTTGGGTTTCTTCAAAATTGTGGGAGAACTTTTGGTTTTGTATTTTTCATAGTTAGCATCAATATCCAACACTGTTACTATCATATATTTAATTTTTGTTGAGATATCCATCCATACCAACTTGTGGATAGAACTACTACTATGTGATCATGTGCTAGAAGAGGTATGATGTCAAGGTACTTACTACTATTAAGGAGGTGAAGAATAATAAAAATTGTGCCATTGTACAAGAAAATGAGGATACTTCCAAAGTCACCACAACTATAAATCATCTATTTTAAGGTACACATAACTTGGATATTGTTTTCAAGGAAGAATTGAAACAATGAATACTACCATGCAACTAGAATTTGAAATTGTACAAATATATGTTAACTCAAGTACACATCAAGTACAACAATCAAAAACCACAATCAAGAGGATGATTTAAATTAATGTTAAGGTAAAACTATTGTATAAGATGGAAAATCTATAGGCGCTTGAAAGAGATACTAGAGTTGGTCTCATGAGGAAAGTCCATATGCTTAAACTAGATTATAAATTTTAGAATGCACAACTACATACTTCTTCATACCATCATGCATGTAGTTCAAGTTGGAAAGGAACTAAGTAAGGTTCATTTGGGGATATACACCAAGTAGCACAAACAAGCTATGTTATATGGAGATTGTGATTGTACAAATCATTTAGGTTCTCCATTGATAATACACCAAGTGGCACAAAAAAGTTATGCGATATGGAGATTGTGATTGTACAAATAATTCTGGTTCTTAATTAGCATATACATGACTGAATTACTATGTGGTTTCACCAAGAGCAAGGAAATAATTTCTTGTTCTATAGTGGTTGATTAATATAACAACTTCTATGTATTTAATCCATGTAGAAATGTTAACTACATAGAACATAATAATTATCTAAGGAGGACTCATTGAAAAAATATTTGAGGAGGATATAAGATTATAATAGCTTTTGAACACATTGTGGATAATAACAAATATATGTAAATGTGTACCACCATATTCCATCCAAAATTGGATGACTAGACTACATAACCAACAAAAATATTTGTGAGTTTGTTGAAAGATCACAACCAAGAAGAGTTGAAAATAGAAAAAATCACAAACAAACATCTAGCATGCATCCAATACAATTGCATATTCAACATAGTTTATTTTTTAAAAGAATAAATCTACTCATGAGATCATGGCTTAAATATAAAACGAGATATGATTCACATAAAAAAGAGCATCTTGCTCACATTAGAAATAAAGTGGAGATTTAATTCAATACAAGAACAATCTCAATGGTTGTTAATTAAGTAAAGCTATAGCTCGACGTTTTTCGTAGGACTGCCCAAAATGTCAAAATTGTTTCGGCCATATTTCACTCATTTGCACTCGGATTGAGCTAAAATTTTGAGGGTAGATGCCTGAAAAACCCTAGAACGTCTTCACCAATTTTTAGATCATTTGAAGAAACATAAACCCTATCACATCCCTATGTGTGAACGAGATTTTTGGCAAGGAGCTGTGCGAGAGATTCATCTGGGTTGAGTGCAAGTAGCTCCAAAGGTTTATTTTCGGGGCCTTCTGGCCCTAGCAGCCATTTTTTTGTGGTTTCTACTCAATATCTTAGCAGGATATGTTGCAGGTGATCCAATATGGGTTAGAAATCTATATTTCAATAGATCATACCATGAACTTTAGTGATAAAGGCTTCCAATTTGCTGCACAAGATAAAAGGGAATATCATACCTTTCCACGACGTCTAGGGCAAGGATTAAAGAGATCATGAATCAAGTTTCAAGGAGATGATCAAAAAATGGCTCAAATATCAAGTGAATATGGTGCTAAGGTGCATCCACAAAATAAATCTACTATGAAAATCCCTGTCAAAACTTAAATGTTAAAACAATATTTTAAATGTTAAAACTTCAAATAATACGAGTCCCAATATAGTCTCTGTTGAACCCTCTAGTAAAATTTTGGCTGTGTACGAGCATTATTCAAGGTTAGAAGCCATCTCATATTCAATTGGAGTAAGTCAAGAAACAGGGAAAAAAAACTGAAGATGGATTCTAATCAAAAGGTAGGTTGCAAGACCAATCAATATCATATGGTAAAAAAGGTGAAAAGCTTATAGAGAAGGTAATATTAATGCCCTTCCCTACTTTTTTAGCCCTCGTATTAATGAATATCGTAAATTGGAATATTAGAGGACTAAAAGGGAGTATTTAAAAACAAAATGAAATTAGAAGAATGATTCAAATAAATCATCCACATCTTGTTTTTGTTCAAGAAACAAAGATATCAATAGAGGATATGGACTCAATTGCTAGTAAAATTTGGTCAGCTAAGAAAACAATTTCCCATAGTTCCCAGGGGACTTCTGGTGGCATTGCTTGTCTTTGGGACCCAAAAGAGGTAGTTATTCACCATATGGTTGGCAGTTGGGGTTTGTTGGCTATAGCTATTCAAAGTAGACATTCCAACCAAATTATGCTCTGCATTATTGTTTATGCTCCGACTACTTTGGAGGAAAAAAGAAGACAGTGGAAGGATATAACTTATATTATCTCTCATTTTCTCGAAGCTTGGATCTTGATCAGAGGAGATTTCAATACCATCCTCTCTCTGGATGAGAAAATGTGGGGAAATAGAAATTTAGTCAAAAGCACTGACTTAACTACCTCTTGAGTAATTTTGATTTCTTCCTCTTCCATGTGCTTGTTTACTTGCTCTCATGAATTTTCAATTTAGAATTAAAACATTCTCCTCATTTTCTTTACTATTTTCTCCTAGTCTTTCCTCATGTGACATAAGAGAACCAACTAGACAATCAAATTCAAGTGTAGACAAATATTTACTCTCCTCATTCAGTTAGGGGTAAGAGATCTCAATACCTTTTCACAACTACCTATTTCTTCAAGGTCTCTCCAAGGGTGGCCATCCTTTTCACCACATCCTTCACTCTAACACAATAATCACCCACACTTTCAGCCTCTTTCATTTGCAGATTCTCAAATTCTTTCTTCATGGTCTGCAACTTTACCATTCTCACTTGGTTACTTCCTTGTAAGCATATTGAAGAGACTTTTAAGCCTCCTTGGATGATGTAACAGTAGCAATATGTGGAAATAAACTCTTGTCAAGAGCCTATTGAAAATGGTAGAAAGCTAATGAATTCTTCTTCTTTGTTTCTCATTTTATTGTCCTATCATTTCCTTGTAATGTGTTCTAATTAGGTAGTTCTTCATAACCACTCTCCACTACCTCCCAAATATATTTTCTAATTAACAATGTTCTCATATTTATGCTCCAATAATCATAATATTGCTCGTTAAATTCTTGAATGGGTAACGAATTGTTGAAGTTGGCCATTAGACTCGAGCAACAACAAATAAAGTTTTTTTCAATGAACTTGTCCAAGGACTTGATTAAATGTTAGATTGACCAAGAACCCAAGTTTAATCAAACCCAAAAACAAACCAAGCTCTGATACCAAATGAAGTATTTGAACCAAAAATGAAGAGCACAAAAAGTGTAGCAAAAACGCACCAAAAAATTACAGCAACAAAAAATGCAACAATTTTTGAAGTAGTGCACAATAATCTAAATTTGAAGGATCAAAACTGCTCAAAACTTGATGAAATTTTGGGAGTGTATTTTACACAAAAATATATTTCCAATGGTGTATCACACATGCAAAATAGAGCTGTAAAACAAAAGTTATGAGATTTTAAAGTTGATTGCAGGTTTCAAAAAAATAGGGACAACAAGCATGTTTTACATAAAATGAATGGAATAGAATGTTGTTTTGCATTCCAAATGAACTTAGAAGTATTAATTTTTTTTTCCACAATTTTCTCCATCTATTTGACACTATTTTATATTTACAAGAGATAAAATGATGTTACAACACTTCATTTCACATTCTAGGAAGTCCAACAATCATGGTGACACCTAAGGCTTATAGAAACTTTTGGGCTTCTTCAAAATTGTGGGAGAACTTTTGGTTTTGTATTTTTCATAGTTAGCATCAATATCCAACACTGTTACTATCATATATTTAATTTTTTTTGAGATATCCATCCATACCAACTTGTGGATAGAACTACTACTATGTGATCATGTGCTAGAGGAGGTATGATGTCAAGGTACTTACTACTATTAAGGAGGTGAAGAATAATAAAAATTGTGCCATTGTACAAGAAAATGAGGATACTTCCAAAGTCACCACAACTATAAATCATCTATTTTAAGGTACACATAACTCGGATATTGTTTTCAAGGAAGAATTGAAACAATGAATACTACCATGCAACTAGAATTTGAAATTGTACAAATATATGTTAACTCAAGTACACATCAAGTACAACAATAAAAAACCACAATCAAGAGGATGATTTAAATTAATGTTAAGGTAAAACTATTGTATAAGATGGAAAATCTATAGGCGCTTGAAAGAGATACTAGAGTTGGTCTCATGAGGAAAGTCCATATGCTTAAACTAGATTATAAATTTTAGAATGCACAACTACATACTTCTTCATACCATCATGCATGTAGTTCAAGTTGGAAAGGAACTAAGTAAGGTTCATTTGGGGATATACACCAAGTAGCACAAACAAGCTATGTTATATGGAGATTGTGATTGTACAAATCATTTAGGTTCTCCATTGATAATACACCAAGTGGCACAAACAAGTTATGCGATATGGAGATTGTGATTGTACAAATAATTCTGGTTCTTAATTAGCATATACATGACTGAATTACTATGTGGTTTCACCAAGAGCAAGGAAATAATTTCTTGTTCTATAGTGGTTGATTAATATAACAACTTCTATGTATTTGATTCCATGTAGAAATGTTAACTACATAGAACATAATAATTATCTAAGGAGGACTCATTGAAAAAATATTTGAGGAGGATATAAGATTATAATAGCTTTTGAACACATTGTGGATAATAACAAATATATGTAAATGTGTACCACCATATTCCATCCACAATTGGATGACTAGACTACATAACCAACAAAAATATTGGTGAGTTTGTTGAAAGATCACAACCAAGAAGAGTTGAAAATAGAAAAAATCACAAACAAACATCTAGCATGCATCCAATACAATTGCATATTCAACATAGTTTATTTTTTAAAAGAATAAATCTACTCATGAGATCATGGCTTAAATATAAAACGAGATATGATTCACATAAAAAAGAGCATCTTGCTCACATTAGAAATAAAGCGGAGATTTACTTCAATACAATAACAATCTCAATGGTTGTTAATTAAGTAAAGCTATAGCTCGACGTTTTTCGTAGCACTACCCAAAATGTCAAAATTGTTTCGGCCATATTTCACTCATTTGCACTCGGATTGAGCTAAAATTTTGAGGGTAGATGCCTGAAAAACCCTAGAATGTCTTCACCAATTTTTAGATCATTTGAAGAAACATAAACCCTATCACATCCCTATGTGTGAACGAGATTTTTGGCAAGCAACTGTGCGAGGGTTTCATCTGGGTTGAGTGCAAGTAGCTCCAAAGGTTGGTTTTCGGGGCCTTCTGGCCGTAGCAGCCATTTTTTTGTGGTTTCTACTCAATATCTTAGCAGGATATGTTGCAGGGGATCCAATATGGGTTAGAAATCTATATTTCAATAGATCATACCATGAACTTGAGTGACAATGGCTTCCAATTTGCTGCACAAAATAAAAGGGAAAATCATACCTTTCCACGACGTCTAGGGCAAGGATTAAAGAGATCATGAATCAAGTTTCAAGGAGATGATCAAAAAATGGCTCAAATATCAAGTGAATATGGTGCTAAGGTGCATCCACAAAATAAATCTACTGTGAAAATCCCTGTCAAAACTTAAATGTTAAAACAATCTTTTAAATGTTAAAACTTCAAATAATACAGGTCCCAATATAGACTCTGTTGAACCCTCTAGTAAAATTTTGGCTGTGTACGAGCATTATTCAAGGTTAGAAGCCATCTCAGATTCAATTGGAGGAAGTCAAGAAACAGGGAAAAAAAACTGAAGATGGATTCTAATCAAAAGGTAGGTTGCAAGACCAATCAATATCATATGGTAAAAAAGGTGAAAAGCTTATAGAGGAAGGTAATATTAATGCCCTTCCCTAATTTTTTAGCCCTGGTATTAATGAATATCATAACTTGGAATATTAGAGGACTAAAAGGGAGTATTTCAAAACAAAATGAAATTAGAAGAATGATTCAAATAAATCATCCACATCTTGTTTTTGTTCAAGAAACAAAGATATCAATAGAGGATATGGACTCAATTGCTAGTAAAATTTGGTCAGCTAAGAAAACAATTTCCCTTAGTTCCCAGGGGACTTATGGTGGCATTGCTTGTCTTTGGGACCCAAAAGAGGTAGTTATTCACCATATGGTTGGCAGTTGGGGTTTGTTGGCTATAGCTATTCAAAGTAGACATTCCAACCAAATTATGCTCTGCATTATTGTTTATGCTTCGACTACTTTGGAGGAAAAAAGAAGACAGTGGAAGGATATAACTTATATTATCTCTCATTTTCTTGAAGCTTGGATCTTGATCGGAGGAGATTTCAATACCATCCTCTCTCTGGATGAGAAAATATGGGGAAATAGAAATTTAGTCAAAAGCACTGACCTCATAAGCGAATATATTGGAAAACTTCATCTTATGGACATCCAACCAGATAATGGCCTTATGCCTTGGTCTAACAAAAGGTAAGGCTTAGCTTGTACAATGCAGAGATTAGATAGGTTTTTCCTCTCTAAAAATTTCTTAATCCATAGTCACATTCCTAAAGTGAAGACTCTTAACAATGATGGTTAGGATCACTGGCCAGTCATGGTGGAAATATGGAAAACCAATGTGAGTTTCTCTCATTTTCATTTTCAATTAATGTGGCTCAGAGACAATTTCTTTAGACCTCATGTGCAAAAATGGTGGAAGGAAGGTAAGCCTAGGTATGGGACTAAGATGTTCTGTTTTGCCAAAAGATTGTAATACATTAAATCCAAAATCAAGACTTGGAACTAGAAGGAGTTTGGGGATGTTCATAAAAAAACATGAAGTTATTGCTCAAATTGAAAATTTGAATAAGAAAATCCATTTATATGGCCTCATAGAGAGTAGAACTGCATATGAAATAAAGCTCACAACTTAGTTAGAGGAATGGGAAAAAGAGAAGAACTCTTATGGAAGCAGAAATCTAGAATTCAATGGCTCAAAGAAGGAGATCGAAACACAAATTTCTTCCACAAATCTCTTCTAGCTCGAAGATCTCACAACTTTATTTCTTCCTTGAAATCAGATTCTGGAGATGTTGTCTACACTTGGGATGGCATGAACTCTATTGTTGTCGAATACTTTTCCAATATTTTTTTTGCTACTCCTCTTGACTTAACTTCTCAACAAAATGTTCTTCAAGCAATTCCTTCTCTTCTCACTTTTGAGAAGAACTCTATTTTGATTGCTCCTGTTACTATAAATGAGCTTCAACAGGTAGTTTTTAAAATGCAAAAAGGGAAAACCCTAGGTCTTGATGGTTTTCCCATTGAGTTCTACCAAGAGTTCTGGGATATCCTTCATGCCGATTTATTAGAGGTGGTTGAAGAAGCCAGGAAAGCCAAAGAAATTTTGAAGGTTATCAATAAAACTTATATTAATCTTGTTCCAAAAGCTTAAAAGGTTGATCATATCTCAACTTTTAGACCTATTGCTTTATGTAATGTTCTTCTCAAAATCATTACCAAGATCATGGCAGAAAGGTTGAAGTATCTTTTGCATAAGATTATTTCTCCTGAACAAGGGGGTTATGTAGAAGGGCCTCAAATAGTAGATGAAATAGTTCTTGCTTAGGAAGCCATACATTCCATGGATATACAAAATTCTCCTTCCATGTTCATTCGGTTAGACTTATCCAAAGCTTATGACAGAGTGGATTGGAACTTCCTTATCAAAGTTTTGAGGCAATTTGGTTTCCCTCAGGATTGGATGAATTGGATTATGGGATGTATCTCTTCAGTTTTCTACTTAGTTTTTATTAATGGGAGGCCTTCTTAGTTGTTCCCAACTTCCAAAGGTATTAGGCAAGGTGACCTGCTATCCCCTTATTTATTCATCATTCTTGCTGAATGCTTGGGTAGGACTATAACAAAGAAGAGAGAAAACAAAGCCCTTGAGGCAGTTACCATTGCTCATGGAGCTAGACATATCTCTCATCTTCAATTTGTTGATGACTCTACTATTTTAGGTAAAGCTACAATTAAGGAAGCTTCTAATATTAAGCAAATCATTAGCTATTTTTCTAAGGCTACTAGGAAATTGATCAATGAATACAAATCTAAAGTCATTTTATTTCACTACTCTGCCAGAGAGGAATCCATGGTCTTGGATAAATTAAGATATAAGAAGACCTCCCTTCCAATCACTTATTTAGGTATTCCTATCAATATTCAAAGGCAAAAAAAAATATTGGAATTGGTTATTGGACAAAGTTAAGAAGAAAATTGGAAAGTGGACCAACAGGTGGCTTTCTTCTGGGGGTAGAATCACCTTGGTAAAATAAGTCAGGTGGTTTTGTATTTTTCTTAGCATCAATATCCAACATACCCCCCCCTGATGCTAAGTGGTGAGACAAGTTTTTCTATCAATCTAAAAAATTATTCTTTATTGACACCTTTGGTAAATAGGTATAGGTTTGCAAGTTGTTTGGTGTTGCAATATTTCAAATCTACAACCTTCTTTTTTGCAAGTTGTTTGGTGCTGCAATATTTCAAATCTACAACCTTCTTTTCCACAATGTCTCTTATGAAATGAACCTTTAAATCAATATGTATAGTTTTACTATGATGGATTGTATTTTTTGTAATTTCGATTGCACTTGTGTTGTCACAAAATATTGTTGTTGGATTGTTTTGAACTTCACCAATCTCTTCAAGTACCTTTTTCAACCAAAGTGCTTATGTACTTGTTGCAATAACTACAACATATTCTGCCTCTGTAGAAGATAAAACAACAATACATTGCTTCTTTGAGCTCCATGTTATCACTCTTGAACCAAGTGAAAAATAATTTTTTGAAGTTGATTTTCTATCATCCAAGCAACCTCATTGTATCCAACAAGCTCCATTTTGTTGTTAGCATCATAATGTATGCCAAAATTCAAGGTTCCTTTGACATACCTCAAGATTCTCTTGGCTGCTCTCATGTGGTTTTGTGAAGGTTCATTCATGTACCTTAATACAATTGAAACTATAAATGCAATATCAGGTCTTGTAGTAAGGAACATTAAGCTCCCAATAATGCTTCCAAATATTTTTTCATCAGCTTTCTCTTCTCCATCATCTCTACACAACACTTCTCCATGTGCCATAGGTGTCCAAACTGGTTTACAATTTTCCATGCCATATTTCTTCAACATATCTTTTGCATATTTTCATTGGCAAATGAAAATTTTGCCATCACCATGATGTACTTCCACACCAAGAAAGTATTGCATCAGTCCTAAATATTTCATATCAAATTCCTTCATTATAGTATGCTTAAAACCATTCATCATCTTTGAATTACTTCCCATGTAGATCAAATAGTCAACATATAGGCACCCAAGAAGAATATCATCACCTTCATTATTGAAATAGAGTGTGGGATCATTCTTACTTTTCTTGAAATCACAATCTTGGAAGTACTCATCAATTCTTAAGTACCATGCTCTAGGTGCTTGCTTCAATCCATATAGTGCTTTCTTCAATTTGTAAACATGGTTTTCCTTCTACTTCAAAGCATTGAGGTTGCTAAACATAAACCTCCTCATCTAGATAACCATTCAAGAATACACTTTTCACGTCCATGTGATAAACTTTCCACTATTTATTGGTTGCCAATGAAAGAACCATCTGGATTGTCTCTTGTCTTGTAATAGGGGCAAATGCTTCTTCATAATATGCACCATATATTTGACTGAATTCTTTTGCAACCAACCTTTCTTTGTATCTTTTTATACTTCTATCACTGTTAAATTTTGCTTTGTGGACCCACTTGGGTTCAACAATATTCTTGTCCTTGGGCAATTCCACAAGTTCCCAACTGTCATTTTTTCAATGGACTCAATTTCTTCTTTTATTGCTTGCACCCAAACATCATTAGTACAAGCATCTTCATAACAAGAAGGTTTCAAATCAGCTTAAAAAACACAGCATAATTCACCAACTCGCCTTTTGGTTCTTCTTCATCATCACCATACATTTGGAGCTTTTCCAATATTAAAACAACTTCGTCCAACTCTTGCAATTGGCTTCTTGTTAACCTTCTTTGAAAGTTCTTGTCCATCATTTGGTTGGTTGGATGTGCTTTGAGTATTCTCTTTCCTTTATTTGTATTCTTGGTGGGACTTGTAAATGAGTTGCTTGTGCTTGAACTTGGTGTAGTCTCCTTTGAACTTGTTTATGGGTTGCTAGGTGGGCTTGGAGGAGTAGAGGGAACATTTGAATGTTGTCCCCCATTGTATTATCTTCTTGAACATCATATATTTTTCTTGCAAATTTTTATAACTATACACTCCCCCTTCATAAAAAATACATCTCTAGAGACTACAAACTTGCGAGTTTTTGGATTATAGAATCTATATGACTTACTTGTTTTAGAATATCCCACAAGAATGCATAGATCACTCTTGGGGTCCAACTTCTTTCTCACTTCATCATTCACATGTGCATATGCAAGACAACCAAAAACTCTTAAATGACTTATAGTGGGTTTTATGCCATACCGTGCTTCATGTGGAGTCTTGTGTAGTGCTCTTATGGAGCATCTATTGAGAATATACACTATTGTATCAACTGCATAAGACCAATAAAAATTGCTCAAACCTTTTGTCTTCAACATACTTCTTGCCGTTTCTACAATGATTCTATTTTTCTCTCAACTACCCCATTTTGTTGTGGTGTATAGGCAGTATTGAGCTTCCTCTTGATACCACATTGTTTGTAAAGATCATTGATCTCATTTGAACAAAATTCTCCTACACTATCAGTTCTCAAACACTATTTTATATCCACTTTTATTCTCAACCAATGCTTTGAAAATCTTGAACATGCCAAAAGCTTCATCCTCATGTTTCAAAAAATACACCCAACACTTCCTTAAAAAGTCTTAAATGAATGTGAGAAAATATGAAGACTTACCCAAACTTTATGTTTGCACAAGTCCACAAATATGAGAATGTACAAGTTGGAGTGGGAATGAGCCTTGCCATGCTTTTCCTTTTGGAAACTCCTTCCTTGCATGCTTTCCAATCACACATGCTTCACACACACCCTTGTGCTCTCCAACCTTAGGTAGTCCATTTACCATGTCTTTTGAAGATAAAAATTCTAGACTTTTAAAATTCAAGTGTCCAAATGTAAGATGCCAAAGCCAATTCTTATCTTCAAGTGTCATATGTACCATGTTCATAGTCCCTTTTCCGCAAAATCTCAAAGGAAACATCGAGTTCTTTGTCATAGGAACAATGGTGACTATTTTTTTCCTATTATTATTATCATAAATGATACATTCATTATTATCAAACACAACTTTATATTTTTTTCTACAAGTTGTCCAACACTAAAAAATTATTCTTCAAATTGGGAGTATAATAGATATCATAAATTTTCTTTGTATCTTATTTAGTGCCAAGCTCCAATGGTGCCTTTTACAGCCACATCCAAAGCATTATTGTTCCCAAGAATGATCTTGGTCTTAAAATTCTCATTCACATTAACAAACAACTCTTTTCGTATAGTCAAGTGGTTAGAACAACTGGAATGTAGATACCAAACTTCTTGACTAGTTTTTTCAGCCATGCCACTAGTCAAAAACACATTACTTTGTGCAACTTCATCCTCACATACATATTGAGCTCTTATATCTCCATTTGTGGTTTTCACTCTACAATATCGTGCAATGTGGCCCATTTTATGACAATTGTCGCATTCAAATTTTTTTATAGGCCCTTCCATATCCTCTTCCAGCAACAACTCCTCTTCATATTCCTCCTCTACCTCTTGAGTAATTTTGATTTCTTCCTCTTCCATGTGCTTGTTTACTTGCTCTCATGAATTTTCAATTTCGAATTAAAAACATTCTCCTCATTTTCTTTACTATTTTATCCTAGTATTTCCTCATGTGACATAAGAGAACCAACTAGACAATCAAATTCAAGTGTAGACAAATATTTACTCTCCTCATTCAGTTAGGGGTAAGAGATCTCAATAACTTTTCACAACTACCTATTTCTTCAAGGTCTCTCCAAGGGTGGCCATCCTTTTCACCAAATCCTTCACTCTAACACAATAATCACCCACACTTTCAGCCTCTTTCATTTGCAGATTCTCAAATTCTTTCTTCATGGTTTGCAACTTTACCATTCTCACTTGGTCACTTCCTTGTAAGCATATTGAAGAGACTTTTAAGCCTCCTTGGATGATGTAACAGTAGCAATATGTGGAAATAAACTCTTGTCAAGAGCCTATTGAATATGGTAGAAAGCTAATGAATTCTTCTTCATAACCACTCTCCACTACCTCCCAAATATATTTTCTAATTAACAATGTTCTCATATTTATGCTCCAATAATCATAATCTTGCTCGTTAAATTATTGAATGGGTAACGAGTTGTTGAAGTTGGACATTAGACTCAAGCAACAACAAATAAAGTTTTTTTCAATGAACTTGTCCAAGGACTTGATTAAATGTTAGATTGACCACGAACCCAAGTTTAATCAAACCCAAAAACCAACCAAGCTCTGATACCAAATGAAGTATTTGAACCAAAAATGAAGAGCACAAAAAGTGTAGCAAAAACGCACCAAAAAATTACAGCAACAAAAAATGCAACAATTTTTGAAGTAGTGCACAATAATCTAAATTTGAAGGATAAAAATTGCTCAAAACTTGATGAAATTTTGGGAGTGTATTTTACACAAAAATATCTTTCCAATGGTGTATCACACATGCAAAATAGAGCTGTAAAACAAAAGTTATGAGATTTTAAAGTTGATTGCAGGTTTCAAAAAAATATGGACAACAAGCATGTTTTACATAAAATGAATGGAATAGAACGTTGTTTTGCATTCCAAATGAACTTAGAAGTATTAATTTTTTTTTTCCACAATTTTCTCCATCTATTTGACACTATTTTATATTTACAAGAGATAAAATGATGTTACAACACTTCATTTCACATTCTAGGAAGTCCAACAGTCATGGTGACACCTAAGGCTTGTAGAAACTTTTGGGTTTCTTCAAAATTGTGGGAGAACTTTTGGTTTTGTATTTTTCATAGTTAGCATCAATATCCAACACTGTTACTATCATATATTTAATTTTTTTTGAGATATCCATCCATACCAACTTGTGGATAGAACTACTACTATGTGATCATGTGCTAGAGGAGGTATGATGTCAAGGTACTTACTACTATTAAGGAGGTGAAGAATAATAAAAATTGTGCCATTGTACAAGAAAATGAGGATACTTCCAAAGTCACCACAACTATAAATCATCTATTTTAAGGTACACATAACTCGGATATTGTTTTCAAGGAAGAATTGAAACAATGAATACTACCATGCAACTAGAATTTGAAATTGTACAAATATATGTTAACTCAAGTACACATCAAGTACAACAATAAAAAACCACAATCAAGAGGACGATTTAAATTAATGTTAAGGTAAAACTATTGTATAAGATGGAAAATCTATAGGCGCTTGAAAGAGATACTAGAGTTGGTCTCATGAGGAAAGTCCATATGCTTAAACTAGATTATAAATTTTAGAATGCACAACTACATACTTCTTCATACCATCATGCATGTAGTTCAAGTTGGAAAGGAACTTGTTGATAAGCAACACACCCCCACTGAAAAATGAGATTCCATCCTTAGAAAATTTTGAACTTCCATTTTTGCAGCAGGGACCCTCTTGGTCATTTTCAGTTTTAAATCCATATTTTGCTTGCCTCCTTTTTAAAGTTGTGCTCTTTCTTGCATTCTAGCTGTGTTATCCAAGAATTCACTTTTTACATGCTAGAATCATTCATGCACAAGCAAAATCTTGCACCGGTACCGAGAAAATCCATAAAACAGTTGCATAAATTCACTAAAAAATCAAACTTTCCATTTTTAGTAGTGTCGCGATATCGCGACACTTCCATTTTCGGAAATGTCGCGATATCGCGACAGGTAAATCAAGAAGCGTACGGAGACCAGGAAGGGTCGCGATTTCGCGACATGTCGCGAAATCGCGACATGTCGCGTTTTCGCGGCCGACGAGGGAGGAAGTTGCCGATGCTCAGCGGAGTCGCGATTTCGCGACATGTCGCGAAATCGCGACATGTCGCAGAATCGTGGCGGGAGAGAGAAAGTCATAGTTGACCTGAAAGTGCATTCCGACGGGAAACAGAAGGCTTCCTGGGGTAGCGACACGTGTCAAAGCGTGAATGGGACAAACAGAAGCCGACATGCAAGCTTATTTTGTGGATTTAATCTGTTTTTAATGTTTTAAGCTTCTGATTTAATTAAAATGCTAATCTAATGCATCTTTTTGTCTTTCATGCAGGATTCCACCTGGCACTTACGGGATAACCGGGAAAGACCATAAAGGCGAAGATGAAGTGCGGAGTTAGTCAAGGACCGCCATGCTAGGAGAGAAGCTGCCGGTGAGAGCATTCAACAACAAATTTATTGCAGACTTGATAGCATGAAGACCATTTCAACTTCGGGATGGATTTGCGGAGATCAAATTGATGGAGAAGTGGTGACTCATCCGGCTCACCAAGCAGAATTAATGAAAGCATTTATTTGCAGCTGCGAATGAATGCAAGTTGCATTTTATTTTATCTTCTCCATTTATGGCAGCTGACTGCACAGATTTGCCGAAGGGTTAAGTTCTATTCGGACTTTGATTTTTAAATGGATTTTTATTGTAAAACCCGGGTCCTAGGGTTTAAGTGCGATAAGATTTAGGGTTTGAGAAAGATATTTTGGAAAAGATCAGGGTCTGTCCTGAGTCTATAAATACAAATTCTAAATGTAATCGCAGGAGGCGGAGACTTAGAAATAAAGGCTTATAAGCAATTTCTTGCAAATTTTGTGAAATCCTTTGTTTCTGGACTTGGAGTTGATGTGCTTTAGCTTTTCTCGTGATAGCATGGCCGGGAGCCTAATCTTTTGCGAGTGTGATAAGTGTATTTTCTTTTGTTATCCGTTCCATTTAAAGTTTGTTAGATATATGCTGTAAATCTGCCATTGTCAAGATTAAATATGCTGTTAGGCTTCAGTTGTTCTATTGTCTGCTAGGGGAAATTACAGATTTCAGGTGTAAGTTTGTTCTAATTGCTCTGTCTTCACTGTGCGAGCTAGGCTGCCGGTGAAAGATACCAGTTTTAACCAGCTGCCCTTGGATTTATAATTTTCTGCTAGATCTGTTTCACTCTGCCTTGTGCTCTTAGTTGAAAGTGATCTTAGACTGACTGGACACTTTCTTCTTTGATTTGTTCTGTTGTGAAGCTGATAGCATAGATAAGATTGGTAGTTTTAAGTTTTACAGTTTAATGTTTGATAAGCTTCTCTTTTCTGCCTTACCCTACCCTCTCTTTGCTTTCCGTGAATGATCCATTTTTATTTTCTTTATTTGCCTTTTATTTAAATCTGCTGACCCATGAGAGCTAGGTCAAAGAATTCAAGTCAAATCTGATTGTCAACAACTTTTGCAACTATCGAACAAGTTCAAGAACCCCCCGTAAGGTAACAGAGCGATCCATATCGAAATCTATTCCGGAAGTGGAAAAGAGTGAATTGCCATTCGACCCAACTCCGTAACTCGCACCTTGGATAACCAGCTAGATCCTAAAGATGAGTGGGATCAGTCCCGTGGGTGTCTCCGGAGCTTTCCTTGCCTTCATCCTTTTTCCCGGGGTGTGCATGAAAGCCGGACCAACACCTAATTGGCGCTAGAAGGAGGGCTGAACTCAGTTCAAGTGTTGTAAGGGCATAACAGCAACATTTGAAGGACCCACAGTGAACTCCGGACAGTTTTTAAATTGTCAGTGCAGTTTTTAAATTGTCAGTGCAGTTTTTAAATTGTCGGTGCGATGTTGTCGGTGCAGGTTGTCGATGCAATGTATTTCAACTTGCTAAAATACGGAACCCGTTCGTAATCGTAGAGTTTGTCGAGCACTCGTGAAAACCGGATTCTACATACAGGGTAACAAGGTCCCACCCCAGAGCCGGAGAGCTCCTTGTCCCTGAATTAGAAACTCCGAGAAGAAGTAGCCACAGAAGAGCCACATCTCTATCACAGACAATTTTATCACCATTGATAGTCACTCCAACCAGAGCTCAGAATATCCCTGTTAATCCATTAGCTATGGCGAATTGGTTGGGCTCCACAGCTTTGAACATTCCGGGTATAGCCCATGACTTGCCCAGAAATCCAGAAAGATACCTCCCTAGGTATAAACATGATGGGACAAGAACTGCAGAGGAACACTTAATTGCATTCAAGAATGCACTGAAGTTATTAAATGTACAGCATGAGGATGTTGCCTGCAGACTCTTCCCGTTCACTCTCCAGGAGGGAGCCTATGATTGGTTTCTAAATCTTACCAATGATTCCATCACCAGTTGGAGTGACTTAGAAAAAGTCTTTGTGTCACAGTTCGGGGAAGTGATAGACCCCAGGTATTTTATATCGACAGTTTTCTAGCATCAAAAGAGAACCGAATGAGTCTATTAGATCCTATAATGTCGATTCCGGAAAGCTTATGGTAGACTCACCGGCTATTATGTACCGAATGCCGACTTGGCATTAGAGATTTTTAGGAACTCTCTGGACCCAATGACCTCTGTCTTCTTGAAGAGGGATGCCACTCGTTACCAACTTGATGAAGCTTATAAAGAAGCTTTAATCCCGGAAAGACAGTTGGGACCCCAGCCTTTAAATATTCAACAAACTCCTCTGATCACTCATCCTGCTCCTATACTCAATCCTATCCCACATCAGATGATGCTGCCAGTTTGTCAGACTTTACCATCAGCAGCACCATTAGTCATGAAGACTGTTGAGAATGTACGAACCCCGTAAAAGAGGCCGACAATGCTAGGATTGAAGAAGTTTCAAAGATTGTTCGAGAGTTGGCCAATGATTTTTTGAGTTTTAAAAGGCAAACTTCTACTGGAGACAATCCCAACAGATATTCATACCAACCAAACAGATTTAATAGGCCCCCATATGAGCCTAATAAAGATTACAAGGGTAAAGCTCATGATGTGAACATCTGTGATTTGGCCTCGCCTAACCGGTGCAGAATTCATGCCACTTCTCAACATGGGGAATTAGATTGTGTGGAATTTTGCAATGCATTTGAAGCTTTGTCAGGAGATTTGATCTCCCCTGAAAATCAAAGAACTGCTGAGGGCCCAAGTTCATCTGGACACAGTGCAGCTATGGTCTTGGATTCTTTTTCTTTCCGGGATGAATCTGAGAATGTAGTTGAAATGCCCATGGATGAAGTACAGGCTTTCCAGCAGTACAGAAGAGATAGCTACAACCTGAGGAACAGGAATCCTGAGCCAAATACCACATCAACTCCTCCTGATAATTCTCACAATATTCCTCCTGACCCCTCTCCAAGCAATAATCCACCCCCACCAAAGGGAGGAGCTCAAAGAGTACCAGATGTTGCTATTCCTCCACTTAACAAAGGATATAACATAGTGGAGGATATGAAAAAGATTAAGGCTAACATTACTCGCATGAGTCGGCACGCATTTCGGAGCAGGAGAGACAATCTGATAAAGACATACTCTGGCCCTGTTGCTAAACCTGTGGATAAAGGGAAGAAAATAGCCAATGCCAATCTGGCCATGTACAAGGAAAAGACTGAAGTTCCCCCATTTTTACTGACTGTCAGAATTTTTGGGAAGAACTTACATAATTGTTTGGTGGATTCAGGTGCATCTGCTAATGTCATGCCATTGGCAATTTGTCAGCAGTTGGGGCTGACCCCAATGAAGTCTGAGAGGAGAGTTGTCCAATTGGACAAGTCAGAAGTTAAGGTTGTGGGAGAGCTGCAAAACATTCACATTCAATTGGCATCTGAGCCAAGGGCTCAACATAAGATCGAAATCCAAGTTGTGGATATCCCCAGTGGGGTATGGAATGCTGTTGAGTAGGGATTGGTCTAAGTCTCTGAATGGATATCTGGCAACAGACTTTTCACACATGTGGTTGCCATGGAAGGGTGTGGCTAATCAATTGCGGGTTGACAGAGAACCCAGGTACAAACACACCATTACAGAGTACAATGCTGCAAATGAGACTGTCAATATTGCAGAGGTAGACATTGGTGTCTACAATTTAACAACTGGGCACAATGATAAATTTAACAAAGCTCATCCTGTACATACTAATGAAGTTTGGACACTTCATGTGGATGGAGCCAGATGTAAGCAGGGTTCTGGAACAGGGGCAGTCCTCAAAGGGCCTCAAAGTCAGACATTTTTTATGTCTTACCGCCTGCAGTTCCCATGTACTAATAATTTAGCAGAGTATGAAGCTCTGATTTTAGGTTTAAAATTTGCATTGGATAAAAATGTGAAGAACATTCAAGTTTTCACTGATTCAGAATTAGTGGCAAGTCAAGTCGGGGGTAAGTTTCAGTGTAAAGCCTCTTATCTGAAGGGATACAAGCACAGAGCTTGGGATCTTGTGGAAGGCTTTGATGCATTTAACTTAACACATATACCCGGGGAACAAAATTCACATGCAGATGTCTTGGCATCTTCAGCTGCAAGTTTAAGGCCATTGGAAGATTTTAAGTGGGATAAGTTTTCAATTGAGCTAGTCCCCTGTCCTTCAGTTCCAAACATGATGACACAGCTAGATGGAACAGCTAGATGATGACAGGGGAATCATGAGATTGAAGGACAACAGAATCCCAAAGGGAATGGTAGAGCTGGAGAGGCTATTCGATGTTGACAAGATCAGGAAAAGGGTGAATTTTGAGGATTATGTGGGCACCACGGACAATGATACTGAAAATTTGAATGTAGGAACCGAAGAGGATCCAAGGAACATCAAGTTGGCAAAGGACTCGTGATCCGGAGATAAAGAGAAATATGATTGATTTCCTGCACAAGTCTAAGGATGTAATGGCCTGGTCATACAAGGATTTAAAGGTATTTGATCCAAAAGTTTACACCCACATCATACCTTTGAAAGAATCTTGCAAGCCTTTCAGACAAAAACAGAGGCATGTTAATGCTCTGTTAGAACCCCTTATTCGAGAAAGAAGTGGAGAAGCTCTTGAGTGCAGCAATTATTTTTCCTATCAGGCATTCTACTTGGGTGGCAAATCTGGTGCCAGTAAGGAAGAAAAATGGGGAGATCCGCCTTTGTGTGGATTTTAGGAATCTGAACAAAGCATCTGAAAAGGACAACTATCCCCTGCCTTCTATGGATGAAGTACTACGATTGTTAATGGATCGGAGATGATGTCTTTTCTCGGATGGTTTCTCAGGCTATAATCAGATTCTAGTTGAGAAGGAGGATAGAATGAAGACGGCTTTTACAACTAAGTGGGGTACTTTTGCTTACAAGAGGATGCCATTTGGTTTAATAAATGCAGGAGCAACATTTCAGAGAGCAATGGACCATGCCTTCAAGGGGCTTATGGGCAAATGTATTGTAGTTTACATGGATGATCTAACAGTCTTTTCCAAATCCAGATTTGACCATGTCAAGCATTTAGAGTCTGTATTTAACAAGTGCAGAGAGTTTGGCATCTCTTTGAATCCAAAGAAATGCATATTTGGTGTAACAGAAGGCAAATTGCTTGGGCATTTGGTCACAAAGGATGGCATTTCCATGGATCCAGCAGAGTTGAGGCCATATCTGGCATACCATTTCCCAACTCCAAGAAAGAGTTGAGATCATTCTTTGGAAAGATTAACTTTGTCAGAAAGTTTATCTCGAGCTTTGCAGATATAGTTAAACCAATGAATGATATGTTAAAGCAAACTGCCCAGATTTCCTGGACCACTGAAGCTAAGACTGCTTTTCAAGAAATCAAGACAGACATTAAACAAGCACCAGTCTTAGTAAGCCCGGATTTCAAGTGCAGATTTCTATCTCGTACACTTTCTCTTTCGAACATACACTTGCTGCAGATGTCGACTCAACGGAGAGATACAGGAGAACATCCAATTGCTTTTAAGAGCACTAATTTGAAGGGAGCTGAACTGAAATATTCCAGATTAGACAAACAGGCTTATGCTTTGGTAAGGGCAGTGAAGCGCTTCGGACATTATATACTCAGAAGCAAAACTCATGCCATAGTGCCAGACCCAGCTGTGAAGTACCTTCTAAGTCAGAATGAGTTGGGTGAACTGAGGGGCAATTGGGTCACCAGGCTGCAAGAATATGACTTGGAGATTAGGCCTGCTAAACTGATCAGAGGACTTGGCTTGTCTAGACACATTGCTGAAGTGCCTCCACAACAAGAAGTTAATCAATTAAACTCGGAATCTGATGATTGGTATGGGGATATCATTCATCTCGCTACAGCTTTGGGGTTTGCCCATCCCATTTGAACAGAACTCAAAGGAGAGCATTAAAGTTAAAAGCTTCTCACTATCTCCTCAAGGCGAGTACTCGTACGGGGAGAATTATGCTCGGCATCTTCCTAAGGTGCATTTCTCCCAGTGAAGTCGGTGAAGTCATGGATAGTTTTCATGAAAAACTAGGGGCGAGGGCATTCATCGGGATCTCGCTACAAGACATAAAATATTAAGAGCGAAGCTATTATCGGCCTACACTTTTTAAGGATGCACATCAACATGTCGAACCTCGCCATCGCGTGCCGGACATTTGCAGCCAAAGAGGCAAATCGAGCTCGCCATTGCAACCAGCTTGTGATAAACAAACCTTTCATGCAGGTGGGGACTTGATTTTGTGGGAGTCATTAACCCGAATTCCTCGGCGGGGCATAAATATGCGCTGACAGCTACTGACTATTGCACAAGGTGGGTTGAAGCAGCAGCCACTACAAGAAGTACAGCCCAGGAAGTTATTGATTTTCTTGAATCAAATGTCATAACTAGATTTGGGGTTCCCCCGAATTTGGTCTGTGATAATGGGCCCGCCTTCCAATCATTGGAGTTTGCAGATTGGGCATACCAGATGGGGATAGTTATCGATTCTCATCCAACTATTATCCCCAAGGCAATGGACTCGGTCGAGTCAACAAACAAGAACTTAATGAATGCCATCAAAAAGTCTGCAGCAGACAAACCCAGGCAATGGCATACATTGTTGAAATATGCACTCGTGGGCTGACCGGATAACACACAAAGTGGCTCTTAAGACCTCTCCCTTTGTTTTTTTGTATGGTACTCGGCCAATTGTCCCCATCTCCTTGAAATTGCCTACCTATCAGTTTGCCTTAGATTATTTTGAAGGTCATGATGATGCTGAAGCCCGTGTTTTAGACCTCACTAACTTGCAGGATGAAAGACTCCAAGCCCTGGAGCACTTCAGCAGACACCAAGAAACTGTCAAGCGGTGGTTTGACAAGAGAGCCAAGGTGAAGGCTTTCAGGCGCGTGAATTAGTGCTTCGTGGGACAAGGCCCATGAGAAGAAGGGTAAGCACACAAAGTTGCAGCCACCGTGGATAGGCCCCTACCAAATTGCTGAAATATTGGGTAACAATGCTTTCCGCTTGCAAGACCTCGGATGGTAATTTTCCGGACCTCCTCGTTAATGGCCAATACTTGAAGCATTATTTCTCTCGTTGTTCCATCCAATGTATCATTTGAGTAAGCTATAAAAAAGGTTGTAACATGTGTACATATTGTAAATAGCTCCGTAAGTTTTGTTTTGTTCTAGTTTAGTTCTTTTAATAGCTCTGTACAGTTGCTTTAGTTGCTTCTTTTTAGTTTTAATTGGGTGCTGTCTGTACAGGTTTGTTTGTTAGATTAATCCTTGTTCTCAGTGCAGTTTTATTTTTTATTTTTTATTTTTTATTTTTATTTTATTT
This sequence comes from Wollemia nobilis, assembly GCA_028583015.1. Classification (NCBI taxonomy): domain Eukaryota; kingdom Viridiplantae; phylum Streptophyta; class Pinopsida; order Araucariales; family Araucariaceae; genus Wollemia; species Wollemia nobilis. The sequence continues at coordinate 2,206,881 of JAQPPZ010001920.1, forward strand.
TTTTATTTTTTTAATATGTCTGTGCAGTTGCAGTTTATTTTATTTCAGTTGCAGTTTAGTTTATTTCAGTGCTGTTGCAGTTTAGCTTTGCTGCAGTTCAGCAATTTTTATTTGCTTCAGTTCTTTTAGTTTATTTCTTTTATTGCTCTCGTACGCTTTTATTTTCTTCCCTCGCTTTTCCTTTTCTTTGCTTTAGTCTGTTCGCTTTATTTGTTTTTCCCTTGCTCGTACGCTTCGTGCTTTAGTCTGTACAGTTTTATTTTGTTTTTGCTTTAAGCCTGTGCCTGTCCTTGGAAGCCTGTATAAAGTCCTTTGGCTTCTAAAATTTTTTGTCCTTTGCCTCTGCCTGAGCAATCAATGAAAAGTCAGCCTGCTGAAAATTGTTTTATTCCTAGTTGATAAATCCTCAATCCAAGTGCCTCCCCATTCTCGCTCATTATTCTAATTGAGATAGTCTCGCTTGCACTAAACTGTGGAACTATTTTGTTATCCAGGATGAAGGTAGAGAGATGATTGGATCTTGTGTCTTACTTGCCACAATTGTTTTAATGATAGAAAAACTGTTATGCTGTTTAGTTGGAAGAACTCCCGGGGAATCCAAGAAAAGCTGGTTATAAGAGGGGACTATGGTTCATGCAATTATTTGGGTGTCACCAGAGGCTATCAATGCCTAGACTGAAACAGTTCCAGATTGATCAAATATTAAAAGAAAATTGTAATTTCTCTAAGGTCTTCCAGATAGTGATATATTTCAAAAAGAAGAGAGATAAAAAAAAAGAGAGAAAAGAAAAAAAAAAAAAAAAAGAGTTATATGATCAAAAGAGGCAGCCAATATTAGATTCTGCCCTACAGTTGTAAATTGGGTCGTGTAAATCTAAAGGGTAACTCTGTCTAGGCTGTAAAAAGCTAAACTAGTAAACAGAGCTCTACTCGGTTTCCCCTTTTACAATCTAGAAAAGTTGATTAATCCAAGTTTATCATTCAATTCGATCATCCTTGAAGAAAGTTCTATACCCTTTGAAATTGCACATCAGAAATCTTCCTTGAAGTAATCCAGCCTAGTATGTCCTTGGAAAATTTTAACAGCTTGCAGTTAACAGTCAATTTATTGTGAAGAATGCCTGTGGCAAGGCATGATGCATGGTCTTTTTGTTTTGAAACCAGAGTCTTGGGTTCTAAAATAGTGATACTATTTTACCCGTAGATATCGCCATTTGTTGATAAGCAACACACCCCCACTGAAAAATGAGATTCCATCCTTAGAAAATTCTGAACTTCCATTTTTGCAGCAGGGACCCTCTTGGTCATTTTCAGTTTTAAATCCATATTTTGCTTGCCTCCTTTTTAAAGTTGTGCTTTTTCTTGCATTCTAGCTGTGTTATCCAAGAATTCACTTTTTACATGCTAGAATCATTCATGCACAAGAAAAATCTTGCACCGGTACCGAGAAAATCCAGAAAACAGTTGCATAAATTCACTAAAAAATCAAACTTTCCATTTTTGGTAGTGTCGCGATATCGCGACACTTCCATTTTCGGAAATGTCGCGATATCGCGACAGGTAAATCAAGAAGCGTACGGAGACCAGGAAGGGTCGCGATTTCGCGACATGTCGCGAAAATCGCGACATGTCGCTTTCGCGGCCGACGAGGGAGGAAGTTGCCGATGCTCGCGGGGTCGCGATTTCGCGACATGTCGCGAAATCGCGACATGTCGCGAGAATCGCGGCAGGAGAGAGAAAGTCATAGTTGACCCGAAAGTGCATTCCGACGGGAAACGGAAGGCTTCCGGGGTAGCGACACGTGTCAAAGCGTGAATGGGACAAACGAAGCCGACATGCAAGCTTATTTTGCGGATTTAATCTGTTTTTAATGTTTTAAGCTTCTGATTTAATTAAAATGCTAATCTAATGCATATTTTTGTCTTTCATGCAGGATTCCACCTGGCACTTACGGGATAACCGGGAAAGACCATAAAGGCGAAGATGAAGTGCGGATTTAGTCAAGGACCGCCATGCTAGGAGAGAAGCTGCCGGTGAGAGCATTCAACAACAAATTTATTGCAGACTTGATAGCATGAAGACCATTTCAACTTCGGGATGGATTTGCGGAGATCGAATTGATGGAGAAGTGGTGACTCATCCGGCTCACCAGCAGAATTAATGAAAGCATTTATTTGCAGTTGCGAATGAATGCAAGTTGCATTTTATTTTATCTTCTCCATTTATGGCAAGTGATCGTACGGATTTGCCGAAGGGTTAAGTTCTATTCGGACTTTGATTTTTAAATGGATTTTTATTGTAAAACCCGGGTCCTAGGGTTTAAGTGCGATAAGATTTAGGGTTTGAGCAAGATATTTTGGAAAAGATCAGGGTCTGTCCCGAGTCTATAAATACAAATTCTAAATGTAATCGCAGGAGGCGGAGACTTAGAAATAAAGGCTTATAAGCAATTTCTTGCAAATTTTGTGAAATCCTTTGTTTCGGGACTTGGAGTTGATGTGCTTTAGCTTTTCCGTGATAGCATGGCCGGGAGCCTAATCTTTTGCAGAGTGTGATAAGTGTATTTTCTTTTGTTATCCGTTCCATTTAAAGTTTGTTAGATATATGTCAGTAAATCTGCCATTGTCAAGATTAAATATGTCGTTAGGCTTCAGTTGTTCTATTGTCTGCTAGGGGAAATTACAGATTTCAGGTGTAAGTTTGTTCTAATTGCTCTGTCTTCACTGTGCGAGCTAGGCTGCCGGTGAAAGATACCAGTTTTAATCAGCTGCCCTTGGATTTATAATTTTCTGCTAGATCTGTTTCACTCTGCCTTGTGCTCTTAGTTGAAAGTGATCTTAGACCGATTGGACACTTTCTTCTTTGATTTGTTCGTTGTGAAGTCGATAGCATAGATAAGATTGGTAGTTTTAAGTTTTACAGCTTTAATGTTTGATAAGCTTCTCTTTCTCGCCTTACCCTACCCTCTCTTTGCTTTCCGTGAATGATCCATTTTTATTTTCTTTATTTGCCTTTTATTTAAATCTGCTGACCCATGAGAGCTAGGTCAAAGAATTCAAGTCAAATCTGATTGTCAACAACTTTTGCAACTACTGAACGAGTTCAAGAACCCCCTGTAAGGTAACAGAGCAGTCCATATCGAAATCTATTCCAGAAGTGGAAAAGAGTGAATTGCCATTCGACCCAACTCTGTAACTCGCACCTTGGATAACCAGCTAGATCCTAAAGATGAGTGGGATCAGTCCCGTGGGTGTCTCCGGAGCTTTCCTTGCCTTCATCCTTTTTCCCGGGGTGTGCATGAAAGCCGGACCAACAGAACTAAGTAAGGTTCATTTGGGGATATACACCAAGTAGCACAAACAAGCTATGTTATATGGAGATTGTGATTGTACAAATCATTTAGGTTATCCATTGATAATACACCAAGTGGCACAAACAAGTTATGCGATATGGAGATTGTGATTGTACAAATAATTCTGGTTCTTAATTAGCATATACATGACTGAATTACTATGTGGTTTCACCAAGAGCAAGGAAATAATTTCTTGTTCTATAGTGGTTGATTAATATAACAACTTCTATGTATTTGATTCCATGTAGAAATGTTAACTACATAGAACATAATAATTATCTAAGGAGGACTCATTGAAAAAATATTTGAGGAGGATATAAGATTATAATAGCTTTTGAACACATTGTGGATAATAACAAATATATGTAAATGTGTACCACCATATTCCATCCACAATTGGATGACTAGACTACATAACCAACAAAAATATTGGTGAGTTTGTTGAAAGATCACAACCAAGAAGAGTTGAAAATAGAAAAAATCACAAACAAACATCTAGCATGCATCCAATACAATTGCATATTCAACATAGTTTATTTTTTAAAAGAATAAATCTACTCATGAGATCATGGCTTAAATATAAAATGAGATATGATTCACATAAAAAAGAGCATCTTGCTCACATTAGAAATAAAGTGGAGATTTACTTCAATACAAGAACAATCTCAATGGTTGTTAATTAAGTAAAGCTATAGCTCGACGTTTTTCGTAGGACAGCCCAAAATGTCAAAATTGTTTCGGCCATATTTCACTCATTTGCACTCGGATTGAGCTAAAATTTTGAGGGTAGATGCCTGAAAAACCCTAGAACGTCTTCACCAATTTTTAGATCATTTGAAGAAACATAAACCCTATCACATCCCTATGTGTGAACGAGATTTTTGGCAAGCAGCTGTGCGAGGGTTTCATCTGGGTTGAGTGCAAGTAGCTCCAAAGGTTGGTTTTCGGGGCCTTCTGGCCCTAACAACCATTTTTTTGTGGTTTCTACTCAATATCTTAGCAGGATATGTTGCAGGGGATCCAATATGGGTTAGAAATCTATATTTCAATAGATCATACCATGAACTTGAGTGACAATGGCTTCCAATTTGCTACACAAAATAAAAGGGAAAATCATACCTTTCCACGACGTCTAGGGCAAGGATTAAAGAGATCATGAATCAAGTTTCAAGGAGATGATCAAAAAATGGCTCAAATATCAAGTGAATATGGTGCTAAGGTGCATCCACAAAATAAATCTACTGTGAAAATCCCTGTCAAAACTTAAATGTTAAAACAATCTTTTAAATGTTAAAACTTCAAATAATACAGGTCCCAATATAGACTCTGTTGAATCCTCTAGTAAAATTTTGGCTGTGTACGAGCATTATTCAAGGTTAGAAGCCATCTCAGATTCAATTGGAGTAAGTCAAGAAACAAATCAAAAAAACTGAAGATGGATTCTAATCAAAAGGTAGGTTGCAAGACCAATCAATATCATATGGTAAAAAAGGTGAAAAGCTTATAGAGGAAGGTAATATTAATGCCCTTCCCTACTTTTTTAGCCTTGGTATTAATGAATATCATAACTTGGAATATTAGAGGACTAAAAGGGAGTATTTCAAAACAAAATGAAATTAGAAGAATGATTCAAATAAATCATCCACATCTTGTTTTTGTTCAAGAAACAAAGATATCAATAGAGGATATGGACTCAATTGCTAGTAAAATTTGGTCAGCTAAGAAAACAATTTCCCTTAGTTCCCAGGGGACTTACGGTGGCATTGCTTGTCTTTGGGACCCAAAAGAGGTAGTTATTCACCATATGGTTGGCGAGTTGGGGTTTGTTGGCTATAGCTATTCAAAGTAGACATTCCAACCAAATTATGCTCTGCATTATTGTTTATGCTCCGACTACTTTGGAGGAAAAAAGAAGACAGTGGAAGGATATAAATTATATTATCTCTCATTTTCTCGAAGCTTGGATCTTGATCAGAGGAGATTTCAATACCATCCTCTCTCTGAATGAGAAAATATGGGGAAATAGAAATTTAGTCAAAAGCACTGACCTCATAAGCGAATATATTGCAAACCTTCATCTTATGGACATCTAACCAGATAATGGCCTTATGCCTTGGTCTAACAAAAGGTAAGGCTTAGCTTGTATAATGAAGAGATTAGATAGGTTTTTGCTCTCTAAAAATTTCTTAATCCATAGTCACATTCCTAAAGTGAAGACTCTTAACAATGATGGTTAGGATCATCGGCCGATCATGGTGGAAATATGGAAAACCAATGTGAGTTTCTCTCATTTTCATTTTCAATTAATGTGGCTCAGAGACAATTTCTTTAGACCTCATGTGCAAAAATGGTGGAAGGAAGGTAAGCCTAGGTATGGGACTAAGATGTTCTGTTTTTCCAAAATATCGTAATACATTAAATCCAAAATCAAGACTTGGAACTAGAAGGAGTTTGGGGATGTTCATAAAAAAACATGAAGTTATTGCTCAAATTGAAAATTTGAAAAAGAAAATCCATTTATATGGCCTCATAGAGAGTAGAACTGCATATGAAATAAAGCTCACAACTTAGTTAGAGGAATGGGAAAAAGAGAAGAACTCTTATGGAAGCAGAAATCTAGAATTCAATGGCTCAAAGAAGGAGATCGAAACACAAATTTCTTCCACAAATCTCTTCTAGCTCGAAGATCTCACAACTTTATTTCTTCCTTGAAATCGGATTCTGGAGATGTTGTCTAAACTTGGGATGGCATGAACTCTATTGTTGTCGATTACTTTTTCGATATTTTTTTTGCTACTCCTCTTGACTTAACTTCTCAACAAAATGTTCTTCAAGCAATTCCTTCTCTTCTCACTTTTGAGAAGAACTCTATTTTGATTGCTCCTGTTACTATAAATGAGCTTCAACAGGTAGTTTTTAAAATGCAAAAGGGAAAACCCTAGGTCTTGATGGTTTTCCCATTGAGTTCTACCAAGAGTTCTGGGATATCCTTCATGCTGATTTATTAGATGTGGTGGAAGAAGCCAGGAAAGCCAAAGAAATTTTGAAGGTTATCAATAAAACTTATATTAATCTTGTTCCAAAAGCTTAAAAGGTTGATCATATCTCAACTTTTAGACCTATTGCTTTATGTAATGTTCTTCTCAAAATCATTACCAAGATCATGGCAGAAAGGTTGAAGTATCTTTTGCATAAGATTATTTCTCCTGAACAAGGGGGTTATGTAGAAGGGCCTCAAATAGTAGATGAGATAGTTCTTGCTTAGGAAGCCATACATTCCATGGATATACAAAATTCTCCTTCCATGTTCATTCGGTTAGACTTATCCAAAGCTTATGACAGAGTGGATTGGAACTTCCTTATCAAAGTTTTGAGGCAATTTGGTTTCCCTCAGGATTGGATGAATTGGATTATGGGATGTATCTCTTCAGTTTTCTACTTAGTTTTTATTAATGGGAGGCCTTCTCAGTTGTTCCCAACTTCCAAAGGTATTAGGCAAGGTGACCTGCTATCCCCTTATTTATTCATCATTCTTGCTGAATGCTTGGGTAGGACTATAACAAAGAAGAGAGAAAACAAAGCCCTTGAGGCAGTTACCATTGCTCATGGAGCTAGAACTATCTCTCATCTTCAATTTGTTGATGACTCTACTATTTTAGGTAAAGCTACAGTTAAGGAAGCTTCTAATATTAAGCAAATCATTAGTTATTTTTCTAAGGCTACTAGGAAATTGATCAATGAATACAAATCTAAAGTCATTTTATTTCACTACTCTGCCAGAGAGGAATCCATGGTCTTGGATAAATTAAGATATAAGAAGACCTCCCTTCCAATCACTTATTTAGGTATTCCTATCAATATTCAAAGGCAAAAAAAAAATATTGGAATTGGATATTGGACAAAGTGAAGAAGAAAATTGGAAAGTGGACCAACAGGTGGCTTTCTTCTGGGGGTAGAATCACCTTGGTAAAATAAGTCAGGTGGTTTTGTATTTTTCTTAGCATCAATCTCCAACATACCCCCCCTTGATGCTAAGTGGTGAGACAAGTTTTTCTATCAATCTAAAAAATTATTCTTTATTGACACCTTTGGTAAATAGGTATAGGTTTGCAAGTTGTTTGGTGTTGCAATATTTCAAATCTACAACCTTCTTTTTTGCAAGTTGTTTGGTGCTGCAATATTTCAAATCTACAACCTTCTTTTCCACAATGTCTCTTATGAAATGAACCTTTAAATCAATATGTATAGTTTAACTATGACGGATTGTATTTTTTGTAATTTCGATTGCACTTGTGTTGTCACAAAATATTGTTGTTGGATTGTTTTGAACTTCACCAATCTCTTCAAGTACCTTTCTCAACCAAAGTGCTTATGTACTTGTTGCAATAGCTACAACATATTCTACCTCTGTAGAAGATAAAACAACAATACTTTGCTTCTTTGAGCTCCATGTTATCACTCTTGAACCAAGTGAAAAACAATTTTTTGAAATTGATTTTCTATCATCCAAGCAACCTCCTCACTGTATCCAACAAGCTCCATTTTGTTGTTAGCATCATAATGTATGCCAAAATTCAAGGTTCCTTTGAAATACCTCAAGATTCTCTTGGCTGCTCTCATGTGGTTTTGTGAAGGTTCATTCATGTACCTTGATACAATTGAAACTATAAATGCAATATCAGGTCTTGTTGTAGTAAGGAACATTAAGCTCCCAATAATGCTTCCAAATATTTTTTCATCAGCTTTCTCTTCTCCATCATCTCTACACAACAATTCTCCATGTGCCATAGGTGTTCAAACTGGTTTACAATTCTCCATGCCATATTTCTTCAACATATCTTTTGCATATTTTCATTGGCAAATGAAAATTTTGCCATCACCATGATGTACTTCCACACCAAGAAAGTATTGCATCAGTCCTAAATATTTCATATCAAATTCCTTCATTATAGTATGATTAAAACCATTCATCATCTTTGAATTACTTCCCATGTAGATCAAATAGTCAACATATAGGAACCCAAGAAGAATATCATCACCTTCATTATTGAAATAGAGTGTGGGATCATTCTTACTTTTCTTGAAATCACAATCTTGGAAGTACTCATCAATTCTTAAGTACCATGCTCTAGGTGCTTGCTTCTATCCATATAGTGCTTTCTTCAATTTGTAAACATGGTTTTCCTTCTACTTCAAAGCATTGAGGTTGCTAAACATAAACCTCCTCATCTAGATAACCATTCAAGAATACACTTTTCACGTCCACATGATAAAATTTCCACTATTTATTGGTTGCCAATGAAAGAACCATCTGGATTGTCTCTTGTCTTGTAATAGGGGCAAATGCTTCTTCATAATATGCACCATATCTTTGACTGAATTCTTTTGCAACCAACCTTTCTTTGTATCTTTTTATACTTCTATCACTGTTAAATTTTGCTTTGTGGACCCACTTGGGTTCAACAATCTTCTTGTCCTTGGGCAATTCCACAAGTTCCCAACTGTCATTTTTTCAATGGACTCAATTTCTTCTTTTATTGCTTGCACCCAAACATCATTAGTACAAGCATCTTCATAACAAGAAGGTTTCAAATCAGCTTAAAAAACATAGCATAATTCACCAACTCGCCTTTTGGTTCTTCTTCATCATCACCATACATTTGGAGCTTTTCCAATATTAAAACAACTTCGTCCAACTCTTGCAATTGGCTTCTTGTTAACCTTCTTTGAAAGTTCTTGTCCATCATTTTGTTGGTTGGATGTGCTTTGAGTATTCTCTTTCCTTAATTTGTATTCTTGGTGGGACTTGTAAATGAGTTGCTTGTGCTTGAACTTGGTGTAGTCTCCTTTGAACTTGTTTATGGGTTGCTAGGTGGGCTTGGAGGAGTAGAGGGAACATTTGAATGTTGTCCCCCATTGTATTATCTTCTTGAACATCATATATTTTTCTTGCAAATTTTTATAACTATACACTCCCCCTTCATAAAAAATACATCTCTAGAGACTACAAACTTGCGAGTTTTTGGATTATAGAATCTATATGACTTACTTGTTTTAGAATATCCCACAAGAATGCATAGATCACTCTTGGGGTCCAACTTCTTTCTCACTTCATCATTCACATGTACATTTGCAAGACAACCAAAAACTCTTAAATGACTTATAGTGGGTTTTATGCCATACCGTGCTTCATGTGGAGTCTTGTGTAGTGCTCTTATGGAGCATCTATTGAGAATGTATACTATTGTATCAACTGCATAAGACCAATAAAAATTGCTCAAACCTTTTGTCTTCAACATACTTCTTGCCGTTTCTACAATGGTTCTATTTTTCTCTCAACTACCCCATTTTGTTGTGGTGTATAGGCAGTACTGAGCTTCCTCTTGATACCACATTGTTTATAAAGATCATTGATCTCATTTGAACAAAATTCTCCTACACTATCAGTTCTCAAACACTATTTTATATCCACTTTTATTCTCAACCAATGCTTTGAAAATCTTGAACATGCCAAAAGCTTCATCCTCATGTTTCAAAAAATACACCCAACACTTCCTTAAAAAGTCTTAAATGAATGTGAGAAAATATGAAGACTTACCCAAACTTTATGTTTGCACAAGTCCACAAATATGAGAATGTACAAGTTGGAGTGGGAATGAGCCTTGCCATGCTTTTCCTTTTGGAAACTCCTTCCTTGCATGCTTTCCAATCACACATGCTTCACACACACCCTTGTGCTCTCCAACCTTAGGTAGTCCATTTACCATGTATTTTGAAGATAAAAATTCTAGACTTTTAAAATTCAAGTGTCCAAATGTAAGATGCCAAAGCCAATTCTTATCTTCAAGTGTCATATGTACCATGTTCATAGTCTCTTTTCCTCCAAATATCAAAGGAAACATCTAGTTCTTTGTCATAGGAACAATGGTGACTATTTTTTTCCTATTATTATTATCATAAATGATACATTCATTGTTATCAAACACAACTTTATATTTTTTTCTACAAGTTGTCCAAAACTAACAAATTATTCTTCAAATTGGGAGTATAATAGATATCATAAAATTTCTTTGTATCTTCTTTAGTGCCAAGCTCCAATGGTGCCTTTTACAGCCACATCCAAAGCATTATTGTTCCCAAGAATGATCTTGGTCTTAAAATTATCATTCACATTAACAAACAACTCTTTTCGTATAGTCAAGTGGTTAGAACAACTGGAATGTAGATACCAAACTTCTTGACTAGTTTTTTCAGCCATGCCACTAGTCAAAAACACATTACTTTGTGCAACTTCATCCTCACATACATATTGAGCTCTTCTATCTCCATTTGTGGTTTTCACTCTACAATATCGTGCAATGTGGCCAATTTTATGACAATTGTAGCATTCAACTTTTTTTATAGGCCCTTCCATATCCTCTTCCAGAAACAACTCCTCTTCATCTTCCTCCTCTACCTCTTGAGTAATTTTGATTTCTTCCTCTTCCACGTGCTTGTTTACTTGCTCTCATGAATTTTCAATTTAGAATTAAAAACATTCTCCTCATTTTCTTTACTATTTTCTCCTAGTCTTTCCTCATGTGACATAAGAGAACCAACTAGACAATCAAATTCAAGTGTAGAAAAATATTTACTCTCCTCATTCAGTTAGGGGTAAGAGATCTCAATACATTTTCACAACTACCTATTTCTTCAAGGTCTCTCCAAGGGTGGCCATCCTTTTCACCACATCCTTCACTCTAACACAATAATCACCCACACTTTCAGCCTCTTTCATTTGCAGATTCTCAAATTCTTTCTTCATGGTCTGCAACTTTACCATTCTCACTTGGTCACTTCCTTGTAAGCATATTGAAGAGACTTTTAAGCCTCCTTGGATGATGTAACAGTAGCAATATGTGGAAATAAACTCTTGTCAAGAGCCTATTGAAAAGGGTAGAAAGCTAATGAATTCTTCTTCTTTGTTTCTCTTTTTATTGTCCTATCATTTCCTTGTAATGTGTTCTAATTAGGTGGTTCTTCATAACCACTCTCCACTACCTCCCAAATATATTTTCTAATTAACAATGTTCTCATATTTATGCTCCAATAATCATAATCTTGCTCGTTAAATTCTTGAATGGGTAACGGATTGTTGAAGTTGGCCATTAGACTCGAGCAACAACAAATAAAGTTTTTTTCAATGAACTTGTCCAAGGACTTGATTAAATGTTAGATTGACCAGGAACCCAAGTTTAATCAAACCCAAAAAAAAACCAAGCTCTGATACCAAATGAAGTATTTGAACCAAAAATGAAGAGCACAAAAAGTGTAGCAAAAACGCACCAAAAAATTACAACAACAAAAAATGCAACAATTTTTGAAGTAGTGCACAATAATCTAAATTTGAAGGATCAAAACTGCTCAAAACTTGATGAAATTTTGGGAGTGTATTTTAAACAAAAATATCTTTCCAATGGTGTATCACACATGCAAAATAGAGCTGTAAAACAAAAGTTATGAGATTTTAAAGTTGATTGCAGGTTTCAAAAAAATATGGACAACAAGCATGTTTTACATAAAATGAATGGAATAGAACGTTGTTTTGCATTCCAAATGAACTTAGAAGTATTAATTTTTTTTTTCCAAAATTTTCTCCATCTATTTTACACTATTTTATATTTACAAGAGATAAAATGATGTTACAACACTTCATTTCACATTCTAGGAAGTCCAACAGTCATGGTGACACCTAAGGCTTGTAGAAACTTTTGGGTTTCTTCAAAATTGTGGGAGAACTTTTGGTTTTGTATTTTTCATAGTTAGCATCAATATCCAACACTGTTACTATCATATATTTAATTTTTTTTGAGATATCCATCCATACCAACTTGTGGATAGAACTACTACTATGTGATCATGTGCTAGAGGAGGTATGATGTCAAGGTACTTACTACTATTAAGGAGGTGAAGAATAATAAAAATTGTGCCATTGTACAAGAAAATGAGGATACTTCCAAAGTCACCACAACTATAAATCATCTATTTTAAGGGACACATAACTCGGATATTGTTTTCAAGGAAGAATTGAAACAATGAATACTACCATGCAACTAGAATTTGAAATTGTACAAATATATGTTAACTCAAGTACACATCAAGTACAACAATCAAAAACCACAATCAAGAGGACGATTTAAATTAATGTTAAGGTAAAACTATTGTATAAGATGGAAAATCTATAGGCGCTTGAAAGAGATACTAGAGTTGGTCTCATGAGGAAAGTCCATATGCTTAAACTAGATTATAAATTTTAGAATGCACAACTACATACTTCTTCATACCATCATGCATGTAGTTCAAGTTGGAAAGGAACTAAGTAAGGTTCATTTGGGGATATACACCAAGTAGCACAAACAAGCTATGTTATATGGAGATTGTGATTGTACAAATCATTTAGGTTCTCCATTGATAATACACCAAGTGGCACAAACAAGTTATGCGATATGGAGATTGTGATTGTACAAATAATTCTGGTTCTTAATTAGCATATACATGACTGAATTACTATGTGGTTTCACCAAGAGCAAGGAAATAATTTCTTGTTCTATAGTGGTTGATTAATATAACAACTTCTATGTATTTGATTCCATGTAGAAATGTTAACTACATAGAACATAATAATTATCTAAGGAGGACTCATTGAAAAAATATTTGAGGAGGATATAAGATTATAATAGCTTTTGAACACATTGTGGATAATAACAAATATATGTAAATGTGTACCACCATATTCCATCCACAATTGGATGACTAGACTACATAACCAACAAAAATATTGGTGAGTTTGTTGAAATATCACAACCAAGAAGAGTTGAAAATAGAAAAAATCACAAACAAACATCTAGCATGCATCCAATACAATTGCATATTCAACATAGTTTATTTTTTAAAAGAATAAATCTACTCATGAGATCATGGCTTAAATATAAAACGAGATATGATTCACATAAAAAAGAGCATCTTGCTCACATTAGAAATAAAGCGGAGATTTACTTCAATACAAGAACAATCTCAATGGTTGTTAATTAAGTAAAGCTATAGCTCAACGTTTTTCGTAGGACTGCCCAAAATGTCAAAATTGTTTCGGCCATATTTCACTCATTTGCACTCGAATTGAGCTAAAATTTTGAGGGTAGATGCCTGAAAAACCCTAGAACGTCTTCACCAATTTTTAGATCATTTGAAAAAACATAAACCCTATCACATCCCTATGTGTGAACGAGATTTTTGGCAAGCAACTGTGCGAGGGTTTCATCTGGGTTGAGTGCAAGTAGCTCCAAAGGTTGGTTTTCGGGGCCTTTTGGACCTAGGAGCCATTTTTTTGTGGTTTCTACTCAATATCTTAGTAGGATATGTTGCAGGGGATCCAATATGGGTTAGAAATCTATATTTCAATAGATCATACCATGAAATTGAGTGACAATGGCTTCCAATTTGCTGCACAAAATAAAAGGGAAAATCATACCTTTCCACGACGTCTACGGCAAGGATTAAAGAGATCATGAATCAAGTTTCAAGGAGATGATCAAAAAATGGCTCAAATATCAAGTGAATATGGTGCTAAGGTGCATCCACAAAATAAATCTACTGTGAAAATCCCTGTCAAAACTTAAATGTTAAAACAATCTTTTAAATGTTAAAACTTCAAATAATACGAGTCCAAATATAGACTCTGTTGAACCCTCTAGTAAAATTTTGGCTGTGTACGAGCATTATTCAAGGTTAGAAGCCATCTCGGATTCAATTGGAGTAAGTCAAGAAACAGGGAAAAAAAACTGAAGATGGATTCTAATCAAAAGGTAGGTTGCAAGACCAATCAATATCATATGGTAAAAAAGGTGAAAAGCTTATAGAGGAAGGTAATATTAATGCCCTTCCCTACTTTTTTAGCCCTGGTATTAATGAATATCATAACTTGGAATATTAGAGGACTAAAAGGGAGTATTTCAAAACAAAATGAAATTAGAATAATGATTCAAATAAATCATCCACATCTTGTTTTTGTTCAAGAAACAAAGATATCAATAGAGGATATGGACTCAATTGCTAGTAAAATTTGGTCAGCTAAGAAAACAATTTCCCTTAGTTCCCAGGGGACTTATGGTGGCATTGCTTGTCTTTGGGACCCAAAAGAGGTAGTTATTCACCATATGGTTTGCAGTTGGGGTTTGTTGGCTATAGCTATTCAAAGTAGACATTCCAACCAAATTATGCTCTGCATTATTGTTTATGCTCCGACTACTTTGGAGGAAAAAAGAAGACAGTGGAAGGATATAACTTATATTATCTCTCATTTTCTCGAAGCTTGGATCTTGATCGGAGGAGATTTCAATACCATCCTCTCTCTGGATGAGAAAATAGGGGGAAATAGAAATTTAGTCAAAAGCACTGACCTCATAAGCGAATATATTGCAAACCTTCATCTTGTGGACATCCAACCAGATAATGGCCTTATGCCTTGGTCTAACAAAAGGTAAGGCTTAGCTTGTATAATGGAGAGATTAGATAGGTTTTTTCTCTCTAAAAATTTCTTAATCCATAGTCACATTCCTAAAGTGAAGACTCTTAACAATGATGGTTAGGATCACTGGCCAGTCATGGTGGAAATATGGAAAACCAATGTGAGTTTCTCTTATTTTTATTTTCAATTAATGTGGCTCAGAGACAATTTCTTTAGACCTCATGTGCAGAAATGGTGGAAGGTAAGCCTAGGTATGGGACTAAGATGTTCTGTTTTGCCAAAAGATTGTAATACATTAAATCCAAAATCAAGACTTGGAACTAGGAGTTTGGGGATGTTCATAAAAAAACATGAAGTTAATGCTCAAATTGAAAATTTGAATAAGAAAATCCATTTATATGGCCTCATAGAGAGTAGAACTGCATATGAAATAAAGCTCACAACTTAGTTAGAGGAATGGGAAAAAGAGAAGAACTCTTATGGAAGCAGAAATCTAGAATTCAATGGCTCAAAGAAGGAGATCGAAACACAAATTTCTTCCACAAATCTCTTCTAGCTCGAAGATCTCACAACTTTATTTCTTCCTTGAAATCATATTATGGAGATGTTGTCTACACTTGGGATGGCATGAACTCTATTGTTGTCGATCACTTTTCCAATATTTTTTTTGCTACTCCTCTTGACTTAACTTCTCAACAAAATGTTCTTCAAGCAATTCCTTCTCTTCTCACTTTTGAGAAGAACTCTATTTTGATTGCTCCTGTTACTATAAATGAGCTTCAACAGGTAGTTTTTAAAATGTAAAAGGGAAAACCCTAGGTCTTGATGGTTTTCCCATTGAGTTCTACCAAGAGTTCCGGGATATCCTTCATGCTTGATTTATTAGAGGTGGTGGAAGATGCCAGGAAAGCCAAAGAAATTTTGAAGGTTATCAATAAAACTTATATTAATCTTGTTCCAAAAGCTTAAAAGGTTGATCATATCTCAACTTTTAGACCTATTGCTTTATGTAATGTTCTTCTCAAAATCATTACCAAGATCATGGCAAAAAGGTTGAAGTATCTTTTGCATAAGATTATTTCTCCTGAACAAGGGGGTTATGTAGAAGGGCCTCAAATAGTAGATGAGATAGTTATTGCTTAGGAAGCCATACATTCCATGGATATACAAAATTCTCCTTCCATGTTCATTCGGTTAGACTTATCCAAAGCTTATGACAGAGTGGATTGGAACTTCCTTATCAAAGTTTTGAGGCAATTTGGTTTCTCTCAGGATTGGATGAATTGGATTATGGGATGTATCTCTTCAGTTTTCTACTTAGTTTTTATTAATGGGAGGCCTTCTCAGTTGTTCCCAAATTCCAAAGGTATTAGGCAAGGTGACCTGCTATCCCCTTATTTATTCATCATTCTTGCTGAATGCTTGGGTAGGACTATAACAAAGAAGAGAGAAAACAAAGACCTTGAGGCAGTTACCATTGCTCATGGAGCTAGACCTATCTCTCATCTTCAATTTGTTGATGAATCTACTATTTTAGGTAAAGCTACAGTTAAGGAAGCTTCTAATATTAAGCAAATCATTAGCTATTTTTCTAAGGCTACTAGGAAATTGATCAATGAAAACAAATCTAAAGTCATTTTATTTCACTACTCTGCCAGAGAGGAATCCATGGTCTTGGATAAATTAAGATATAAGAACTCCCTTCCAATCAATTATTTAGGTATTCCTATCAATATTCAAAGGCAAAAAAAAAATATTGGAATTGGATATTGGACAAAGTTAAGAAGAAAATTGGAAAGTGGACCAATAGGTGGCTTTCTTCTGGGGGTAGAATCACCTTGGTAAAATAAGTCAGGTGGTTTTGTATTTTTCTTAGCATCAATATCCAACATACCCCCCCTTGTTGCTAAGTGGTGAGATAAGTTTTTCTATAAATCTAAAAAATTATTCTTTATTGACACCTTTGGTAAATAGGTATAGGTTTGCAAGTATTTTGGTGTTGCAATATTTCAAATCTACAACCTTCTTTTTTGCAAGTTGTTTGGTGCTGCAATATTTCAAATCTACAACCTTCTTTTCCACAATGTCTCTTATGAAATGAACCTTTAAATCAATATGTATAGTTTTACTATGATGGATTGTATTTTTTGTAATTTCGATTGCACTTGTGTTGTCACAAAATATTGTTGTTGGATTGTTTTGAACTTCACCAATCTCTTCAAGTACCTTTCTCAACCAAAGTTCTTATGTACTTGTTGCAATAACTACAACATATTCTGCCTCTCGTAGAATATAAATCAACAATATTTTGCTTCTTTAAGCTCCATGTTATCACTTTTGAACCAAGTGAAAAACAATTTCCTGAAGTTGATATTTTATCATCCAAGCAACCTCCTCACTGTATCCAACAAGCTCCATTTTGTTGTTAGCATCATAATGTATGCCAAAATTCAAGGTTCCTTTGACATACCTCAAGATTCTCTTGGCTGCTCTCATGTGGTTTTGTGAAGGTTCATTCATGTACCTTGATACAATTGAAACTATAAATGCAATATCAGGTCTTGTTGTAGTAAGGAACATTAAGATCCCAATAATGCTTCCAAATATTTTTTCATCAGCTTTCTCTTCTCCATCATCTCTACACAACACTTCTCCATGTGCCATAGGTGTCCAAACTGGTTTACAATTTTCCATGCCATATTTCTTCAACATATATTTTGCATATTTTCATTGACAAATGAAAATTTTGCCATCACCTTGATGTACTTCCACACCAAGAAAGTATTGCATCAGTCCTAAATATTTCATATCAAATTCCTTCATTATAGTATGCTTAAAACCATTCATCATATTTGAATTACTTCCCATGTAGATCAAATAATCAACATATAGGCACCCAAGAAGAATATCATCACCTTCATTATTGAAATAGAGTGTGGGATCATTCTTACTTTTCTTGAAATCACAATCTAGGAAGTACTCATCAATTCTTAAGTACCATGCTCTAGGTGCTTGCTTCAATACATATAGTGCTTTCTTCAATTTGTAAACATGGGTTTCCTTCTACTTCAAAGCATTGAGGTTGCTAAACATAAACCTGCTCATCTAGATAACCATTCAAGAATACACTTTTCACGTCCATGTGATAAACTTTCCACTATTTATTGGTCGCCAATGAAAGAACCATCTGGATTTTCTCTTGTCTTGTAATAGGGGCAAATGCTTCTTCATAATATGCACCATATATTTGACTGAATTCTTTTGCAACCAACCTTTCTTTGTATCTTTTTATACTTCTATCACTGTTAAATTTTGCTTTGTGGACCCACTTGGGTTCAACAATCTTCTTGTCCTTGGGCAATTCCACAAGTTCCCAACTATCATTTTTTCAATGGACTCAATTTCTTCTTTTATTGCTTGCACCCAAACATCATTAGTACAAGCATCTTCATAACAAGAAGGTTTCAAATCAGCTTAAAAAACATAGCATAATTCACCAACTCGCCTTTTGGTTCTTCTTCATCATCACCATACATTTGGAGCTTTTCCAATATTAAAACAACTTCGTCCAACTCTTGCAATTGGCTTCTTGTTAACCTTCTTTGAAAGTTCTTGTCCATAATTTTGTTGGTTGGATGTGCTTTGAGTATTCTCTTTCCTTAATTTGTATTCTTGGTGGGATTTGTAAATGAGTTGCTTGTGCTTGAACTTGGTGTAGTCTCCTTTGAACTTGTTTATGGGTTGCTAGGTGGGCTTGGAGGAGTAGAGGGAACATTTGAATGCTGTCCCCCATTGTATTATCTTCTTGAACATCATATATTTTTCTTGCAAATTTTTATAACTATACACTCCCCCTTCATAAAAAATACATCTCTAGAGACTACAAACTTGCGAGTTTTTGGATTATAGAATCTATATGACTTACTTGTTTTAGAATATCCCACAAGAATGCATAGATCACTCTTGGGGTCCAACTTCTTTCTCACTTCATCATTCACATGTGCATATGCAAGACAACCAAAAAATCTTAAATGACTTATAGTGGGTTTTATGCCATACCGTGCTTCATGTGGAGTCTTGTGTAGTGCTCTTATGGAGCATCTATTGAGAATGTACACTATTGTATCAACTGCATAAGACCAATAAAAATTGCTCAAACCTTTTGTCTTCAACATACTTCTTGCTGTTTCTACAATGGTTCTATTTTTCTCTCAACTACCCCATTTTGTTGTGGTGTATAGGTAGTACTGAGCTTCCTCTTGATACCACATTGTTTGTAAAGATCATTGATCTCATTTGAACAAAATTCTCCTACACTATCAGTTCTCAAACACTATTTTATATCCACTTTTATTCTCAAACAATGCTTTGAAAATCTTGAACATGCCAAAAGCTTCATCCTCATGTTTCAAAAAATACACCCAACACTTCCTTAAAAAGTCTTAAATGAATGTGAGAAAATATGAAGACTTACCCAAACTTTATGTTTGCACAAGTCCACAAATATGAGAATGTACAAGTTGGAGTGGGAATGAGCCTTGCCATGCTTTTCCTTTTGGAAACTCCTTCCTTGCATGCTTTCCAATCACACATGCTTCACACACACCCTTGTGCTCTCCAACCTTAGGTAGTCCATTTACCATGTCTTTTGAAGATAAAAATTCTAGACTTTTAAAATTCAAGTGTCCAAATGTAAGATGCCAAAGCCAATTCTTATCTTCAAGTGTCATATGTACCATGTTCATAGTCCCTTTTCCTCCAAATCTCAAAGGAAACATCTAGTTCTTTGTCATAGGAACAATGGTGACTATTTTTTTCCTATTATTATTATCATAAATGATACATTCATTGTTATCAAACACAACTTTATATTTTTTTCTACAAGTTGTCCAAAACTAACAAATTATTTTTCAAATTGGGAGTATAATAGATATCATAAAATTTCTTTGCATCTTCTTTAGTGCCAAGCTCCAATGGTGCCTTTTACAACCACATCCAAAGCATTATTGTTCCCAAGAATGATCTTGGTCTTAAAATTATCATTCACATTAACAAACAACTCTTTTCGTATAGTCAAGTGGTTAGAACAACTGGAATGTAGATACCAAACTTCTTGACTAGTTTTTTCAGCCATGCCACTAGTCAAAAACACATTACTTTGTGCAACTTCATCCTCACATACATATTGAGCTCTTCTATCTCCATTTGTGGTTTTCACTCTACAATATCGTGCAATGTGACCAATTTTATGACAATTGTAGCATTCAACTTTTTTTATAGGCCCTTCCATATCCTCTT